>OZ023262.1:60007979-60391985 GCA_964006375.1 Tillus elongatus | reverse complement strand
ATTTCACAGTTAATGTGACATTTATATTTTGCTGTGGCATATGTGCTATAAGGCACAATTCTTCGGCTATCAATAAGCGTGCCATTGACCATGATTGTTTTTCCATCATTCGGCCATTTGTATATCGGTTGCCCCAGGTTCTCGTTGTTCATGACGGCATTTGCCGTCTTTCGTGCATGACGCAGTTGCATTTTGTTGGCCGCAAGGTCTATGCACATAGCTTTCTCCAACGATGTTGTGTAACCTGGGTTCTCTTATCAGGTCCGGCATATAGGCACAAACTATTGAATCTACCATTTCTTCAGAGTCAGGCCTGTCTTCTGGTCTTAATGCATGCGGCAAGCCCTTCTTTTGAAATTCTATCACATACATCAAGTGTAGAACGACACTGTACACCTGCCTGTTGTTAATTCATCAATAAACTCCAACAACTTTTGGTGGAACATTTGCACCACCAAATCAGCCGGTGCTACCACTTCTGAGCGTGCTCCAAATTCTTGGCAATCTCTGGCCAACGTGGATTACACGTCATGGCAATGAATAGGTCGGGTTTCCCAAGCAGGAAGTTAGTCGTATCCCAATTACTTCCGTTAACACAACTTCTTTGGATCTGTATCGTCTTGCAGTTGTAAGCTGAAACAGTAACGAATGCATATTTTAGAAAGCTTAAAGGGAAAAGGAGGCAGCAATAACAGGCAATAAGAGTTATTAGAACATCCAAATGAACATGTAGAATGAGGAAAAACTGCGTGAAATTCTGTATAAAAGTGTAAAACAGCATAAAAGCGAATGTTTTAGTGAGTTATAAATATTATTATACATTGGGCTTACCTCTTGAAGAATATCAAATTTTTTTAAATAATAAACGCAAAGGGAAACAAATTACAGTGAAGCACTGTATGTATGAAATTTTTATAAAACACCAATGGGAAACACAATGTAATATTACAACTTTCAAATACAATGACTTCACATTCTACGAGGAGGCCCTTCCACAAATTCCCAATATTGTATGATTTAGAAGATGAAATTGTGAATGTATATTCTTGGTGTGTGTGATATGCAATGGAACATTGTCACAATAAGATATGTACAATCCCCAATGTTAAGATAATTTGAACTGTGCAAATAAAAACCGAAACGTTGTACGTGAAACGCACAGACCAAAGTATCATATTAAAATTTCTCATAAGTTTGATGAAGGTTTGTAACAGAAATGTTCGAAAACATTATAAAAGAAAAACTAATGGTCACATGTAAAAGCCAACGTAGATTAAGTTAGGTTTTAATGTGAGTGGGCCATACCGGTCCCTCCACCGTGACTATAAGCCAGCGTAAAGCGTTATAACAAAATGCCACATAAGTGTCAGATAGTGTTGTGTGGTAATCCTGTGTTTAAAGTTCCTCTAGTAAACATACAATTCGGGCAAAATCGGAACGTGAACTGGACGATGTGCACTGTTGCCAGATGAGTATAAGCAAGGGTCATTTTAAATATAGAAGGCAATCAAGGGGTGAACAAATGTTTTTATAATTTTAATAAATTAAAATATGGCGTCATCTACATAAATCGATATTTGACATATTTTGCGGAAAGCAGTAGGAAAACGGAAATGTAAACAGTTAATTTTCAGCCTCAGGGTGAAAAATGTGTACCCCTTCTCCCTTTTTTGGTACATCAGTAACATCAACAGAGGTTGTGCCATTGTGATTGAGCAAGGTAATCTGCACGTTCCACCATTCCCAGGGGGCGTATAGCCATCGGTCCCGTGCCCATGCGATGTTGGGCACGTTAAAGACCCAAATTCCCCAGACAGTGAGGTGAATGAATGACACTTTAGTAAAGTCAATGAAGCAATTTCCGTTGTGAATTTGCTTCATTGACTTTTCTTACTCATTAAAGGTTGGAAAGTAAAATATAAACAGACACTTCGAAGGTAAACCCATTTTGAGCAATTTTCTCCATTATGTTTATCATCGACAGTTGTCGGTAGAAATTGCTTAATTACCATGCGATTACATTGCGATTTTTCAAAATAATATACTGGTTACCGTTTGATATTAGCATATACAGTTGTATTTATCATCGGCAATTTGCAACGGAAATTGCTTCATTGACTTTTCTTACTCATTTAAGGTTGGAAAGTAAAATATAAACAGACACTTTGAAGGTAAGCTCATTTTGAGCAATTTTCTCTGTTATGTTTATCATCGACAGTTGTCGGTAGAAATTGCTTCATTACCATGCGATTACATTGCGATTTTTCAAAATAATATACTGGTTACCGTTTGTTATTAGCATATACAGTTGTATTTATCATCGGCAATTCGCAACGGAAATTGCTTCATTGACTTTACTAAAGTGTCATTCATTCACCTCACTGTCCGGGAAATTTGGGTCTTTAACGTGCCCAACATCGCATGGGCACGGGACCGACGGCTTTACGCCCCCTGGGAAGGGCGGAACGTGCAGATTACCTTGCTCCATCAGAATGGCACAACCTCTGTTGATGTTACTGATGTACTTAAAAAGGGAGGAGAGGGGAAATCTGGGATTGAACCTGGTACCCTTGGGTCCAGAGGCTCACGTTTTTCCCCTGGACCACCATGGCTGAAAATTAACTTTTTACATATCCGTTTTCCTACTGCTTTCCGCAAAATATGTCAAATATCAATTTATGTAGATGATGCCATATTATAATTTATTTACATTATAAAAACATTTGTTCACCCCTTGATTTCCTTCTATATTTAAAATGAGCCTTGGTAATACTCATCTGGCAACAGTGCACATCGTCCAGCGTCCACTTCTGCGCTCTGATTCCACCCGAATTGTTTGTTTACTAGTGAGGTGTCTACAATACAGGATTGCCAGAAAAGCTAAAAATGCTAAATATGAGGCCGGAAAAAATAAAACGAGAGAAAAAACAACTTACTCGGTTATATGTCAGCTGCTTTAAATCAGGTAACTTGTAAGCCGAAAAGCAAGCACATTCCCTGATGATGTCCACGGAAATGATGCAGAGAATCTCCACGTGGCAGTCATCGTGAGGCAGGTACGATGAGAAGAAGCTGCAATGCATATTCTCGTTGTAACTGATGCAAGCTGTAACAGTACATAGTTGTTTTAGAAAGACATAATGCAAATAAAAACATAAATGGCATCATGTAACACGTATCTATGGAGTAACATTACCGAAAGCATATTAACATCCCAATGAAAATCTTTAAATAGTAAAAAAGTTCGGAACGCAGCAAATTTGTTATGGTAGCGAATTTGTAGGACATTTGGTTGATAGTATAACCTATATAGTACTCATGATACAAATAACGAGAGATATGATATTCCGACTACCTATTTTTAGACCTGTCACGCGCATGGTGTCAAGTGGTGAGTCCAATGCAACAATAATATGCTGCAGTGCAGTGGGGTTTGACATTTCATCACAACCTTTTAACAAATTGCGTATTTTACTAATATTTAAGTGCATACAGTTGGAAGTAATAAAAATTAAAAAGATTAAATTTAGTGCTGGGATCTATATTGTCTGAAAAAGACAATATAGGCGTAACTTCAACCGCATTAAACTGACGTATAGAAACTTTTTTATTGCGAATGACTTTGTTTTAAGTGTGTAGTTGGACTTATATTACGCTACTCACCGCGTGACGTCATAGAAGGGGGCGGGGCATATGCGCAATATCATATCTCTCCTAAGTCATTATATCATGTATAGTACTAACAATGTACTATATTGCATTAAAGTAGCTTTGTTGGGTGACGGTCGACTTTACCGCAACTACATTTCAACGTGATTATAATAGAATATGGCCTAAAAACAGTTGTACATACCTTAATAAAGTAAAACAATGTGGTATATTTCGTTTTTAATAACCTTTCAGAGATAAAATCAATTAAAACGTTTAGATTTACAATTAAAACGTATATTTTTGTACCAGAGGTTATGATTGTTGTTTTGTTGACATATTTCATGCAGATAGGCGTTGTTGTCAGTTTCGAATCTATTTCCTTATTACAGGGTAGTATTTGTCTTCGTTTAGTGAATTTTCTTTAAAAAAATTCACTAATGAGGAGATCCCGACTTTTGAATTTTGAAAAAATTTCTTCAAATGACCGCGAACTAGGCCCCCTAGAACACATATCCGGGGTCCGTTTCAATTTTTATATGTTTAGATATATATATATATATATATATATATATATATATATATATATATATATATATATATATATATATATATATATATATATATATATATATATATATATATATATATATAAATATATATATATAAACATATAAAAATTGAAACTGACCCCGGATATGGGTTCTAGGGGTCCTAGTTCGCGCTCATTTGCAAAAATTTTTTCAAAATTCAAAAGTCGGGATCTCCCCATTAGTGAATTTTTTCTACGAAAATTCACTAAAAAGCCACCAAACTTAACGAAACTGACAGCCAAAGCATCAAAGAAAGGGTCTGTTTAAAATGGATATTCTGTAAATATTTTAGTAAAATGACGGTTGAATCTGAAACTTAAGGGTTTGCAAAACACTCTTCTTGCAACATTCTCTTTTCACAAACGGTATTTGTTTCACATTCTTTGCCTAAACATTGCCAATTTTGACGTTTAAAATTGCGAGTTTGACGTTTTGAGGAAAACTCCAAAATTTGTTTCTTTAACTGCCCATAACTTCTTTGTCTTTAAAGCTAGGGACCTAAATTTTGGTACAGAGTTCACTCTTTATAATACACGCGTACCAAATTTGGTTGTCCTTACATATATATATATATATATATATATATATATATATATATATATATATATATATATATATATATATATATCCTCCCGGTGTGTTTTGCGGTCCTGCCCCCTCCGGCAAATCAGACCGCAAAATATCCCATTTAGACAATTTAGCCGGAAGAGGGGAAGTGGTTGCCTAAAACATTGACTCAATAACGTTAGTAATGGTGTGTTTTCTTAATCTTGGGGTAGATGGCGTTCGGTGTGCTTATTAGAGACTAATAATAGTACACATTGTCTGATAGACTGTTGGATGAGTAAGATTGGTTACGTGCAATTAAATGATTTTTGGCAAAATAGTCCGTTTTTGTCATTTTCATAGAAATAAATTGTTATGGTCTAGATTTTACTAAGATTAAATCATAAGCTGCGATACAAATAAGTAGCCCGTGTTGTATAGCAAGAAAATTGTGGGCGGTAAGCGGTAAATTACAAAAATGATTTTGTAATATAATTACAACTGAAAGTAATTCATTTTAATTACATAAGGAGGTTTATGACAGTATGAACTTTCAAATATAAACGGCCAGCTTATGACATTTAATTTACGTTTTACTGCAAATTTCAAAGTTGTATATAGTTAAAGTATGTAAACACAAGTTGATGCTTTTTGCATTATGTATGCCGTATAATTAACAACTAGTCAAGATTTAATTTTTTTTTTGCAAAAAAGGGTTTTCAAATATATACCAAAAGTTAGTTAAACATAATAATTTTAAATATCAGTTTTTCAGTTAGCGCAGAATTAGTATTAATGCATTAATTCAGTACATTATACTGAAAAATAAATATATTATATTATTTTTTATATAATATATTTTAGTGATTTTTTAATAAATGACGGCCATTTTAAATCATGTATGTGAAGTAAGAAATCACAACATAAGACTTTTTTTTCTTTTACGTCGTTCTATTTCTGCGACTATGGCAAATCACCGACGCCAGGGAGCAGTTTCGGTAAGGAGGGTAGGGATATTTAACGTGCTCAACATTGCATGGACACGGGGTACACGACTTTACGCCACCTCCGAAGGGCGGAACGTGCAGACATTGACGCTCTGTGCGGTATACGGTATACCATTGGGCACATAAAAAAAATCTCAGCTTTGCTGAAAAGAGGGCAGAGGGTCGCCGAAATTTCCACGTTGGTGAAGTAAAACTACGCCTTGTCGTTGGTAAGTGGCATTAGTTCGGGTGGCAGGCCAGATTTAAAAAAAACAAAAGAAAAAGGCAGAAATAAAAGATTTTAATACAATTAAGATTGTAAAGCGTTTTTCATATACATATAAGCAATATATGGCGTATTATCAGGGAATATGCTATCGTCCTTAGAGCCTCGGTGGTTCAGAGGTGAGAAAGTGTGCGCCTGAACCGAAGGGTACTGGGTTCGATCCCACGGTTCTCCTTTAACTTTTTCACCACAAACTGTAACATTAACATCAACCGAGGTTCTGGCATTGAATTTGTTGTGTTGAATGTTTGCACGTCCCGCCCTTCGGAGGGGGCGTAAAACCGTCGGTCCTGTGTCCATGCGATGTTGGGCACGTTAAATATCCCTACCTCCTTACATAAAGGCAGGGGTTCGGCAAAATTTCCAGGATAGTGAGATGAAACTGCTCCCTGGCGTCGGTGATTGGCCATAGTCGCGGAAATAGGCCGACGTTAAAGAAACAAAACACACACACACACACATACTATCGTCCTTCAAATGATACACGTTTAGACCGGTTTTTGCTTTTGTCTTATTAAAGTGTAAAGCATGTCCTGTTACAAATTGTTGGTTTTCAGGATTTTCATTTTACTTTATAAGTGCATAAATTGTATTATGAAATTGAGCGGTCTCAGTAGCTTACCGGATGGAACGGCCACTCGCTGCGCAGGTGTCCCGGGTTTCAATCTCACCACAGCCTATACTTTATCAAAATTTATGAATAGTTAATTCGTTCAGTACGTGCTGAAAAACATCAACTAATAAGGCCGTGGCATTGTGTGCAAGTTGAATATCCGTAAATCCGCTCTTCGGAAGGGCTCAAGCTTTTGAAAGTTATCGTGTTTGCAAGAACGTACTACATAGATATCAATACATACAATTATTTTCGATTTTTGGGTAGAGAACATTCTGAAACGGGTTTTTCTGCACTTTTATTTATAAGACAACTTTAAAAAACTCCGCTCTTCGGAAGGGGCGTTAAGATGTCATTCGCGTGAGCAATGCGATCGTGGCGCACGTAAATAATCACAAACTGCACAAGACATGAGTACTGCGGTAAAATTTCCAGGTTGGTAAGGTGAAAGTGTTCCTTAGCGTTGGTAATTGGCATTAGCCTATGTTAAAACATCACGTTCATAGGTACAGAAAGTTATTGGTTCAACGGGAAACCTTCTAAATAAATTACTAATATAATAAAAACTGCAATTACTATTAATAACAGGTATAGATTCAATACTACAAATTCAAAAATACAGGTTCGGGAAATACTTTAGTGCTAAAAACTGAATTATTTTACTAGGGCCATGTGTTGACGATAAATAAACAAATACAAGTTTGCATCGGTACTCCATTTTTTGTGTGGTTATTATTTGTCCCTTAATTGGCATGTCTCTATATAGTAAAACAATGTTATCTTTGAACCCTAAAATGGTGTTAGGATTTTTTTTTAAACTGTCAATTTTAAAATGTTTATGAATAATCCCCTGAAGGTTAAATAGCTGTTTTAAATGGAAGGATAGGTATTTATCCTAACAGCCCTTTATTAGGAAAACATATATAGCTTGTTTTCGATCGATACAATAGCTCGTCAAACCTGTTATTCACTCAACTTTATTTTCTTACTGCAAAGGCTAGATGGATGTTATTTAATTTTTAGAATTTATAAGATTACTGATTGTTGGCATGAATGTGCAATTCAGAGAGTTTTTATTTTTCCTTTTTGTGTAATTATTCTTATTTATAATAAGAAATTACCAAGGCTTTTCGAACAATATTGTGTGTGTTTTGTTTCTTTAACGTCGTCCTATTTCCGCGACTATGGCCAATCACCGACGCCAGGGAGCAGTTTCACCTCACTATCCCGGAAATTTTGCCGAACCCCTGCATTTCTGTAAGAAGGGTGGGGATCTTTAACGTGCCCAACATCGCAAGGACATGGGACCGACGGCTTTACGCCCCCTCCGAAGGGCTGAACGTGCAGCCATTCAACTCGCTCAAATACAATGCCAGAACCTCGGTTGATGTTAATGTTACAGTTTGTACTGAAAAGGTGAAAGGAGTACCCTGAGATCGAACCCAGTACCCTTCGGTTCAGAGGCACACGTTCTTACCCCTGAACCACCGAGGTTCTTATTCCATCAATATTATTTTATAACTTTCTTTTATTAGAGGTCACCCACATCTAGTATATCGATGTCGACGTGATAATATCTCGATTGCCAGCCTCATATTCCCAGTTGTGATAACGTATTTGGGACGCAAAAAATCCTCGGTAAATATGTTACTAACAATGGTAACTAACGTCATACCTTGAGAATAAGAAGCTGTTCAAAAGTTTTAAAGGCAGCTGGTGAAACAAAATGCATTAGTTCCATTTTTTTTATTGCTGCACAAACTTTTTGTATATCATGTGCATAATATTGGCAACATTATCCCTCATTTAGGTAATGTTTTTAGAAAGTTTACGTCTTTTAGAATATGTCTAACAAAGTTTATCTCCTTTCAATTTCTTTCACCAAGGATCTTCTCTTCTCTCACCTCTTCCACCACGCTTTTATGCGCATTTCTATCAGGGTACTTTGACTTCGTATGGCCTCATTTGAAAAGGTTCTATTTTATTTAGATACTGCTCATTAAAACTCCAGCTTTCGCCCTATACATTATAACAATCTTGCAAAACATATTTACATATTCAGTTAAAATGTTTATTAGCAAAAAGAGTAGGTATTTGTCTGTTGTATGCTTGTTTTGCCATTGCTAGTCGTCTTCTCACTTCTTTGGTATATTTCTATTTGTTTAACTGGTTGGCCGTTTAGCTTTATGTACATTTGCTCAGTCATATCCTTACTGATCTTAAATAGTTTAGTCATTTAGGTCCTACTTTAATTTTGAAAATTTTATATAAATATGGAGTGATTAGAATAGATTTTAGTACATAGAGAATCCTGATATCTTCGGGATTTATAGTCAACGTAGGCAATGATTGAAACATAAGATCAGATAAAAAGGAACTTACGTTTTGGTACTTCAAAATCTGAAGTAGATAACTTTTGGAAAGCACATTTCGGCCAAGACTATCTTCGAATTATGTCAAATAACATATGTACAAGTCGCTGACTTCAAAATATGCACGCGATGTATCATTATATCCTAATAAAGCACAATAATAATAATAACAATAATAATAATAATAATAATAATAATAATAATAATATTATATCGATTTTGAGTTTAATTATTCTCAACACACCATCCAGTACACTGGAATACTTTGCAATTGTTTCTGCATTTCTTCGTATATTGTTTCTGAACTTCAATACCTACATATTGGCACAACATATTTAGTGCTTAAGAATGGAATACTTATAGATGTTATTCCTTATGCATTTTAGCCAATTAAAGTCATTACACAGAGAGTAGATTTCAGAAACTATCTTCCTGATAGACCGCATGCAGGAAAACAAGCTGAGATATAAACTCTAAATTGCAAAAAGCATCAGATCGAAATGTTCCACTTTAGTTTTTTAGTTTTCTGGCAGATCAATTTAGTGAGATACATATTTTTTGTAGGTCCTTTTTAGTTGTGTGGTGCTGGCGTTTGTGTTAGTTCTTTTGCTTTTTAATTTTTTTCCAATAGTTTTTTTGTATTCAAGCAATTAATTCGCTGTTAGTTTTTATTTTAGGATTATTCTTTTATCTGCACAATCTAGTGTTAAACCTTAGTTTTTTTTTACTTCTTCCAAATAGCCCTGGTTGAGTTTGATACTCTTTGTCAATTAAATTAGAATTTTCAGTTTACAGCTTGTACTATTGCATGAAACCTACGCCCTTTTTGTATTCAAGATTCTTCTGAAGATCACTCTAACCAGCCAAAATGCTTACGGAGTAGTATACTATCTGGGCGCTTACCTTTTTATTATTACACTGTTTAAATATTTTGCTTCGAGCTGTCATTTCTTTCAGTCTATTTATTCTATTTTTTATAAATGAATTGGTCCGTGGCCGTATGAGTGAATTCTCGAGGTTAAAAATGTAGTTTAAAAAATGAATTGAGCAAATATGGCGCTAATATTATTATTATTATTATCTAATTTTGCTGCTTATTCAACTTTTTACTATGATTAGCAGAATCTTTGCTACATGGCCATGTATACTTATCGTCTTTTGCCGGTTATATTTCGGCGCATTCACCGTTTTTGGAATAGTAATACGTTTACTCTTATAACTCACTGTGCAGTTCCCCGATGTTTGACATTTCGCAATCAAGTTGAAAACTGTTTCTTTACATTTTCTACCCTAGGAGTTTTTCTGTGGCTAGCTTCGTTAAGGGCGCTCAATTTTTGCTACTGAAATGGGCGGACCCAGACAGCTGGGTTTATCTTCACTGTCTCCTTCATATACATATACTTTTGCTCACAATTAATTTCGCCTTCGTCATACAATTCTTCCAAATATGTTTTGCAGTGTCATGCTTTTCAGTATTTGTTGTCCTTTATGACTCTACCTTTTGTTCCTAGACATCTTACCTGCTTGGTAGCCTTGATTCGATCGTCTTTCTTATTACATGTATTTTTCATTTTTCTTTGCATCTCTTTTACTTTCCTATATTTTTGTGGAATTATGTTTTAAATGTATTTATGTTTAAAGTATGCTTTTTCTAATCCTCATCCTAATCTTTCTTTGGCAGTTACGTTTCAGTATTAACCTTAGTATTTTTACGTACACACGGTTTTCTTCGTTTTTGTTTCTCCTTGCCCATTATTTTTTCCACATCTAACTTTAAAAAACTGTTTGTGTCTGCACGCCCAAACATTCCACCGTTGAAACGGTTTTTCTTTAAAGTTTTCCAATAAACCTCTACATCCAGGAAAAATCATTATACAAGTGAATAAAAATATATGTTTCTATGAAACAAATGTAGTTTGACATTTTAAACTGATAACGAAACGTGCATAACAGTGGTTAAATTGAGCATTTTGCTTATACTATAAAATAAAACGTGTGTGCTAAAAAACAATGAAACTAACGAACCGAGATGTGAGCATTTAAAGTTCAAGCATTCAAAAACTCATAACTCGGATCCTGCTAAAGCTACAGACTTCAGCGATGCACCAATCGATTCGGAAGATTTCAATTAATATCAAAAAATGATCATACCGTAACAAAAAAAATCAATTCAAAATGAATCGATGATATATATCGAAAGTTAACATTAAAATAAAAAATGTATTATACAATGAAATTTTTATTAATGATTTTTTACAACCATTTTCTTTATTTTGTTTTATTTGACGTCAATTATCCAACGGTCACCTTGAATTCCACCTAGTTCAATTATTAAGCATTTAAAGTTGCGCCCACCGAAAAAAACGACCTTGTCCGATTAAAAAACTCGTAACTCGGTTCGCGTTAGAGCTGCAGACTTTAGCAGTACACCAATCGAGTAGGGAGATTCCAATTGATATCATATACTGATCATACTTTAACCCCCAAAAAAATTTTTCAATGAATCGACGATATATCGAAAGTTAACATTACCTAATATAAAACATGTGTTATACGCAACAATAATTATTTTTTATTAATGATTCTTTTTTAAATCAATAACTCGATATAATGTAATTTGACCTCAACTATCCAGCAGTCACCTCGGATTCCACCTAGCTCAATTATTAAGCGCGATATGAGCATTTAAAGTTGCGCCCACCGAAAAAAAAAACGGACCTTGTCCGATAAAAAAGTCAAACTCGGTTCGTGCTATAGCTACAGACTTCAGCAATACAGCTGTCGATTGGGGAGATTCCAGTTGATATCACAATATGATCATACTTTAACCAAAGAATTTAAATTGAAAATGAATCGACGATATATAGACAGTTAATATTAAAATAAAGCATGTAGGTATTACACGAAACAATGAAATTTTCAAATAATGTTTTTTTCATCAGTCTCTTGGTATTATGTACTTGGATCTCAATTATCCAACGGTCACCTCGGATTTCACCTAGCTCTATTCTTAAGCGAGATATGGGTATTTAAAATTCCACCAACCAAAAAAAAAAAGTCGTTCTTCGATACAAAAATGCATAACTCGGTAGGCGTTATACTTACAGACCTCAAATAAACGACAGTCGATTTAGAAGATTCCAGTCAATTACATAAAAAATTACTAACAAGACGGACATAAAAATATAATTAAAAAATCCCCATCAAAGTGACACACACACACTAATAGGTAAAACTCAAAAAATATAAATTTTTATTAGTGATTTTTTAAATCAATCACTCGCTCGTATATAATTCGACCTCAGGAATCCAACGGTTACCTCAGGTTCCCCATAGCTTAATGATCAAGCGAGATATGCGCATTTCAATTTACAAAAATGTCACACACATTAACTTTGACCGTCGATAACTCAATTTTTGTTGAAGATAGGATTACAGATTTTTAACCAATTTCCAATGAAGAAATCATCGAAATGTCCAACTAAAAACTCTCACAGCTTACTGTAAGTATTTTTTTGCGGTCCCAACTTTAATTCTTACTTTTATAAAAATCTTCAAATCGAATTTTAAAAAAATTGAGCGCCAAACCGACAAACAGACTAGTATTTTCCAGTTACACAGATGATAGGAACGTCACATTAAAATTTAATCAAAATCTGAAACCTTGATAAATTTGCATATCTGTTGGACTTCAACGAAATAACATTTTTTTCTTTGACCCCAACCAAGAAATAAACCCTATATATCTTCGGCAATTACAAATTCAATGAAACAATCAGTTCCTCTCTCACTCGATTATTAACCGAAATATGACCATTTGAACACCTAAACAAACCGACATTGTCCACTAAATGGATATCTCGATTGTTGAGTAACAGACTGTAGCAATACGCTAATCGATTTGGAAGATTTTAATTGATATAACACAATCATGTTTTAACCAAACCAAAACCACGACTAACGAAAGAAAATGGTTATTTTAAAAATTTTATTTATTAGAATTATTATTTTCTTTATTAAAATCGTTCAACCTATAGCCTAAACACCTAAACACCTAAACAAACCGACATTGTCCACTAAATGGATATCTCGATTGTTGAGTAACAGCCTGTAGCAATACGCTAATCGATTTGGAAGATTTTAATTGATATAACACAATCATGTTTTAACCAAACCAAAACCACGACTAACGAAAGAAAATGGTTATTTTAAAAATTTTATTTATTAGAATTATTATTTTCTTTATTAAAATCGTTCAACCTATAGCCTCGGTGGTCCAGTGGTAAGAACGCGAGTCCAAGGGTACTAGCTACGATTCCCAGGGTTCTCCTTGCACTTTTTAAGTACAGAGTATCCCATTTTTGACACTTTTGCGGGGTATCTCTCTTAGTTTTAAAGATAGAAGGTTGCGGTTTTCGCGACAGTGTGCTACTTTTTTGTGAAATTAAAGATGACGTCGGCAGGAATTTCACCGTGGGTGTTGACAAGGAGGAAAGACGCAGCTTGTTAATTCTGGACTTGAAGGTTTGGAGGTTTGGAGGAGAAGGAAAAACATGTGCCGGCAAGGAATTCCACAACTTGGAAGTCCTCGGGACAAAAGAGCGGGCATAACAAGATGTTCTATGTCTGGTGACCTGGACATTAAAAGGGTGCATTCGCTCTGTTCCCCTGGTAGATCTGCTGGGGGCAGCAGGTGGGGGAATTATGGAGGAAAGCTCCTCTGAGCAGTGCCCGTGCAGATATCTATAAAAGAGAGAGAGGTCACCAACGGCACGTCGGTGGGCAAGGGATGGAAGCCTTTGGGTGAGGGTAGGGTCACCGATGAGACGTATAGCTCTCTTTTGAATGGAGTCCAGGATAGCGAGTGTAGAAGCGGCAGCTGCACCCCAGATGTGGGAGCAGTATTCGAGGTTTGGCCTTATTTGTGAAGTGTATAAGGTATAGAGATTAGTTGGTGAAAAGTATTTGCGAGCCCGGAAGAGGAAATCCAATTTCTTAGCAGCCGCTTCTGCAATTGATGTAACATGTTGGTGCCAATTAAGATTTCGATCCACAGAAATGCCAACAAGAGAAAAGGACTCATTACTTTGAATAACTTGGTTGTTCATTGTGATGGGTCTAGGGCTGCTGTATCTCTTGTGAGAAAGAAAGCAAGACTTAGTTTTGGTGGGGTTGAATTGTACAAGATTTCTACTTCCCCAGTCTAATATTTTTTGGAGGTCCACGGAGACAGAACCCTCCATGAGTCTGCGTTCCTCATCTAATTGGGCTAAAGAGACAGGCTTAGAATATTGTATATTTGAGTGGAGGGTGCTGTCGTCCGCGTAACTGTGAACTGGGTTGGATGTGCTAGAGAGGAGGTCATTGATGTGGAGAAGAAACAAAGTAGGGGCTAAAGCTGAACCTTGAGGAACTCCTGCATTAATTGGATACAGTTTAGAGGAATGTCCATCCACAACAACAGATATGCTCCTGTTGGAGAGGAAATTTGCTGTCCAGGTACAAAGGTTTGGTGGTAGGCCATAGGCCGGAAGTTTATTAAGCAGCGCTGCGTGCCAGACCTGGTCGAATGCTTTGGATATGTCTAGAGTAACAATCTGGGATTCACCATGTTGTTCCATAGACTTGTTCCAAGATTGGGTGACAAAGGAAAGGAGGTCGGCAGTCGATCTGCGCTGACGGAATCCATACTGCCTGTCGTGGATTAGACTGTGTTTTTAAAGGAATTTTAGTAGTTCGGTGTTTATATACTTTTCCATCACTTTAGAGATGACTGAAAGGAGAGAAATAGGCCTGTAGTTGCTAGGAAGCGCTTTGGATCCTTTCTTGGGGATGGGTTGTACTCGAGCAGTTTTCCAGTTACTAGGGAATATGCCTTTATTGTAAGATATCTGAAACAGACGAGTCAGGACAGGAGCAAGTTCTGGTGCGCATTTTTTGAGAACAATTGCTGGGATCTCGTCAAGGCCAGAGGCTTTCCTGGTATTAAGAGAAGAGAGCATCTTTCGTACCTTTTTAGTTTTGAAAATGATATCAGTCATTTTATGCGCGACATTGGGGACTGTTGGTGGTTGAACATTTGGAGGTGGGTTGAGAGTACAATTTCCGGCGAACAACGAAGCAAAAAGTTCAGCCTTGCCCAGGGCGGTAGAAACAATTTCATCCCCTGAGACAAGAGGTGGGAACGTGCTCTTGCAAAAATTATTCCCAATAGACTTAGCAAGAGTCCAGAAGGGTTTGTCGCCGTTGGAGCTTGAGAGGACTTTGTTTTTGATGTGGTTATTAAACGAGTTTTTTGCCTCAGAAAGAATGCGGTCATAGCGGTTTCTTGCGGTTTCAGGCACCCCTCGTATCCCAGCTATCTAATTACTTATGACAAAGGCAAAAACTGTTCCTTATATAACCTTTTCCGTAGAATACAGTGATTCTTTCAGAATAATCATACGGGGTCAAGTCAAAAAGTTATCGGACCCTACTTTATTTTTTTTAAATGAAACACCCTGTATATTATTTCTTACGTTTATTGGAAATAATGTGGGTTTTCCAAAAATATATACATGTATGCAGTTCTTTTGAAAAACAGGCTCAAAATTCGAGATTTTCTAAAATTTCCTTTTGTGTCCAAGTAGCCGGTAGTTGCTATGGCTACTTTGTTTAGAACAAAAAACAAAATGTCAATAACTTAGCGGTTTTGTCAGTTTTTGATTATTACTGAAAAAGTTTTGTTGTGTTGCTGTTTCTATTGAAACACATACTATATTAACTTACTTTTTTTGCAATAATGGTGGTTTACGAAAATTATGAGAAGTATGATATGTTGGTTTGTTTCATACAATCTAATGAAAATCCCCAAGAAGCTTCGGAATTATATTTTTAAAGGTAACGTATTTTGGGCGCTATGGTTAGGTTGAGATCTTAGGATTTCTTTTTTGTCCATATTAGATATCCAGAGAGGACGCAACTTTTCCGAGACATATTTGCCCGCCTTAAATCAAATTTAGTAGAGCACGGATCATTTATCCAGCCCCAGCCTAAAACATACACCAAACAAGACACACAGAGAAAAGAAATAAACGTATTGGCTTATGTAGAAGCGACGCCTACATCTTCTTGCCAGCAAATAGAGGAAGCAACTGGTGTATTAAAGTCTGATGCTCAAAGAATTTTGAAAAAATATAAGTATCACCCATATAAATTCCACATAGCTCAACATTTGCAACCCGGCGATGCCGAGCGCCGAATGTTGTTTTGCCAGTGGTATTTACAAAAAATCGATACTGATGAATCTTTTGGCAGACTCGTTATCTGGTCCGATGAATCTTATTTTTCAAGTGCGGGACTTTTCAATCGCCACAATGTAAGAAACTGGTCCTCAGAAAATCACCATTTAATTTTTGAGAGGGCACAATAAGGACGCTTTGGAGTTGGGGTATTGTGTTTCATTTTTGGAACACGCATAGTCTATAGAATTTTTAAAGGAGGTCACACAGCGCGTCGACACCTAGAAATCCTTGAGGAAGTTATTCCAGAACTGATGGGAAATGTTCCATTGGCACTTTATAATGCCGTTTATTTCCAACAAGACGGTGCCCCAAGCCACAACTCTGCGCTTGTAAGAGCTTTTTTAGAAGATAATTTTCCTCAGAAATGGATTGGTACCCACGGACCTGTAAGATGGCCCCCTCGATCTCCAGACCTTTCGATTTTAGATTTTTTGCATACGGGAAAATGGCCGTCATATTGAAAGCCACTGTTGAAAGCTTTGCTTTTTTTTCCTAACATTCTCAAGTAAGATAGGTAAATATTGTTTTGTTTTGAGTAAGATTAATAATTGTATCATAAATAAGTTAAAATGCTGTAATAAATAATTAAGAGTTGAGAAATAAAAAAGATGGTTTGAGTTAAGTTTGGAAGTATTACATCATTAGTATGATAATTAGTTGCATAAATTGTGTTTTTGAAACATTTTAGACATAGCCACAAAAGAAAATTTTAGAAAATCTCGAATTTTGAGCTTGTTTTTCAAAAAAACTGCATACATGTATATATTTTTGGAAAGCCGACATTATTTCCAATAAACGTAAGAAATAATATACAGGGTGTCCCATTTAAAAGATAAAGTAGGATCCGATAACTTTTTGACCTGACCCCGTATGATTATTCTGAAAGAAGCACTGTATTCTACCGAAAAAGTTATATAAGGAACAGTTTTTGCCTTTGTCATAAGTAATTAGATAGCTGGGATACGAGGGGTGCCTGAAAATGCAACATTTTCAAAAACGCACTGTATCTCCAAAACCAAAAGAGATATAGAAATTCTGCCGACGTCATCTTTAATTTCACAAAAAAGTAGCAAACTGTCGCGAAAACCGCAACCTTCTATCTTTAAAACTAAGAGAGATACCCCGCAAAAGTGTCGAAAATGGGATATCCTGTACATAGGTACTGTAAAAATAACATCAACCGACGTTGTGGCATTGTGTTAGAGCAAGTTGAATGTCCGCATGTTTCGCCCTTCAAAGGGGACGTAAAGCCGTCGGTCCCGTGTCCATGCAAAGATGGGCACGTTAAAGGCCCCTACTCTCCTTACAGAGAGGCAACATTTCTAGGATAGTGAGGTAACATTTCCAGGATAGTGAGGTAACATTTCCAGGATAGTAAGGTAACATTTCCAGGATAGTGATGTGAAGCTGCTCCCTAGAGTCGATGATTGGCCATAGTTGCGGAAATATGCCAACGTTAAACTAAGAAAAAAATCCTGCAACCTTAGTGTTAGTCAATAATAAACTGTCATAATAATCCTTATAATTTATTTTAAGATTGTTATTTGAAATAGTAGCTGCTTTTAAGTATAAGAGTGTTTATGGGACAACGATCTTCCGTTAGAAAAATATATACCTAAATACTCTAAATAAAACGCTGCCTAAAAATAACTTGTTTTTAATAGATAGAATCCTATAGAGCACAGGTAGCGGGTAGCGCAGACAACTGGTTTTTTACACAACGTCATTTACCTTTTACAATTTAAACTGGCCTTTAGAGATATGACAAGTAAATGTCACCATGAAAAATTATAATAATTTCACATCATTACAGTTTAAACGCCATGTCGCCTTATTGTCGCAACCACGACTGTGTCTGCCGTGGTGCTGTCATGTTAACTGTTTAATTTTTAGAATTTGTGGGATACTACCCACCGAGTTGTTGAAAGAAAATTAATGATTAAAACTTGCAATATGTAATAAATTATTTTGTGAAATTATGAAATTCAGATACAGTGTTTCGGTCTCACGATCATTATCGATGAGCATAAGACATGATATATTTCAAAATACTATTCAAATATAGGTATAAAGAGACTTAGGTAACATATTAAGAGAATTTTATCAACCAAAGTTTGGAAAATCTTATATGGTGTGCTTTGCGCCACATATTTTCGCTAAAAAGCAATTATATGAAAGAACTTATCCAATTCCAAAATTGACTTCAAATGCGTAAACGAAAGAAAATGTGAGGAGGCAGGGATCAGTCGAGTAAAAATATGTTATTACATACCCAAAACAAATTTAAAAATTATTGTTTGGAAAATGACGTAAATAGGTGTAAAAAGTAAATTTTTTATAAAACATTTCAAAATAATATTTGGCTCTTACCTACCTGAGATTAAGGTCTACATAACAATGTTTCAATACATTCAGCTGCGAAATCGATCATTTTTCAATCAAATTCAGGACATAGGTATTTAAATAAAAACTTTTTCAACGTCAATATTTAGAAGAGCATAAACTGAATGTGCAAAGCTTGGAAATTTGCTGGAAATAAAGAGTTAAATTATAAAACAGAGACACAGGTGAAAGGCGAATTTGTACCTATATTAGCTGCGAAATCAAAACCTGGCAGGTTTTTTTCAGCATATTTTTTTCATTTAACAAGCTAAAGTGTCGTTAATCATATTTCATTATTATATCTATTGGAATGTCTCAAAATAGATAATCTGTAATGGGGATCATTGTATCGAATTTTTTTTGCAAAGAAACCGTTTTAGAACAATTTTTATATATTATATAGAACGATTTTGTAAACAGGAAAACTTTTGAAAGTCTCAAAGCAACCACTTCGTTTTTAATAAATGCAAACCCTTGACAGCGCATAATAAAGAGATTAGAAACCGACCCAGATTGAAACAGATGTAGATGCTTGTTTATTCTCTTTTGGAAAAAAATACTGTGTTATTAGTTGAGCAATTTATTTTACGAAATGCGTTTTGCAATGGTCTTAAGAAAAGTTAAATATAACATATCTTGTGTTTTTCAGCTAAACCCGATCGTTTAAAGAGGTCGGCTACTTTTAATTTTTTAAATGTGTTGAATGTAGAACGATTTTACAAATTTGATAATTTTAGAAAGCGTCGTGTTAATTATTTCGGTGATACTATATATTAAGGTCCAATTAGTTTTCGATAAATCGACTGCTGAGAGATGAAGGTTACTACCTTATATGTACTTTGATACTATTTTTATGGTGTGGAAATTTGATTTTACATTGAGGGAATTTGTTGCTGCCAAATTATTGACATTATTAGTTCGTCGCTGGTCACATACGGTACGTTCAAAGGTTTAAACTAACATTTTTGTGTTTTTTGTGCTTTATTAGGTCGTCTCCAACGTTTTTAGGTCATGTCAGGTTGAGTCAGATGAGGCCAGGTTAGGTCGGGTCAGGTCAGGTCAGGTCAGATCAGGTAGTTTAAGCTGGGGGGCCTGGAGTAAATAGGTAGGCGTGATGGGGGGGGGGGGACATTATTATAAGAAAATGTTGATGCAAAGTGTGAAAAAGGCTGCTTATAGAAGTCCACCTAAGCTGTTTTCGTCGATACTCCTTCTTTACTTTCTTCCATAACACAATTTCTGAAAAAAGGTATGTTTCCTCTGTTATTGTTATAACAACTTGCATATGCTTTGCAATGAAGTTCTAAAAGCAAAAACATAAGCTCTTGTTTCGCGACTTTCTGCTAAATCTACCCATTTTTAATTGGAATCTTTTTTTTAAGTAAGGTTGTTACCTATCGTTATTGGTGACAAAAATGTAGAGTTAAAAATATTTGTAACCCGATCGTTTAAAGAGGTCGGCTACTTTTAATTTTTTAAATGTGTTGAATGTAGAACGATTTTACAAATTTGATAATTTTAGAAAGCGTCGTGTTAATTATTTCGGTGATACTATATATTAAGGTCCAATTAGTTTTCGATAAATCGACTGCTGAGAGATGAAGGTTACTACCTTATATGTACTTTGATACTATTTTTATGGTGTGGAAATTTGATTTTACATTGAGGGAATTTGTTGCTGCCAAATTATTGACATTATTATTATTATATCTAGTAGTATTAATTTGGTAGCCGTAAGTAATTTTTACTACAGTCCAACATTAAAAAAATGGCGGCTAATTTGTTTCAAACGATTTTGTGAACATGATAATTTTCGTGGGGCTGGTGCTAATGACATTATTTCTTGTGTAAAATAAATTGTCAAGATGTTTAAACACACTACAGTCCTTTATAATGCTTTTTTGTATTTATCCTTTCAAAAGTTTCAAAAAAGATCTTTCTAATTGATTGATTCAAACACCATCCAGAATATGTTTTACTCTTAAAAAATTTGAATATAGTATCATGTTGCAAATCTGTACTCAACCATTTATCCTTTCAAAATTTTCAAAAAAGAACTTTCTAATTGATTGATTCAAACACCATCCAGAATATGTTTAACTCTTAAAAAAATTGAATATAGTATCATGTTGTTAATCTATACTTAACCTAGTTAATTAAAAATGACGGCCATTTATTAAAAAAATGACCGCCATTTATAAAAAAACTATATCCATGGAACCCCAGTCACCACACATTACTTAAAAAATTCAAACAGATATTTAGCATTGTTGTTTTTTTCTTTTGTTTCTTTTAAAATTTTTATTGCATGTTTATTAGGCATAAGTTTGCACTTAAAATGCACCATTTCCGAGATATTCAACTTAAAAGTTGAAAAATGATAGCTGCGGCCTAATATTTAAACCAGGTATCTATTTTCGCAGCCACAATTTATTTATTTAGGTAAAATGATGGGTTACCTACTTAATGAAGACACAAATGTATTTTTACTTGCACAGTATGCTTACAATATCAGTTTGAAATACATAATTTTACATTATTAAAGTTTACAAAAAAGTTTATACAAATTACTCTTTTTCATTAGTGGATAAGTTTATGTGTTTATATTATTCGTACAATGCGTCAAACAACAACTGTAAGCTTTTTATATTTCTATAATCCAAAGTTCTATATTTATATGTCAAACACAATTTTTGACACATCTAAAAGATTTCCTAACTTCTAATACGTAACTTTTATAGGTAATATTACTTCCACATCGTCACCTGTGAAGTATCGCATCGGCGACAAAAATTTAAAAATCTTTTTTTTTTTCGGTTAAACGTTGTAAAAAGTATCCAAATATATAGAAAACATGATTTGGGAACGATTTTTTTATCGATCTGTCAGTCTGTATGTCTGTAGCCACGATAACTTTAGAACGAATTGAGATATCGTCTTCAAATTTGGTATCCAGCTAGCACTCGACAAACGAACGGTTTAGATTGTTTTTGGGTAAAGTCGCTTTAGGAGGAGGGGATGAATGGGGGGTGATTTGGTAAAAATTGACATTTTTTCGTTAAAACTCGAGTAATATAACAGTTTAGGGTTGATTTATTAGAAAACTTTTAATTTCGTCATCTGGTATTCTGTGCTGAAATTAAATTACGGGTTGAATGTGTGGGGGTAGAATAGTGTTGACAAAATTTCAAAATTTTTTTGTTGCTAAAACGAAGTAAAAAGTCTCAAAGCATATAGAAAACTTGATTCTAAAACGAAAATGTTTTTGTCGGTCGATCAGTCGGTCTGTCGGCATGTACGTCTGTCTCTTAATAGGCGCAATCACTTTCGAACGAATTGAGCTATCATCTTTAAATTTAATATCCAGTTAGCACCCGACAAAGGAACGCTTCGAATTGTTTTTGGGTGAGATCGCTTCAGAGGGTAGGGAATAAATAAGGTGTTATTTGGTAAAAATTGAGTTTTTTTCCAATATAACTCGAGTAATATAACGTTTCAAAAGTTTATGGGTACAGGAATACAAACATTTTCTTTGTGGTCAAGTCATGTACCCTAAATTCATTCCATGATAATGTCTTTCTGAATATAATAAATTATCATAGCTATGTGGAAGTTATGATTCAATTTACAGCACTATTTTTTTAGATAAATTAAAGCGTAAAAGGGTTACCATATGTCATTGAGATAACTGTATACTACCTATATGAAAGAGCGTTTTAAATGTCCCACAAATTATTCAAAGTTGCAAAATCTTAGTTGCCTATTTTTCATTTTATAAAGGTAGTACCTTGTACTTAGTTCCAAGGACAATTTAATAAGTTACCAATACTTAAATAATATTAAATCTGCTGTTGCTGTTGTAACGTCATATTATTTATTGGTGAGCATACACGTTGCTTGAAACAAGTATATCTAGGTGGTGGCCTATTAAAATTGTTAAAATAAACAGTTAATTTGAAGAAAAAAATTTGCTTGTAGTTTAAATAATTAAGGAAGATAAATGCCTAAATCGGTGTGTTTTTAATGTCTACGCAGAGCCCTTTAAGAGATAAAAAACTATAAAGGAAATGCAGTTAGACATTTTGTAAAACGCTCATCTGCCAAATTTTTTGTGTTTCTATGTCACATTACAGAGAAGAATTAATAAAAAATTTCAACTTTAAGACCCTGTTTTTTATTCGTAACAATTGGTATAAGATCCGTTTACGATAGCTACTCTCCTCAGAAAGACATTCTCATGAAATGAATTTAGGGTCCATGACTTGACCACAAAGCAAATATTTGTATTCCTGTACCCATAAACTTCTGAAACGTTATTCTACTCCAGTTTTAACGAAAAAATGTCAATTTTTACCAAATCAGCTCCTATTTATCCCCTACCCCCTGAAGCGATCTTACGCAAAAACAATTCGAAGCGTTCCTCTGTCGGGTGCTAACTGGATACCAAATTTGATGACCGTACCTCAATTATTTAGTAAGTTATTGTGCCTACTAACAGACAGGTGCACAGGCCGACAGACTGACTAACAGACAGAGAGACAAAAAAAAATTCGGTCCAGAATCAAGTTTTTTGTATGTTTTAAGACTTTTTACCTCGTCTTAGTAAAAAAAAATTAAAATTCTATCACTGATATTCCACCCCCACAAATTCAACCCCTAATTTAATTTCAGCACAGAATACCAGATGTGTAATGAAATTGAAAGTTTTACTCTAAAACGTTATATTACTCTAGTTTTAACGAAAAAATATCAATTTTCACCAAATCACCCTCCATTTATCCCCTATCTCATGAGTGATTTTACCCGAAAACAATCCGAACCGTTAGTTTGTCGGGTGCTAACTGTACACAAAATTTGAAGACGATATCTCAATTCGTTCTAAAGTTATCCTGGCAACAAATAGACATACAGACAGACAAAAAAAATTCGTTCCCAAATGATGTATTCTATGTTTTGAACCTTTTTACGACGTTTAAGCGAAAAAATTTTTTAAATTTTTGTCACCGAGGCGATACTTCCACGATGTGGAAGTAATAATTACAGGACACATGTATTGTTCCATTTGGAACTCATTTATAAGCAAGCGAAACGATCATTAGCTAAAAATACAATTGCAGAGAATTGGATTTTTTTAAAACTATAAGTATTTATTTTTAATTATGACAAGTTATTAAAGCGTACATGGTGATGTTTCATGTGAAAGGTTAGAGGTATATCTACATATGCTCTCAAGATATATTAGTTAAATGTGTGTTTTCTTAATTAAGTCCTTCTTGTCCCTGTTTTTTAATGAAAACCGGATACACTGTATTTTACCATTTTCACAGTTTATTTTACTTTTAAATAAAAATATTTTTTTAACGTTCGGCCTATTTCTGTGACTATGGCCAATCACCGACGCCAGGGAGCAGTTACACCTCACTATCTTGGAAATTTCGCCGAACCCCTGCCTTGTAAGGAGGGTAGGGATCTTTAGCATGCCCAATATCGCATGAAGACGGAAGCGACGGTTTTACGCCCCCTCCGAAGGGCGAACGTGCAGACGTTCAACTTGGTCAATACAGTGCCACAACCTCGGTTGATGTTGATTTTACAGTTATGTAGTAAAAAAAGTGAAAGGGGAACCCTGGGAATCAAACACAGTGCTCTTCGGTTCAGAGACACACAATCAAAACAAATCAATCGAACCTCCTTACCACTGAACAACCGATGCTCTTAAAAATAACTTAAATGTCGTAAAGCTTTCTATTGTTACTGTAAGTGGTCACTAACTTCTTTACTTTAAATATCTTGTCTTTACGTTGTGTTTTAAAGTACGTTTTACTATGTGTTTCTGTCTCTAAAATCAATCATTTATAGTATTAAAGAATTGTCAAAAATCTTTTATTTGACACGTCTTTGCAAATTTTTACCTCTTTAGATTTATTACAGACCCCACATTTTATTTTGTGACAGACTGTAAAGGAATATTCCAATCCTAGAATACCTTACAAATTGTTTAGAAATATGGTGTTTATAATAGAGCTACAGTTTAAACGTTTTTCGATACATTACACGTATAAGCCAATAATAACTACACTTGGAGAACACAAATCACCGCAACACTTCTTTTAAAAACCTGACGATCGTTTCACTAGCAAAGTAAACGTCATCAGTGGATGATGTCTTTAAAATATGTGTTGTGGTGATTTGCGTTCTCAAAGTATACTTCTCAGTGCCTATCACAGGTTCCAATCCTCACTTAGTAGTATAAGCCAATAATTTTAATTGGATCGCCAGGTAAATTTTTATGTTACCTTTTCAATCTGTTTATGTTTATATTCATCGCTCTGATGGTTTTCGAAATATTGGGTCTTCTATCTTACTTGAAAAATAGAAAACGTCTATAAGGTAAATTTATCTACAGATGCCTATATTGTCTAATGGCATTACGATATAAAAATGTATAAAGTTTTATTTGAGATGATTAACTTACGCTGTTAAAAAACGTCTGAATTACAGCTGAATTAAGTACAATATCCTGTATAATATAAAATATAAATTTTTGTTGCAATACAAAAATACATAATATTTCATTATATTTAAAATAAGGAAATTAAAAAAAAGTACCTATGCATGACTAAACAGAATAGCTTGGGGCGGCCCCCTTTTTAACCTGCTTTTATTAGCTTGACTTATAAGTTCCTAATCTTATAACTTATTTTTCACCCACTTCTAATTGTCGTATTGACTTAAAATTTTACAAACTTACGTAAGTCTAAAGGCAATACAATATTATGGTATTGACTTTTGAGACTGAAAATGGCGGTTGCAATTTGGCGGCCGAATTTTGTCATCTATGGTCACATCGATATCTAGGGATTTTCAGTATCTCAGATTAGGAATTTATAGTTGAAATTTAGAAATTCAAATCGGCGGTGCCAACCTGGCGGACGAATTTCGTCATTTATGGCCCGACTTTATTCAAATTCTATATCTGGGGGGTTTGGTGTCGCAGATTAGGAATGTATACTTAAAGTTTATAAATTCATAATGGCAACTCCAACATGGTAGATAAATTTTGTATCGTATGGTCCGATTCTACTTAAAATTATATTTGACGATTTTCCTGTTCGCAGATTAGAAATTTTTGTTTAAAATTTAGAATTTCAAAATGTTTGCATCATGGTTAACGAATTTTGTCTTTTAATGGTCTGATTCGACTTAAAATCGATATCTTCAGGTTTTTGGTATCTTTGATTAGGAATTTATAAGTACGCTTGGAGAACCCAAATCACCACAACACGTATTTTAAAGACCTGACGATCGTTTCACTAACCAAGTTAGCATCATCAGAGGATGAAAATATTTTTTTCATCCTCTGATGATGCTAACTTGGTTAGTGAAACGATCGTCAGGTCTTTAAAATATGTGTTGTGGTGATTTGGGTTCTCCAACTGTACTTATCAGTGCTCATCACAGGTTCCAGTTTTCACATAGGAATTTACAGTTAAATTTTAGAAATTCAAAAGACAGCTCCAGCATGGTGGACAAATGCGTTGTATCGTGTTGTTTGATTGTACTTACAATCGCTATCTGAGGATTTTTATGAGCGCAGTTTAGGAATTTGCGTTTAAAATTTAAAAACAATATTACCGCGCTTTTATTAGTATGTAAGCAACTATTGCAAATCGAATTTCATCCATTTGTAATTGTCGTTTGAAGCTTTGCAATTCTGACGACAATAAAATTTTATGGCAGCACTGAAAACTAAAAAGTAGAAAAGTAATTTATAGTTTCGCTATGGTAGTATTTATTATCAGTAGGTAATGCACCAAAAAATAATTGTATTAGGTTGACTTATATGTAATTGCAAGAAGCGCTTTATGTATTAAAATAAAAGAACACCCCACGCTTTGCCAGTTAGATACAGGTGAAGCTAATATAATTACATTTTCTTTTCAATGCATTACTAATAAAAGTTTGTTTTTAGTTTTTTCTCACTTATATAACATATGCATATACAGAAATAAAAGAAAATAACAAAGAAATCTTGTATTGTCAAACGACTTTGTGGCTGTGCAAAATTTCATCATTGTATGACGTCGGAAAATGACAAGAGGTTTGAACATAGATTATCATACCACTGTAAGTTAAAAAGAAGTATGTAATTAATAAACAGAACCTCGGTGGTTCAGGGGTAAGAACGTGTGCCTCTGAACCGAAGGGTACTGGGTTCGATCCCAGGGTACTCCTTTCACTTTTTCAGTACAAACTGTAAGATTAACATCAACCGAGGTTCTGGCATTGTATTTGAGCAAGTTGAATGTCTGCACGTTCCGCGCTTCGGAGGGGGCGTAAAACCGTCGGTCCCGTGTCCATGCGATGTTGGGCATGTTAAAGATCGCTACCCTCCTGACAGAAAGGCAGGGGTTCGGCAACATTTCCAGGATAGTGAGGTGAAACTGCTCCCTGGCGTCGGTGATTGGCCATAGTCGCGGAAATAGACCGATGTTAAAGAAAAAAATAATAATAAACGATTTTAATAAGGTGTGCTTCTGTCGAAAAATGGAATAATGTATAGATGTATTTTTTAATAGAAGATAATTCGTTTTAAAGGAATTCCTGACGCAAAAATTGTAGTTTCTGTTATATATGTCGGTATCAGGTAAGTAATTAAAATATTAACATTGGTAATTGATCCAATGTGCGATCTTTCCAGGTAAGTATAAGATTTTTCCTCTTTTCTGAAAAGATGGGTAGCTAGTACTTAGTCTGAAGTGTACCTATGTTTACAATAACATTTTTAAACAAGAAACGATTTTAGTTTTTTTTTTTAAGACTTAATAATTATAATGGGTGCAGGGGATATAAAAAAATGCCCTATTTAAATTCCATCCTGAAAGATAAAATAGATGTTCCACACCAGTATCATGGTATTTTCTTTCTTTGTTTTCTAAACGATATTTCAGTCATATACCTTTTTTATATCTAAAACAAGGCAGGTATAATACCTGTACACAGGTTATTTTTAGCAGCAACAGTGTCCCTGATTCTTTACGTCTGTACTTTCTATAACGCTTAATATAATACAACAGAACACAAAAACCAGATCATTGTTTGGATTCTTGGAATTACCTTAACCATACCTACTTCTGTTTGATTTTACTATCCTGACTCCTGACTCCTGAAACCTGAAACTAGTAGTCACAGTCGCACGTCTCATAATGTCCAGTCGTGTGTGTTATGTTGTTCTAGAAAAATTAAGAGGTGCCCAAGACCATATTAACGATGCTGAGATTAGCGGTGAGTATTCTATAATTTTAATTTTTAATTTTATTTGTGTTTTATTCGGTAACACAGAAATATCTGGTTATTTAATCATTAGGTGCTAAAATGTTAATGATGTAATTCATTATACATTTCGCGAATTATTTATTTAAACAGATTTTTGCTTCACCCTTACATTACAAATTAATCATTAAAAAAATAATAAAAACATTTGGTAAGACTTAGGTGTACTTTAACTGGTACGCTCGGACAGTGTTTCTCATGACAGGTGTTGATGACCATAAAATTTATTTATCTATAAGCATAAAATATATAAAAGTGTACTCTTGAGTCCAAACCATTTCGTGCGAGCCGAATAAATATATCCTGTGAAGTTTCTTCTTGAAGTTAACTACGTAATTTTAAAAACAAAATATTAATGTACAAAAAAATTTTTTAATTAAAAAACTTTCTGGACGTCTAAGGTCATTAAGATATTAAATTACATAATTTAGTATAAAGTATAGGTACAATAACACACGTGTTTACAAATTCGTTATACCTACCTACCTAATTTATATTTCCTAAAGTATACTTTCTCTACTGTGTTCTGGCTGTTTATAAAATATGCTACCTAGTAACTATTAATTAACAATATAGTACCTACATGTACAGGGTAAACGTAAAACTTCTTTTGGATAAACAATTTTGCAATCTGCTCTTTCAAGAGGTATGTCAAGCAGGTCATTAACTTACACGTACTAAAATTACTGATGTTACTTTCTGTAACGTAACTTCAAAAACCTGCAACAT
Source organism: Tillus elongatus (assembly GCA_964006375.1). Classification (NCBI taxonomy): domain Eukaryota; kingdom Metazoa; phylum Arthropoda; class Insecta; order Coleoptera; family Cleridae; genus Tillus; species Tillus elongatus. The sequence continues at coordinate 60,363,214 of OZ023262.1, read as the reverse complement.
ATAGCAATATTTTTTAACTTGAATTGTTCGAATCTTTCATTACACCAGCTAAACAAAAATAAAGAAAATATTTCTCATTTGAAAAGTGCCAGAACAAGCAAATATTTTCACTTGTGTGTGTTTTGTTTCTTTAACATCGGCCCATTTCCGCGACTATGGCCAATCACCGACGCCAGGGAGCAGTTTCACCTCACTATCCTGGAAATGTTGCCGAACCCCTGCCTTTCTGTCAGGAGGGTAGCGATCTTTAACGTGCCCAACATCGCATGGACACGGGAACGACGGCTCTACGCCCCCTCCGAAGGGCTGAACGTGCAGACATTCAAGTTGCTCAAATACAATGCCTGAACCTCGGTTGATGTTTGTACTGAAAAAGTGAAAGGAGTACCCTGGGATCGAACCCAGTACCCTTCGGTTCAGAGGCACACGTTCTGACCCCTGAACCACCGAGGTTCTTATTTTCACTTATATGTTTTTTATCTCTTTTCTATTTATATGTTACCTAACTTGCTTTTTATCATGTGACACCACAATATTGTATTTTTTTTTAATTACTGTGGTCATATTGTGTCTTATTTATGCCATCTCAGAAAAATAAATTTAAACGTGAATAACTTGGTTTCTGGTTGCTCACCGAATAACTTTAATAATATTTTTGTAATCTATTGGGATAGGCGTATAATGTGGTAATACACATGCGTAAACATAAGGGTAATTCAAACAAACAAAAAAAGAAATATGTTTCCCAATATTTTACAAACATTTCCTAATTTTAGATAAACACAATATAGGTAGGTACCTACAGAATTTTCAATTGTACGAAAAATTACTCCTAAGTTATTATCGCGGTCTTGAATTCTACCCATTCAGAAATATATATTTTTTTTGTAATAGGGCATGAAAAAAAAGTAAGACATCCAATCTAAAAATTATGAGATTTGTTTGTTGTTTTAAATTCGCTCCCCCTAAAGGTTCCTTTTAAATTTAATACTTTATAGGGTGTGCCAGCAGCTTTAACATAAACTAATGTCGCCATTATGGACTATAATGTGGAATAAAATTTTTTGATATATTTACCAGATAAAATTCTGCTTGAATTTCATTAACAGTTATATGGATGGTTTGTAGGACTGTGGTTCTGCAGTAACTTGACCAGTTTTTTCGGTAGCTCGAGTTTCTCGAGCGGTTCTGGGAATCTTCTACTCATTATAATTATGACTTTATCCCGAAAGGCTACAGTCCCTCAAAGGGTTCATCTCTTAATACACTCATTCCAGGTATCTCAGATACCAAAGGGACTGAGCTCAGATGAACCCCTTTCCAAGTTTTCAGGTCCTGAATGACAATACGTCACTTCTTCGTTTCCCAGATATCTTCGCACGATATGGGCAGTTGCCGGGATTACTGCTTCCTTCAAAGCCTTGTAAACGTGTATTATTATTATTATTATTATTATGACTTTGACCTGAAAGGCTTTCACACTCCCTGAAAGAGAAACATTTGTTTCCCAGATATCTCCGCACGATGTGGTACTTAATTTTTTTTAATTGCTGCTTTTTGCATAGCCTTGTAAAGGTGTGCTATTTTTATTATGCCTGTAGTTTTAATTGCCACAAGGATAAAATAAATGTATATCATCGTCAAAATACAATCTTGCCAACATCGCCCTAAGTATGATATTTCTTTTTGTTTTCATAAGACGCATGCCGAAATACGTTATTTGGCCAACATGCCTGTCTGAAATCAACCCGTTGGATTTCTCTAGAGCCTCTTTACGTCTGAATAACATGGATGATTATTGTTAATATTGGCTTTGAAGCTGTTATACTTTGGACAACGCAATTTTAGTCTAAGGTACCTACATAACTTTAAAATACAAAAAAAGTTATAATTTGTTGGCAACCGGAAGGAAAGTAATACGTATTTACATGTATCTCTACATCAGTTGAAATTAAAAAAAGGTAAAAACAAAGGAAAATCGGCCTCTAGTATGTTTAGCTTTGGTTACAATTTAAGTTTACAAAAAGCAATTGTATTTGGGGTAGCCTAGAATAATCAAATTCGGTACTATAGGGTAAAAATAAAACAATATACCCACAAGTAATAGTAATTTTTAGTTTGTTTTACAGTGTTTTTCCAAAACATTTAAAAGGCGTAAATCTTTCTTATTTGACATATATAACTTTAATTTTTTTTTCAACACACCACGAAGGCTTACAGCCTAAATACTATCGTACCGTGGGTGTCGACAAGGAGGAAAGAGGCAACTTGTTAATTCTGGACTTGAAGGTTTGGAGGTTCGGAAGAGAAGGAAAAACATGCGCCGGCAAGGAATTCCACAACTTGGAAGTCCTCGGGACCAAAGAGCGGGCGTAACAAGATGTTCTATGTCTGGTGACCTGGACAGTAAAAGGGTGCACTCGCTCTGTTTCCCTGGTAGATCTGTTGGGGGCAGCAGGTGGAGGAACTATGGAAGAAAGCTCCTCTGAGCAGTGCCCGTGCAGATATCTATAAAAAAGAGAGAGGTCGCCAACAGCACGTCGGTGTGCAAGGGATGGCAGCCTTTGGGTGATGGTAGGGTCACCGATGAGACGTATAGCTCTTTTCTAAATGGAGTCCAGGATAGCGAGTGTAGAAGCGGCAGCAGCTCCCTAGATGTGGGAGCAGTATTCGAGGTTTGGCCTTATTTGTGAAGTATATAAGGTATAGAATTAGCTGGTGAAAAGTATTTGCGTGCTCGGAAGAGCAATCCTAATTTCTTAGCAGCCGCTTCTGCAACTGATGTGACATGTTAGTGCCAATTGAGATTTCGATCCACAGAAATGCCAACAAGTGAAAAGGACTCATTACTTGGAATAACTTGGTTGTTCATTGTGATGGGTCTAGAGCTGGTGTATCTCTTATGAGAAAGAAAGCAATACTGAGATTTGTTGGGGTTGAATTGTACAAGATTTTTACTTCGCCAGTCTAATATTTTTTGGAGATCCGCGGAGACAGAACCCTCCATGAGTCTGCGATCCTCGTCTAATTAAGCCAAAGAGACAGGCTTAGAATATTGTATATTTGAGTGGAGGGTGCTGTCGTCCGCGTAACTGTGAACTGGGTTGGATGTGCTAGAGAGGAGGTCATTGATGTGGAGAAGAAACAAAGTAGGGGTTAAAGCTGAACCTTGAGGAACTCCTGCATTAATTGGATATAGTTTAGAGGAATGGCCATCCACGACAACAGAAATGCTCCGGTTGGAGAGGAAATTTGCTGTCCAGGTAGAAGATTTTGGTGGTAGGCCATAGGCCGGAAGTCTATTAAGCAGCGCTGTGTGCCAGACCTGACTTACATATTACTAATAACCTGTATGCACCAACCTAAATTGAATTATTCTTGCTGATAATTTGTAAATGTAAATTGTTTTTAACCTTATTGAGAACGCAGAAAAAATTAAAAAATGACACACCAGTAAAGCTTCATGATACATGTATGGGTGAAATATAATACTTTTAAAAATCATTATTATTTTTTATTAACTAAGAGTACAGCCTAAGTAAAGGCTGTGTAATAATAATTTAAGTTGTAATAAAAGTATATTGTAGTCCGGTATGCAACCAATTTCTTTATTTAAGTTGTAGTATTATATTTTTAAAAGTCTGCTATAGATGTTTATAAATGTTACTGTTGACCAGCGCATGAGGCAGAGATAAGTCGTTTAAAAATATCACCTAACATTTTTTTGTTTTTACTACATAGAGTAGTTTTTACGTCAGATTTTACGGGTTGTGATTGCAACGAGAATTAATAAAAATATTTTACAATGATTGAGAGTTCTTATTAAATTTTATTAGATTTTATTTAGACGTCTATATGTTATAGGAACGTAAGTTTAGTTAAATTAAGTTATTTTTGCAGCCGGTATCAGATTCTGACCACAAACTATTAATATCTTTATAATTAATGTAAAATACTAATGTGATTAATTGTAACCTAAAAAGGCCAATGTGGACAATTGGTTCCATTGTTCTTTGCAGCTTTTAAATTACGATGATCGCACAACTGTATAATGTATTTTTGAAGTCCCAACAATTATATACATCTAGTTCTTTTTTTTTCAGAACATAGACAAAAGTGGACACATAAGCAAAATGGATCTTTGAGGAAACACTTCCCTTTATTTTTCAAAGAAGGATACAAGAGTGGCGACTACCCATCAACGATAGAAATAAGGCAGGCAATTCAGTCTGATCCTTGCTTAGGCGAAAAAACACCCCGAAAATTAAAAGCGCATCTCCAATATATCCGGAGAAATTTATGTAGAACTACTTTGTTTTAAATTTGACAATTCTCTGGCCAAAAAAACAGATAAACATAACATTTTGTGCAGTAATAGTACATATTCAGACCACAGGTTTTTGCGTCGTTGCTTCTCTTTTGTATCAAAAAGAAAATGCGCTACCTGGTTTTTTTTCGGTTACGTTTTTTTCTTTATTGCGTATTCTTTTTGACATACATTATTTGACCTTCTCCGTATTCTTTTGCCGTTACTTTTTTTGGTCAACTCTGCGTGAAAACAAGGGAATCTAAAATCTGTTCAGCCTTACACAATAACCAGGTTGTAACAAATACCACTTCAATTAGATGGATGAAAATTCGTATCATTTTCGGCTTCGCAGTCTTGTCCTATAGTATGATATCAGACCATCTAGTAAGTCAACCCCACCCATAAACTGATTGTATTGCTAAGTAACATTTCGACGCCGAGCATCACAACTTGATATTGTTTTTCTGTCAAATCGCCGAACGGTATTAACAGGCTGTGATCCATAAAATATACTTACCAAGTGAACATGTTATTGTCAAACCACTTAAGAGCAAATAAATCAAAGTTCTTTATGGTAGTTGTGTATTCCTCGTAGATGCACTTCTCTTCATTTCTTTATTGTTCGTAAACACCCGGAGGTCGATCGTTGCTTAGCTTACTGTACCCATACAGTAAATTCCGCCTACAAAGAGGCTGGTGAGAAGCTTCGAGAATGTGGATCAAATGTCAAAAACTAAGTTGGTTTTTGTGCTGTCGATTACCCGATGACATACGTAGTACCCACTGGCTTGATATCTGCTATCCCAAGTGCTGGTATTATCTTCCCTGTATAAACTTTAAAATTGTGTATCAGCGCGTCGCTGTTGCATAAAACAAATATTTTTTGATTCCATTTATTGGGCTTCTATTAACTGCTTAAATGATAATGCACCTTGGAATGGGATTTCACGTAATTTCTGGAATTTTGCTTGGCTTATAAATTGCTGCTAGAAATCCAGGAATGCTCTTAGCTTCTCTATTTTGGGTAAAATTGTAATTATTATGAACTTGAATAATTTATCTCTGTTTCCATCATTCATATCTTGGGGAAGATTGTTGTTATTATTGAAATGAAGCTCTGTCTTTATTTCTTCCCATTTTTCGGGACATAGCCGTATCAACCTATGAAATAAAGTACTTGTGTTGGCAATCTAAAAATAGGCATATATATGAAAGTCCAAATAAATGTTTCTTTTCCGAAAGTAAGAGGTTCGGAGTTTTTTATTTAAAAAAAGGAAATGAATATCATGTTATGGGTCTTCCTAACTCTGGTTCTTATTCAATATTTTCTGGAATACATTCTGGAATACATTCTGGAATAGGCACAATGGCACCTTTACTTTCTTTAGTCCAGTTGAATGTTTTTTTTTTTTCGAGGACCAGCTACATTATTAGTGATACTTCATTTTTCGATTCTGAGGTTAAATATTCATCGCTGTCACTTAATTTTTGCACCTTATCTGATATTCATAAGCTGAAGAGTCGCTCATCTTCGCAAAATCAGAAAGTTTAGAAATAAGCACATCCACTAAATACCCGGTGTTCCATATTTTGAACATATCAAAACACTCTGGTTCCTGATGTGGAACATTGAACAAATGTAAAGTTGGAAATTTGTATGTAAACAAATATGCCTCAGTGTAATAACACCCATAAGTATTTATTAGGTTTACACACCCGAAAACTTAGCTAAAAATTGGACACAGTCACTGCGTCTGCCAATGTCAACAAAACCATGAGAATGGAATTCAACAGGGCTGCCTTGGCGGTTTACTTCTTTCAGCATATATTAGATGGCGTTGATGCTTGTTTTTATATGAATGTTTGTTGTACTAACTTAGGACTAACGATCCATTACGAAAAATTCAGCTAAAAAATTTTTTAATAAAATGTGTTGTGTTGTGTGTTTTTTTAATTATTTGTCTAATTATTTGATCTGCACCGTTAATAATAGTGGCATTAATAAGCAACTTTTGACGCTGAATCTACTTTTCCTTTCCAAATTTACTTAGATTTTACTTTTTCCAATCATTGTGTTGAACATGGTAGGTACAGTGTAAACGCAAAAGTAAATTCCAAAATAATTTAAAATTTACAAAAATAATTAGAGTTTTTAAGCGCGTTACTTTCGTGCAAAAAATATGCTAAATCTTACCTAATCCTTAATTTATTAAGTTTAGCCTTTTGCGCAACAAAATAAGCTTATTGGAAGTGCGTTTTATTTAATAAGAGTTTTTACCTATTCCTTATAATTTATTTAGTTTAGCGCGTTTGCGCAACAAAATAAGCTTATTGGAAATGCATTTTATTTAATAAGAGTATTCCTTAGACTTTTCTTATAAAAAAAGGTATTGGCAGAATAATCAAGTACGCTTTTGAGAAGCTAGTTCACCACAACACATTTTTATATCTCACTATCGTTTAGCTAAGAAAGTTGTGGTGGACTGGTTCTCCAAAGCTAACTTATCTGTTCTCACCACAGGTTCCAATCTTCACTTAATAAAGTATGTCAGCCATAAAAACTCTGGTTTGTGTCTCTGATAATTTTTTAAAATTTAAGGCCTCTTAATTTATCTTGATATTATAAGTTAGATACCAAATAAAACATCTCTTTATTTTTTTTACTAAACCGGCTCGTTTCAAAATGATGGCTACTTAACAAAAAAATATCAAATCGGAAAGTGACTTCCAAATGAAAATAGTAGGCTCTAGTCATTTTTGGCTCAGCTTGATCAGTTCAAAATGGTAACCAATGTGTGTGCTTCTGGAAGCATAATCTTTATAGAAAGTCTTGAACGAATGACTTCAATTTTTCAACCGTAAAAGGTTAAAAAAGAACCGGGTCGGATACGTCGAAATGCCTTTTTTATAGAGAAGAAAAAAAGTGACTATTAAGTAGGTAAAAAATGCTATAAAATATAAAAAAAAACTGAAATATAACGTCTTGTGATTTTCTGCTTAAAACTATATAAGTAAAAAATATGGCAAAGGACTTTAAAAAAACTAAAATATAACGCCTTGTGATTTTCTGCTTAACATTATAAGCGGGTAAAAAAAATGCTATAAAATATGGCAATGTACTTAGCTAAACAGAAAATCACAAGAGGTTGTATTTCAGTTTTTTAACAGTAAATTAAAAATGACTACCACCTTTTTCAAAAACGTTTTTATAGTTATTGACCTGACCAAATCTTAAGCTGAATAGTATCTGGAGATGGGACTTAAAACTGTCAAAGTTGTATGTAGTAATTTTCCATTTAACTCAAAATGGCCACTGGGTTCTAACAATTACTTAAACACGTCAAATATGTATTCAGTATTGGGTAAACTCGAATGCAACCTGAACGCTTTTATTTTTACAGTAACTAATCTGGAAGAAATTTGCCATTCCAAATACGGACATAAAGCTTTTTTCCTGACTTCATAAATATATAGTAGAAAGCTGCCGTTTTACAACTATTTCTTAACTTGCTCAAACACAAGTTCGGTTAATTTTACAGTACCTATGTAATGCTTCTGCTGAGATGTAAACCTACAATTCATGGCTTCAGAGGGGCCCGTTTTTTACCTCTGGGCCACCAAGGCTGCGCTATTTTCATTAAAAGTACAAGATTATGTATATTGCAGTGTGAAATTTGAAACAAATATATACTATACCATATTATCTCTTTGGTGGTTTTATATTTTAGCAATGGAAATGTTGCACATGGCATAGGCTTTAGTGCGTGAGTAAGGTAGTAGGCAGTAGGTTCGCTAACCTAACCTACCTACCTATACAATATAAAAGAAACAGCGACATAAAATGCTGCTAGAAATGTAAAATCATCGTAGCGTATCGCCCTTGTGAGGTGGCGTAAAGCTGTCGATTCCGCGTACCATGCGATGTTAGGTACGTTATTGATCACTAGACTCTTTACAGATGTGAAGGGGTTCGGTAAAATTTACCGGCAGTCACGAAAATAGACCGACCTAAAGAAACAAAATACATTTCAAAAATGACTCAAAATTTAACTATCTTCATTTTCATACAGGGGAGACTCAAATATTTGGAAATTATCAGAGGAAATGTTTTTACATTTTTTTTGTCTCCCTCATATAAATTAAGATACTTATTACAATTTTGGTGGGCGATTGATGAATTTTTTCGACATTTCTACATTTTATGTATAAAAAAGGAAGGATGTCTCTTTTACTATAACTTTTATCACTAGTTTTGGGGTATTTTGAAATATTTTTAGAAAATAGACTTCCAAAATTTTTTTAACGATTTACGTTGGCTATAGATGAAATTACATTTTTTTGAGGAATATTTAAAAAAGATTCAACATTCACTTTTTGAATAATATAGTTGCGGGAATTCTCTCTACATAAAACATTGAAAACATTACTTGAATAGTTATGTAGGTACTATGTACACACACCAAAAACATTTCACTACCACTATCGAAATGTAAGTAAATTAAAATCCTTAATTTTACAATATGTATTATTCATAACGACCTTGAATCATATTTAGCATGGATTTGTTTTATAAATTTCTTTGCGTAGTCAGTCATCTATAGGCCAGTAGGTGCAGTTATTTACTGAAAAATCCATTTGTTTCGCAAAAACAATATGTATCTCCGAAAATCACAAAGTGGTAAGTATTAATGATACTTGGTAAAGGCCCTGATAGAGATCTACTGAAATACAAGTTTCTAAATTGATTGGAAATTAAGTTATTTTTATGCAAATTCGCTACCATGAGCCACTGGCTGCGTCCGAACTTTTTATATTTAAAAGAGGGGATGCTAAAAACAGAAGCGAAGATTTCGTTTACTAGTCTGTAGATAAATGCATCGAAAACATAATTCTAATTTACATAAAGATGTTTGGCAATCTCTGTCGCCTGCTGCTTCAAAGTACGAGACTACCACCTCCTAATTCCCACAGCTGTGCACCAAAATTATTTATTTTTAATCTTACACTGGTCGAGTTCACCAGGCGCCAACACTTGAATGAGTTTACCAATCCCACTCAGTTTCTGTTTGACCTCAACTGTTACCAATTTGTCAAAGCGGAATGACAAACTAACGTCACAAAATAGTGCTTAAAGTCATCAGGTGGTTCATCAATCTCCATCCGCTGAAATGTATCGCAGGTCAGCAGGTAAGCGCTTTAACTCAGCTGCTGGCGGTTGGTGAACTCGTCCAATCATCGAAGTCAGGCCGAAATAACAAGGTTAAAAGTATATATGCAAAGGGTATATTCATGGTTCTGTGTCTTGTTTGCCGTAAAATTGAAAAGTCAATAACTTCCTGTTTTACAAATGTACCGAACAATTGACTAACTAACCGATCTAAGAAATACCATGCGATTACAAAGTTAGAATTGGTACCGCCATCTATGGTGTAACAGGAGATTTGTCATTTCTCTTACCTCCCCTCAAATCCCTACTACTTTTTCTTGGACCTCAAATCGACCTTTTCATGTACTATTTTTTGTCAAAACGTTTTTTGAGGTCCGTCCTCAAAGACACGTTTAAAGACTGCAAAGACCAAAAAGACCGCAAAACCAGCCAAACAAGACCGAAAAGGACCGCAAATCCCACCTTAAGGATAAATATATATATATATATATATATATATATATATATATATATATATATATATATATATATATATATATATATATATATATATATAAATTGAAACTAACCTCGCGTATATGGGTCCTAGGGGCCCACCCAAGTTTGCACTTATTTGAAGAAATTGTTTTAAGTTCAAAAGCCGAGATCTTTCCATTACAAAATTTTTTCTACAAAAATTAACGGAAACGAATTCTCTGCATGCGGTCCATTGGCCGAGTTCAACACGCGCCAACAGTTGAATTGTTATGTCAAGAAATGTTGGCAAATGCCAACTAAGGTTGACACAGCAATTAAACTGTTGGCGCCTGGTGCACTCGGCTAGGCAAGCACATTCGTCGATCCCACTCAATTCAAGATTGGCAAGTTCAAAATTGGATTTGATTGCTTCCCAGTTAAGCTCGAAATTGCCGCTATTCTACGTGTATGTTTAATTGCCAAAAAAATTATCATTGCCATGAAAAATAATAAATTCACTATCAATTTCCGGCACAACTGGGTACGCTACATTTTTTTTTCATTCATTCAGGTAAATAGAGAGCAGCGTGTTTATTAAGAAAACTTGGTTTCATAATTTTCTGTTGACTCCTTTCGACACAGTAAACTTTTTAATGCGCCGTATACCCACCTATTAAAGTACACGGGTCCCGTTGCTTTTTGTACATGTCTTGTACGGTAGCGGGAGTATGATACATGATTCTACTGTAGAATCGCCGGATCTATTCAAAAATGCCATAAAAAGTAGCACTGACATTAAAAAAAATTGTTACTGTCAACTTTCGGTACAACCGGTTGCGCTAAATTATTTTCTTCAATTTACTTGAATAGAGCGTAGCTTGTTAATTAACAAAACTTGGTTACATAATTTTCTGTTCACTCGTTATGACACAGTAAACCATTGAATGCGCTGTACACACACCTAGTAAAGTATACGAGTCCCGTCGCTTTTTATGAATGTGTTGAAGGATATCAGCTGTGTGATGCATAATTATGGTCTAAAATCGCCCGATGTCTTCGAAAATGCCAAAAAAAGTATCAAGGCATAAAAAAGTTATTGTCAACTTCCGGTACAACCGCTTGGGCTACATTTTTTTCAACCACTTAAGTGAATGAAGCGTAGCGTGTTTATTAAGTCAACAAAGTTTCATCATTTTCTGTTAACTCGTTACGACACAATAAACCATTAAATGCGTCGTATACCCACCTACTAAAGCACACGTGTCCCGTCGGTTTTGGGAATGTGTTGGTGGATATCAGGATGTATCTTACATGATTAGGGTGTGAAATTGCTCGATGTATTCGAAAATGGCAAAAAAAAAAGGTATCACTGCCATTAAAAAAAAAGTTACTGTCACCGGCCGGTACAACCAGTTTGGCTAGATTTTTTTCATTGAGGTACGTGAATAGAGCCTAGCGTGTTGATTAAGATAGCTTGGTTTCATAATTTTCTGTTACCTCGTTTCGACACAATAAACCATTAAATGCGCCGTATACCCACCTACTAAAGTACACGGGTCCCGTCGCTGTTTGTGAATGTTTTGAAGGATAGCGGGTGTATGATAAATGATTGTGGTATAGAATCATTCGATCTATTAGAAAATGTCAAAAAAATGTATCACTGCAATCAAAGAAAACCTACTGTCAACTTTCGATACAACCGGTGGCGCTATATTTTCTTCATTGACTTACGTGAATAGAGCCTGGCGTGTTTATTAAGATAACTTGGTTTCATAATGTTTTGTTTAGTCGTTTCGACACAATAAAGCATTAAATGCGCTGTATACCCACCTAGTTAAGTACGCGGGTCCCGTCGCTTTTGTTAATATGTTGGAGGATAAGGGGTGGATGATATATGAGTCTGGTATAAAATCGCCTAGTCTATTCGAAAATTTCAAAAATGTATTACTGACATTAAAAAAAAGTTATTGTCACCGGCCGGTACAACCGGTTGCGCTACATTTTGTCATTGGTTTACGTAAATAGAGCATCGAATGCTTATTGACTTGACGAAGTTTCATAATCTTTGGTTTACTTCTTTGGAAGCAATACATTTTTAAATGCACAATACATCCATATAGTCACCGTCTGTTAAGTTGACACATTTAAATCATTTGCATATCAATAGATTAGGTATATAAATTGCATCTGCTCAATTTACTATCACTCAGATGAATGACACATTTTATTATTTTCCTGGCGAGAGGGTATAAATTACAAGTTGGCAACGCTGCGCACTAAGTGAGCGCTGCGAGTTCACTGTAGTTTGGCGGGAGAATAATTCTTACATAATGACAATTTGTAATTGTAGAGTTCACACATTATGATTTTGGGTTAACAAAAAGAGACGCAGTATTGATTATTGTTGCTAACTGTACCTACTGATAAAATTCCATCTTTAATATATTTACTTTAAAAAAATATAGGTTTTAAGTAACACAATACGGTAATGGGAATTCGCTCTGTGCGCCACTATAGTTTGGTTTAGGTTCTGCGTTCTATCTTTATTTCTATTCCCTTAATCACAACACGACTGCATGTTACGATACTATTAATATTAATAAATAGAAGCCTAAAATAACCTTAGCGGTTTTTTTAAGCAATAATGTATAAAGTTTTTAAACAGTCAAAGACACATTCTCCGTCTCTGGTAATTGTAAATAATTCTGAATTATTAATTGTGGCGAATATCAATTGTCAATAGCAAATAAAATTTCCTAGAACTTTTGCGAAATGTCGCGGGTGTATGAACAGGACAAAGTTATAACATTCATTTTTCTGCGAAATTCGCTTCCGGAATTCGCGAGTGTGTGAACTATGAACCCTACCCCGCTAAGTCTCATCTCTCTGCCACTCTCTGGTAACATAGAGGAACTTATCTATGTTTTCTATGCTGATAATCTTAGTGTTGGAAAGATCTATGATCTTCATTTTTCTATGGTTATTGTATACCGTAGATTGAATATGAAAAATGAAAATGACAAGTTGTTAAAGTTGAGGTTAGGCTTTTGTGAATAAACATATTCTAAGGAATAAAATTGAACATTAAATTAAAATTATTATTGAAACTAAAGGCATAAATTTAAGTTAAAAATTCATAGGATAACAACATAAAATTCAGTCATTGTAAGTAACTTTTCATTTATACATTAATATGCCAATAATATTGTATAATAATATGTTCCTTGTGTTAAATTAATTATCATGGTTCTCAAAGGATTGATTCTAAAGTTCCGTAGATCCATCATTTTTATTTTCGATGATTTCACAGATTACTCAGTTCGTCAATGGGTTTTCTTTTTTTATACTAAACACACTTTGTGCATTTTAAACAGGCACAGTCTCCCATTAAAAATTAGGCATTCCCAGGTTTATTAACAGCCCAAGGTTACCGAGAAGAATTTACAAGCTGCTTGCGTTGGTTGGCTGCATTTCAGGGTAACAGACAAAACCGTTGACATACATATTGTGCAAATTAATGTGAACACAGATAGATTTCCATTAAAAAGCGTTTATTGAAAGAAAAATATACAAACGGTACCTACTAGTTTATACATCTTTTACTATTATTTAATAGCGTGTATTTATGTCCCCCTTTGACTTTTATTGCAGCTTCAACTCTCCTAAAACTACAAAGCTGAGTCAATCAAATTTGGTACGGAAGTTTCCACCATAAAACTTATTCTACATACCAAAATTCAATTATCTAAGCTAAAAGAAAAAAAAGTTATAAGTATCTTAAGAAAACAATTTTGGCTGCCACTGCTGATCATAGAAGGGTACAGGACCAAAATATTTTGTGGTTAACAAAATCTATTGATTATTACAGACAAAGATTGAGTTTCTTGGCGCAAAAACGTCAAGTACCAGAAAAATTACTTTGCATTTACTTTTTAGTTTTTTCTAAACATGCCAACGTCATGATTTGAAGTGTCAATCTTGGTGATTTTTAAACAAACATTAAGTAACAAATGCAGGATATGTAGAAGAAGTGTATTTTACAAAGCCTTAAGTTTTTGCTTCAACCGCCATTGCAGTTCATACTAATAAAATTGCCAATTGCAGAAAATTCATTTAACATAGACCCTTTCTCTGATGGTTTAGCAGCAATTTAAGTTTTAAGAGTTTGTGATTTAATATACTAATATTTTTTATTAACAAATGAAATTTGAAAAAGCCCATCTCTTCAGACAACAAATCGATAAACGGACAAACCATATATCTAGTAGTAAGAGTTTGAACATAGCAAGTGGGTTATGGTGTTTTCATAAACAATTTATTCAAACTTTAATAACTAATCTCTTCATTGGTTGTTGTTGCCCTTACTTGGTGAAACTGGTCCATACTACATACATACTTAATAATAATAATAATTTTATTGTTCCATAATAAACAAATACAGAGAGATTGTTCGAAGATATGAATACAGTAAACTTAACAATGATAACACAGCTGTGTTAAATAAGGATTGTCATACCATTATATATATATATATATATATATATATATATATATATATATATATATATATATATCATACATTAATTTATGATTTAACACATCTACGCTACATTACGGCTAAGTACAATATTTATTCATGTTAAATGTTATAGATTATAGAGAGTACGGTAAACTCCGTAAGGGGTTTGTTTGTACTAAAGAAGGTGACCAGATGAGTAGTCTAATTATTATGTGTTTCTAAGAAAATAATATACCATAACAAGGTACGTCTAGTTTTTTTAAAGATCTGAGAATAAGTAAATATACCTACCTCTATTAAAACCCATTGTCCTCTCCTAGTTAAATCTCACAAGGCCAGTTAGCTATGCCTATTTGTCATTGTCATTTGCTATTTTGCAACCTGACAAAAGGGAGGGGCCGTCGAATTTGAGGTTATCTTCTTCTTTGTTTACAGACGTCATAAACAAATAATGAGACTCAGCTAATATTAGAATCTTGTAATAAGGTACTTATTGTTTACTTTTAGTTTTTAGTGAATGTTCATTATTATTTATTCTTCCTGTTGTATATGGAAAAAATATCATGCAGTAGTTTCAATTATACCAACAAACACATGTCTCTTTATGAAAACACTTTAACTGGTAAAAGTTATTTAAATGTTCGAAGAAATGAAGTTGCAGCTTTTATGAATCATGTTCCCATAGAATATAGGGAAAATTACTTATAGCTTCCACAGGAAAGGCCATCCCCCTATAATACAATCATGGTGCAAAACTCTTTACACCAGAGAGCCTTTAATCAAATCTTCAAGGTCCGTCTAAATTTAAATTGTTAATTCTAGTAATATGTCGTACTAATAGTGCACAATTCTTATGAAAATTCACTACGGTAATGCACTTGCTACGTCTCGAAATTTTTTCTTTGCCTCTACAGGTTAAAATTTCCGGAAAATGTTTTTTGATAACTTTTTTACATATTTTTTTCCAATTTTAAATACAAATTATATAATTTAAATTTTATTTATTTTATCAGCAAACTTTTGTGCAAAAAATATTTAGTCAGTTTTCACAGATTTTTTTTATAGTTTTCTTAAAAATAATTTTTGTCCAGTTTTTTTGTAAAATGTTAGTAACTAATACTCGACCTTTAATAAGTCATTTTAAATAATGTCTGAAAATTTACGTGAAAAAACTGTTTTTGTGTAAAAAGTTTTTTTTAAATTTCTGTCAAAAAGCTTTTTGTGAATAATTGGATCTTGGCAGGCGTAGATTTGGTGTAAATTGCTCTAATAGGTTCATTGGTCAGAAAAATCGGACCAGTTTTTTTTTTTTTTTTTGGAAAATTTTAAGTTTATTTTCGGAATTTTTTGTTGTATTTTTTCAAACAATAAAGTTATTTTTTTGAAATAGGGTACATTGTTTTTACTATGTAGGTTCTACTGTATACTAAATTTGATATCTTTCATTACAAAAAGACATATTAGACATTAAAAATATTTTTATGAACATTCAATACCATAATAGACTTGCTGCGTTTTGACTTTTCAGAATTAGGTCCTGTTGTTCGTATGTGGCTAACTGAAAGTCCTTGCCCTGTATAGAAAGACATAATCATCTATAAGATTCACTAAAACTTCATAGATTTTTGTTTACCTTTTTAGGAAAAGATGCAATACGAGGCAGAAAATGAAAAACTGGCTGATACATCACCGTGTGCAGGTGTAAGAGCTGATTTAAAAATATGTTTACTGCAAAGTGATTGTTGTAAAGTGGTAGGTATATTTTATCTGTTTTAATTATAACCCCTAACAGAAAACTGTTTTGTAGCACAAGAAAACTCCTAGAGAATGCTTAAGAATAAGCGATGGGTCAGTCCCGACAGAATGCCAGGTTTTAAGAAATACTTTTTTTGAATGTAAAAGATCCATGGTAAATATAATTTTTTTATAATGGTTAACACTAGTGTAAGACAATTGTATCAGCTTAGTTTGCTTGTAGTTATGTAACTAGGTTAATGTTATGTTGACTTAAAAGCCAAAAGCACATCGTTAGATAAGGCTGATGTTTAACTTATAATTTTAATTTTTAGTAAATTTCATTCAAAAAATCACTAATGAGATCTCGACTTTTAAATTTTACAAAAATTTCATCAAATGAGTGCAAACTACGCTCCCTAGAACCCACATCCGGGGTCAGTTTCAATTATATATATATATATATATATATATATATATATATATATTGTCACATTTGTCTATGAGAATTACGTTAGTTATAAATTGTGTTGGTAAGAGCGAACACTGGAATGACATTTCTGGAATTGACCAGAAGCGACAGGTATAGAAAAGTGTAGAAGATCTCGAATCTCTATGGAGAGTATAAATAGACGAACGGTACATAGAGTGAGTTAGTTCAGTATTGAATAAGGTGGTGTAAAGAAGTGATCATAGAGTATAAAGCGAATTAACAGTAAGTGTTGTGGTATAGGAAGCGATCATAGAAGGCGATAGTTGAATATAATATATATAATATAACGTTTAATAATAGAGAAGAAATATATTTTAGTTGACACTGGTGTTGGAAAATAGTTGGTAATAATAAATTAGTAGTTTGGAAAGCTGTGTTTTGTTAGTAAACAAATCCAGAACCCTGTAGAACGTAACAACTGGTGTCAGAAGTGGGATTTTCAAGCTGCTAGTGGAAATATTTTCCAGAATATTCGTTGAACAACGTGTAAACTTCTAGAATCTCTGGAAGAACAGTGTCAGCGGTAAGTCATAACTGGGTGTGTTCTTGAAACAGAATAAACTGTTTACCAGCTTTAAGTACGTATATGCTTAAGACACGCAGCGCAACAGCCAAGGTGGATGCCCAGCTATTGGTATTGATTAAATAATTGAAAGAAGCCAGAAAGAGAGATGAAGAAATGAGAAAAGGATGTGAAGAAGCCAAAGAAGAAATGAGAAAACAAGACGAAGAGACGAGAGAGGAAATGAGAAAAAGAGATGAAGAAACTAAAGAAGAAGCCAGAAAGACAGATGAAGAAGCCAGAAAAAAAGACAAAGAAGCTAAAGTAGAAGTGAGAAAAAGAGACGAACAGATAAGACAGTAACTGAGAAAAAGAGACGAATAAGTCGAAGAGCAAATGAGAAAAAGAGATGGAGAGGCCAGAAAAAGAAACGAAGAATCCAAAGAAGAAATGAGAGAAAGAGATGACGAAACAAAGATAATTCTGCAAGAACAAGCAAGCAGAATTGAGAATATTAGTTCGTATGTGGACGAACGTATGAAGCAGGTAAAAGACGACATCTTCCAACAAATAGAATGTCGAGTAAGGGGTATCAGCGACGATGTACATGACAAGCTGACGAGTATACAAGAAGAAGTTCAGCAGAAAATGCAAACACTAGAAAAGAGGTGTGATACCCTAGCCAAGGGAAACATCAGAGTCGAAGATAGCCTGGTCGTAAGAATTAAGGTCCCCACATTTGATGGCTCAGTCCCATGGGGTATTTATCTACGCCAGTTCGAAGCCGCTGCTACAGCAAATGGTTGGGGCGAGAGAGAGAAAGCGACCTCGTTAATTGTGGCTCTCAGAGGAGATGCCCGAGATGTGCTTCAAGGTATTCCCAGGGAAGAACCGCTGAGTTTTGACAGCATTAGACATCAATTAGAAATGAGGTTTGTAGATCAGCATTTACAACAGTTGTACCGATTGCAGTTGAAACATCTTTGTCAGAAACCGGGCGAAAGTCTCCAACATCTCCACGCCGACGTTGTCAAGCTGACGCGATTAGCCTACCCTATAGCTCCGATGGAGTTTTTAAACCAGCTGTCGGTGCAAACCTTCATTGACGCCATCAGAGATACCGACACGCAGCAGACGCTGAGGATGGCAAGACACAAAAACTTGAACGATGCTTTGACACATGCCTTGGAGTTTGAAGTGGTAAAGCAAGCGTCGGAAAGTCATGGAAAGTTCGCAGTCTCCAAGTCCAAGAAGAAAATAAAACAGAGTCATCCAAGATCATGCAGCTACTAGAGAAAATAGCAGAACAAATAAGGCCGACGTCTCATGAACACCCAATAAGAGCTCACCGTGCAAATTCCTTGAGCTGCTGGAACTGCGGCAAGGTGGGACATATAAGGGCCGAATGTTGGGCTCTAAGATCACACCTAAGCGAAAAAGTGAAGCTAAGGCCGGTAACCATTTCTAAGGTTAGCGATTCTGGCAGCGCTCTCGTCGTAGACGGATACGTAAGCGGTAATAAGGCTCAGATGGTCGTCGACACAGGCGCACCTAGGAACATTATTCGCCGCGACATAGTTCCAAGATGATGAGTAAGAGAGCCAGACAGAGTGTACAGAGTAAATGCAGCCGGTGCTGATCGAATCCAGGTATTTGTGTGACGTCGAGCTGCAAATTGGGACATGGAAGGCAAAGCAGAGAGCCATAGTCGCCGCCATATCAAACCTGATTATAATTGGCTTGGACATACTTCAGGGTCAGTGCGCTAAACTTGATCTTGGCACTAACATCCTGACTATCGGCAGTGAAGAAATAATAATGTCGCCTGGCGGTAACCTGGTAGTGCGGAAAATCACCATAGAGGCTAATAGCAACGTCTGCCGTGAAAGTGCCATTCCAGTGAAGATAGCTGTGAGAGGAAGAGACGACCCAGTTACTCAGCCAGAAGCAAGTGGAGAAGAAAGTATGAGAGAAGTACAAGACGAAGGGTGTAAAGACCACTTAAATGTGAAGCCAACCCAGAAAAAGGTCAGTAAACACATTTGTTGGAACAGAGCCGATGTCGACAGGATGAATAGGGCCCGCCGAGATACTTGTGCAAGTAGAAACATCAGAAGAACAGCAACTACACGGAAGAACCAGTACCACCTAAGGACTTCGCTTGAAGAAAGCTCCGACATATTGACGAAAAGGAAAACCATCCACTCTGCGGTCGTAATGCACATACAAGTAGAAAACGACCGCATGAAGACCCGTGATGACGTGCGAGCGAATTCAGCTGGTTTTAAAGAAGGAGATCGTGTGTTGTTCTACAAGCCAGTACGATGCAAGCGACGGTCACCTAAACTACAGGATTTATGGGAAGATCCTTATATGGTGGTCAAAGGGACCAATGACGCTGTCTATCCAATTCAGAGAAGCCCGAAGAGCAAGATGAAAGTGGTCCATATGCACAGACTTACGCCATTCCAAGAAATGTCAGAATTTGACCGCGATGGTCGAATATAAGAGGGGGGCAGTGTCACATTTGTCTATGAGAATTATGTTATGGACTTTGTTATTCTGTGGTCAGATGTCGGTTATAAATTGTGTTGGTAAGAGCGAACACCCTGGAATGACATTTCTGGAATGGACCAGAAGCGACAGGTATAGAAAAGTGTGGAAGATCTAGAATCTCAATGGAGAGTATAAATAGACGAACGGTACATAGAGTGAGTTAGTTCAATATTGAATAAGGTGGTGTAAAGAAGTGTTCATAGAGTATAGAGCGAATTAACAGTAAGTGTTGTGTTATAGGAAGCGATCATAGAAGGCGATAGTGGAATATAATTCTATAGACGTTTAATAATAGAGAAGAGATATATTTTAGTTGACACTAGTTGGTAATAATAAATTAGTAGTTTGGAAAGCTGTGTTTTGTTAGTAAACAAATCCAGAACCCCGTAGAACGTAACTATATATATATATATATATATATATATATATATATATATATATATATATATATATATATATATATATATATATATATATATATATATATATATATTTATGTGTTACATCAATAACTCGAAAAAAAAATTGGTCGATTGTGATCAAATTTGGTAAGTGCCTTCCTTTTCCAAGTGGCTTGGATGAGTTCGTTAGCCAGAAACATCTGACCAGTTTTTTTCGGAAAATTTTGTGTTTTCTTTCGGAAAATTTTTATATCTCCGACACTAACAAAGCTATGGCAACCAAATTTGGCACGCTGGTTTATATCATGAAAAGTAAACTATGTACCAAAATCTGAATCTCTAGATTAAAAGAAAAAAAGTTATAAGCATATAAAAAAATTATATTTTTTCTTCTTAAAATGCCAAAGTCGCGATTAGAAACGCAAAATTGACTGATGCTTTGGCAGTAGTTTGAGGTATGAGATGGGTTGGTAGCCAGGAACGGTTGGTATGGAGTTTTTCCTTTCTATGGACTTCTGTAAGGTGATTTTTTTACACTTTGCATTTCTAGCTCTTTTGCAGCGTGTTTAACCCGCACGGCACCTCAAATTCGCTTTAGGTTTCTTAACTATATTGTGGACTTGAGAGCACAACATTTGTCTTATGGTTAATGCATACAGAGGTTACTCTAAGCATGTTTCAGATCTTTTTCGTAGTATGTGCACATTTGAAGAATTCTTTCGAAAGTGTCAGCACTATTATCAAAAAAATCTTGTGTTCTAACTCCTTTTGACAAAAATACCCAAAACCCAATTTTCTATGAAGCTAGAAAATAAAATTTTGGTATATCTATAGATAAATAAATGTAAGTCTCTTTAAAAAAACTTGTATTACAAATTTCATTAAAGCTGCAAAGCTTTCCAGAAGGAAACTTAAATTTACATTTAGAAAAGTAAAGTATCTGCCAAATTATAAATTTAGCAGAAATTTTTCCCTATTAATCGCCTAAATGATTTTGTTTTAGTCAACCTAATCAAATAGCTAAAAAAGCTTTTTAAAGACAAATTCTCTGTTAGTCAATTTTCTTAATAAAAATTCAATATCAACAATTGAAACATACTTTACTCAACTAATGAAAATTAATCAAGTAAAGCACATTATCATCCGACTAGTTTCGGTTTGCATGAGACTTCAGGTGGTGAGTCGACTTTAAGGCACTAGTTATCATTCAAGCAAATTATACCTTCAAGGAACCAAAAAACAAGCATAAAAATTCGAGCAGTTTATTTTAGAACACATAGTTTTACAAAGTAATGACAGAATGGGTACCAAAGGTATCTAAAAAATTTAATATGAATTTGAGTGTCATAAAAACTCAAAGAGAATAGAATTGATAGGTTACTTACATTAGCACTCGGCATATATATATATATATATATATATATATATATATATATATATATATATATATATATATATATATATATATATATATATATATTAGAGGTGTGCGAACCCATGTTTTGTTCGAACCGAACTATAAACGAACCCAAGCAAATATGTTGCATCGAACTTCGAACCTCTGAAATAGTATGTCTAAGGTTCACAGTCGAACTTCGAACTTCTTAGAAATTCAAAATCGAACATCGAACTACCCAAAATTCTTCAGTGTTCATATATCATTTCCTTAAATACAAAATTTAGGAATATTGTAACATACAATATTTGATATGTAAAAGATTCCCACTCTTTTTACAAAAAGGAAAGGTTCGACAAGTTTGCAGGTTGATTGGGTGAAAATCTCCTCTAGTGCTGAACTTTGTGCAGATGGGTCAATGTTAAATCAAAACCACAAAAACAAAAAATATTTCAAACTTTTTTAGATTTCTAGATCTGTAGATAAGCTCAATTATAAATATGTTGTTGTTTGGTATTGGCTAGGCAGTTGTTATTACGTGTGTGGTTCCTGGATTGTAGTTACTGCTGTTACATATTAAAATGGACTGTATCGTGTTATGAAATAAAATCATTTGGAAACACTTAACTTAGTTATATATTTAAGGCAATAAAAACTATATACTATTGATATACATTATATATAGGCGGAACGTGTAATACCACAACACATGGTCGTGTACGAACCAAATGCACTCGGTGCTGAAGCTTTTCGAAGCTGATATAATGAACGAATAGACTATATACTGTTGATATACATTATATATAGGCGGAACGTGTAATACCACAACACGTGGTCATGTATGAATCAAATGCACTCGGTGCTGAAGCTCTTCGAAGCTGATCTGTTGAACGAATAGACTTTGTCCAGGTATTCATTATTGCAGGTACCCTGTTTTCGAGGGATGGGACATGCGCACAATACATTGCAGTTATGTCAGCTTGCTTGTGACATGCAAGACTGCACTGCTATAACTTCAAAATTGAGCGGTAAAACTAGACAGCAGTTTTAGCAAACATATTGAGAGGGTTTAAAGTGAGCATGATAGGTATAAAATATTCACTAACAACTTTAAACTGTCTCCTGCTTGTGAATATTTAACTGTTTTGGCTCACTGTGAAATAAAGCATGTTGAAACCAGTGTTTTCCAAAGGCAATCTGCAATTATCCTCAAATTCTGAAAATTTACGTTGCCGATCGCCTTCGAACACCACCATCATAATGTTGTTACTGAAATAGGTGTTGGGAGGCTAGGATATACAAGAAAGATAATTCTGTGATTGCTAAATGGCTCCGTCGTGTCTCAAAATGTGTCCCATCTACTGTCAAAAATATGCATGAGTGAAATCTTCTAAAATTACGCTATCGACTCAATGAGACCGATAACGAGTTTAAAGCGCCGCTACCGAGTTAAAGGGGCCGCAACTTCGCTACCTTTGGCAACATTCAATGCCTGTAAAGTTAAATTTTGAAGTATTTTTGAGCAACGAACTTCCAACTATTTTTAAGAATTACATATTTCGAAGCTTCGCACACCTCTAATATATATATATATATATATATATATATATATATATATATATATATATATATATATATATATATATATATATATATATATATATATATATGTATGTATGTATGTTTGTATGTACATATATATGTATGTAAAATTTAAAAGGTTTAATAGGATTAAATTAATGAAAGCAGAAAAGTTTGATAAAACGTGTGAAGCGTGAATTAGTTTCCTTCAACACTTATCTTGTGAAAGAAGGCAGCATGTAGCGGGAGGTTTGCGTTACTAGGACCCCATTAGGTCTTGAAGCCGAATGACGTGTCCAGCTAAGCTTGCATCTGAGATATCGAGCCGCAGTGTCTGCTGTATGTGTTACTACTTCTTACGTGAAGTGTTGCATGGCTGTTAAATTCATTTACCACAGTCTTCTATGGCGATTTATTGGCATTATTCTTACGAAGGTTGTATTGCAGTCTTCTTCCGAAGGTTTTAATTGCATCTCCTTCCGAAGGTTTGCGTCTTCTTCCGAAGGGCCTGCTATAGAGAGTGCATTAATTAGCACACTTTACACAACAGTAATGATGCCCCCCCTGGTAATGGGATAGGGTCACTTGGAAAGTAATTTAACTATATTAGCGAATTTTTTTTTAAAAATTCGCTTATGGGGAGATCATATATATATATATATATATATATATATATATATATATATATATATATATATATATATATATATATATATATATATATATCCGACCGATAACTCAAAAAGTAATGGACCGATCTTGATAAAATTTGCAGAGCACCTTCCTTTTGCAAGTAGCCTGGATAAGTTCGTTAGCCAGGAAAATCGGACCAGGTTTTCCCGGAAAATTTTGTGTTTTCTTTATAAAAAAATTCATATGTCCGTAAATAATAAAGTAAGGACAACCAAATTTGGTACGCGTGTATTATAAAGAGTGAACTCTGTACCAAAATTTAGGTCCCTAGCTTTAAAGACAAAGAAGTTATGGGCAGTTAAAGAAACAAATTTTGAAGTTTTCCTCAAAACGTCAAACTCGCAATTTTAAACGTCAAAATTGGCAATGTTTAGGCAAAGAATGTGAAACAAATACCGTTTGTGAAAAGAGAATGTTGCAAGAAGAGTGTTTTGCAAACCCTTAAGTTTCAGATTCAACCGTCATTGCCCTTCATTTTACTAATATATTTACAGAATATCCATTTCAAATAGACCCTTTCTCTGATGATTTGGCTGTCAGTTTAGTTAAGTTTGGTGGCTTTTTGGATATTTATTTGCAGGTTTAGTGAAGTTTATGGTTTAACAGTCTATAATTTTTTTAGCGAATTATCGTAGAACAAATTTGTTAATGCATTTTTGCATGTTTTATCGAAATATGATGCGTTTATAAGAAAAAAATCTAGACGCAGTAAGTGCGTTTTGGTAGCGAATTTTTGGTAAATTTGCAGATTAGCTCCCGAACGCTTTTCAAAACACTGTTTTCAGAAACCTGCCTAGGCCCCCACTCCCCTGGAGCCACAAACCCCAAGGAAAATTTCTTGTTCACACTCTCCAAGGAAGTTACGGGGCCCGTAGTGAGTAGAGGTGCATAATTTTTTTAGCTAATTTTTGTAGAACAAATTTGTTAATGCATTTTTGCATTTTTTATCGAAATATGATACGTTTGTAAGAAAAAAAACTGGACGCAGTAAGTGCGTTTTGGTAGCGAATTTTCAATAAATTTGCAGTTTTCAAAATTTTTCAAAAAACTGTTTTCAGAAACCTGCAATAAATTTATTTCAATGAAATATGGTACATTGTTTTTACTATATAGGCAACCAAGTTTGATGCCTGCTTTCATCAAAGAAAGACATTTGCTATTAAAAATATTTTAATGAAAATTCGCTACCATAATGCACTTGCTGCGTCCAGAGATTTTTTACAAATAAACTAATTCAAATGAAAATGTTTTATTTCAAGGTTAAGTAGTGACACAATCATATACCAGAGAGCATATGCACATGTAATTCAAAGTATATAAGCATGGAAATGAAATCAAGTGGATCAAATTCAGATATAAAACATAATTACCCATGAGCAAGGTGCTGTAGTTTTATCTCTGCATGATTATGGTTTGCTGGTACAAATTGCAAATTATAAAGGTGCGTCTTGGAAAAATGTCGGGTATTTATAAACATCCTAACCTAGATAAAGCAGGCGCATGACGACCGTAAACTACAAACTGAGTGGAATTAAAAAGAGACAGCGTTACCTATGCTCTGAATAAAAGTATATACAGACAATATAGTAAAAATATATGTTGGCGTGATTAAATAAATAATCAATGTGACGTCACAAACGTTATACCATAACACAGTGTTTGCTGACAATTATAATTTGAGCCTCAAAAGTGACAATAAATAAAAAGTATGAAATCTGTACACTATTGTTTCTACAAATGTCAAAGTGAAACAAAAAACCAAACGATATATTGATTCGACGGGGAATTGATCTCGGAACCTTCTGCGTGTGAGATACGTTATATAAAGCTTTGTTTACCCGATACCTGCCACATACTTCATGCCTGGGGAGATTTTATATTGTCTTAGAAGTAAACGTAACAATTGATAGAATTGCCACTTGAAACACATTCAACGACTGTTTCGATCTTAGATGACATCTTATGTAAGTTTAAAGATAACAGAACAAACTGTTTTAAAATCATTTTTATAGAGGCGTGACTTGATTTTGTTTACATTTCCACTATAGTATGCTACATTTTGGGTATAAAGCTGTAATTGGGGCCGTTCATACAGCTACAAATAGTTTATTTTAAAAATTGATTCAATCCCCCAGTTAAAAAAACAATGACTTGGCAAATTTTCAATTTCATATATATTTCAACTACACACCACGAGGGCTTACAACCTAAATACTATCGTACTGTGGGTGTCGACAAGGAGGAAAGAGGCAACTTGTTGATTCTGGACTTGAAGCTTTGGAGGAGAAGGAAAAACATGTGTTGGCAAGGAATTCCACAATTTGGAAGTCCTCGGGACAAAAGAGCCGGCATAACAAGATGTTCGATGTCTGGTGACCTGGACAGTAAAAAAGTGCATTCGCTCTGTTCCCTGGTAGATCTGTTGATGTCTTCTGAATGGAGTCCAGGATAGCAAGTGTAGAAGCGGCAGCGGCACCCCAGATGTGGGAGCAGTATTCGAGGTTTGGCCTTATTTGTGAAGTATATAAGGTATAGAGATTAGCTGGTGAAAAGTATTTGCGAGCCCGGAAGAGGAAACCTAATTTCTTAGCAGCCGCTTCTGCAATTGATGTGACATGTTGGTGCCAATTCAGATTTCAATCCACAGAAATGCCAACAAGTGAAAAGGACTCATTACTTTGAATAACTTGGTTGTTCATTGTGATGGATCTAGGGCTGGTGTATCTCTTATGAGATAGAAAGCAAGACTGAAATTTGGTGGGGTTGAATTGTACAAGATTTCTACTTCCTCAGTCTAATATTTTTTGGAGATCCACGGAGTCCATGAGTCTGCGATCTTCATCTAATTGGGCTAAAGAGACAGGCTTAGAATATTGTATATTTGAGTGGAGGGTGCTGTCGTCCGCGTAACTGTGAACTGGGTTGGATGTGCTAGAGAGGAAGTCATTGATGTGGAGAAGAAACAAAGTAGGGGCTAAAGCTGAACCTTGAGGAACTCATGCATTAATTGGATACAGTTCAGAGGAATGGCCATCCACAACAACAGAAATGCTCCGGTTGGGGAGGAAGTTTGCTTTCCAGGCACAGAGTTTTGGTGGTAGGCAATAGGCCTACTGCGTTCCAGACCTGGTCGAATGCTTTGGATATGTCTAGAGCGACAATCTGGGATTCACCGTGTAGTTCCATAGACTTGTTCCAAGAATGGGTGACAAATGAAAGGAGGTTGGCAGTTGATCTGCGCTGAGGGAATCCATACTGCCTGTCGTGGATTAGACTGTGTTTTCAATAAATTTTACTAATTCGGTGTTTATATACTTTTCCATCACTTTAGAGACGACTGAAAGGAGAGAAATAGTCCTGTAGTTGCTAGGAAGCACTCTGGATCCTTTCTTGGGGACGGGTTATACTCGAGCAGTTTTCCAGTTACTAGGGAATATGCCTCCATTGTAAGATGTCTGAAACAGACTAGTCAGGACAGGTGCGCATTTTTTGAGAACAATTGCTGGGATCTCGTCGAGGCTTTCCTGGTATTAAGAGAAGAGAGCATCTTTCGTACCTTTTTAGTTTTGAAAATGATATTCGTTATTTTATGCGCAACATTGGGGACTGTTGGTGGTTGAACATTTGAAGGTGGGTTGAGAGTAGAATTACCGGCGAGCAACGAGGCAAAAAGTTCAGCCTTGTCCAGGGCGGTAGAAACAATTTCATCCCCTGAAACAAGATGTGGGAACGTGCTCTTGCAGAAATTATTCCCAATAGATTTAGCAAGAGTCCAGAAGGGTTTGCCGCCGTTGGAGCTTGAGGGGACTTTGTTTTTGATGTGGTTATTAAACGAGTTTTTTGCCTCAGAAAGAAGGCGGACATAGCGGTTTCTTGTGTCGTTAAATGCTTGACGGTTTTCTTGACTGGGATTGTGTAGAAGCATTTTGTGAACTTTTTTACTTTTTCAAGTCTGGCCTTGTCACAGGATTTAGAGAACCAGGGCTTTTGAGTGGCTGAAGAGGTGTTCTGTGTACGTGGAATAAATAATTCAGGTCAGGATGAGAGAAGCAGAGAGACGCCCATGGCAATGAGGAAAAGTAATCCCGCATTTCGTCCCAGTTCGCGGAGTTGTAGTGCCAAACGATGCGTGGATGTGATGACTGTGTGACCTCGGGTAGCATTGTGCAGGAAGCAGTGACCAAGCCGTGGTCTAAGCGACCAAGGGCGGTGGTGACTGATATCTTATAGCATTCAGGTTTTGTAGTAGGAAGGAAATCCAAGGGATTTGAGCTGTGTGTTGGGATGCGAGGAAAGTAAGTAGGTTGCTGAACCATATTGGCTAAATAATTGCTGACTGCAAAGGCCTCCGCTGCCCTCCCTTGTGGATTGGTTTTCGAAGATCCTAGTTATTCCTTATTATGGACATTGAAGTCACCAAGAATAGTGACCTCGGAGGAAGGATATTCAGAAATCAGATGGTCGGTTTTTTCAGAAAGGTAGTCGAAGAGCTGGATAAAGTTGTTGTCAGACGGTGACCGGTAAATGCAACAGATGAATTTAGTTGCAGCCCTCAGAGATAGTTTTATCCATAGTATGTCTTTTCTTCCAGCTTCTAAATTGGGGAGTCTGGTGCAGGGTAGATTGCTACGGACGTATGCGCACACGCCTCCATGCAATCTAAAGGAAGTAAGGAGCTCATACCCCGGGAAATTAAGGTAATTAGTGGCTGTTTTGGCACTGATTTGGGTTTCGGTGAGGAAGAGGAGTTGGGGCCTATTAGCCTGGAGAAAATGGTGGGCGGAGTTCAGGTTAGAATTTAGGCCACATATATTCGAGAAGGATATGTGAAATCTTGATGCTGGCGCCCCTTGTACACCCCTCTCCCGGAGATCCGAATGGATGGGTATTTTACCTCTGGAATCTTTTGTACAAGGAGGACTCATCATCATTTTTGCTTATAAGGAAAACCGACTCATACACCAGAACCGGAAACGTCCGTTGGGACTTCACCGGCCCCTTGATGTAAGGGGTGGTACCTCCTCGGGCGTGAAAAATCCTTTACTGTCACGTAAAGGAAAAGTCCACTACCACCTGCTTGACTCCGATTAGTCGCCTCATACGATAGGCAGGAGTTACCATGGGCCTATTCTTTTAGTTAGTCACCGGACCCACAGGGGATTTCATGTCATCTGTCACTTGCGATGTTTGTGTCCGAGTTTTCACGATTGCTGGTTCGGGTAGGGTGTTTTATGCCTCATATATATATATATATATATATATATATATATATATATATATATATATATATATATATATATATATATATATATATATATCCGATGGATATGTCCATGGGCCCGGCCGGACTCGTAGCCGACGAAGATCGCCCCTCGTCGCTCCCCATGGCAGCAGTGTCCCCGACGGAACCGTACGGTTCCACCCCAGACCCCACGATGGGAAAGCGGAGGAGCGTTTCCTCAAGTTCTCTGCTGGAACTGCTTGGAGAGACAGGGATCTCTCTACCTTCTACCTCCTCACCGGTTTTTGGCACGTTGCCATCTTCTTCTATTCTGTGTCTTACCATGGCTGCTAAAGGGTTTTTTGTGTGAGGGTGTGCTTATGGTTTGGTGAGCGTATATATGCGGGAGGTCACTCCCCCGCGCCTCATGCATGATGAGACTTGATTCCGTTAAGAGCGGTTCTACCCTTACAGTAGGGTCCTCACTGGTGGAGGGGCCCCCGGAGTCCGCGGAGCTCGCCGCCCTCCGGTGGGACCCAGCTTCCAGCTTGGGTGTCGGGGACAGGTCATTGGCAGAAGCTATCCCCTGTATCTACGTCGGTCGTGAGACCTCCACAGTCCGCTGCCGCCCCCTGGCTCGTCTCCGTTTCCGGAATAGACTCAAGGCACAAGTATGTAGCCGGAGCCACTCCTCGTACCTCATTGGTTTTTGTTTTATATGTATTTATTATCTTCATGTTGTTCCCACGAGAATGGGGGAAATACTGTCCACGCCATCAGAACCCCCTGTGTGGTGCAAGGCGGGTTACTCTGGAGCGTTGCCCGGTACTCCAGAGGTTCCGTTCACGACACTATTGCCCTGGTGCCATCCATGCCGGCACGGGTCACGTGACACCGTAGATTGGGGGAGTTTCTTTCGACCTCCACGTCTAGATCCGTCATGTTTAGTTATCAGCAGGGTCACCTCGTGCTGGATGCGGCTTTTCACCGCGCATGACGGTCTTGGGGAAAGCTTCATCGAAAGTTTATGTTGTTGTTTCCACTTCCTCAGCTTGCCCCCTGGAGTCCTTTCGCCCGCGACTCCTTAACGCCGCGGACTGACTTAATTTTCACATACTACAGCTTTTCAACGATGTGGCTTCTTCAGGTACAAAAGTGAAAAAATATTTTCCAGCTTTGTACCTGTATGCTGTGTTCACTTACTTCTCTAAAATAAAGCTGCAAAGTGAATCATAACTTCCATATAGCTGTGATAGTTTATTCTCATCAGAAAGACATTCTCATGGAATGAATTTAGGGCCCACGACTTGACCATAGAGAAAATATTTGCATACATGTACTCATAAACTTTAGAAACATTATATTGCTCGAGCTTTATTGAAAAAATTGCAATTTTCACCAAATCAACCCTTATTTATCCCCTACCCCCTGAAGCGATCTTACCCAAAAACAATTCGAAGTGTTACTTTGTCGGGTGCTAACTAGATACCAAATTTGAAGATGATATCTCAATTCGTTCAAAAGTTATTGCGCCTATTAACAGACAGACGTACATGCCGACAGACAAAAAAAAATGTTCGTTTCAGAATCAAGTTTTCTATATGTTTTGAGACATTTTACGCCGTTTTAGCAAAAAAAAAAATCGAAATTTAACAATATTCCACCCCCACACGTTCAGCCTCTAATTTAATTTCAGCACAGAATACCAGATGTTTGATGAAATTAAAAGTTTTCTAATAAATAAGCCCGGGCGTTATATTACTCGAGTTTTAACGAAAAAAAGTCAATTTTCACCAATTCATCCCCTACACCGTAAAGCGATTTTACCCAAAAACAATCCGAATCATTCGTTTGTCAGGTGCTGACTCTATACCAAATTTGAAGACGATATGTCAATTTGTTCTAAAGTTATCATTGCTACAAACAGATTGTTCGACATTTATATATAAACCAATTTATATTCCCGCGCCTGTTCATATAAGAACAGAAACTTTTTCATTTTTTTTTTACCTCTCTGGAAATATTATATGCGCCAATCACGTGCGCGCATTCATCCCCACCGTGTAACGCACGAGTCCTGCGCAACCGGTAGCTTGTTGATCAAGAAGCACTGCCGATTGCCGATTCAAAATAGTTCATGTTCATGAATGACATTCTTTCTCCCGCACTCTAGTGAGACGCACGCTATCACCCGCAATTACTCCTGACTCCTATGAGTTTTAGTTACATGTGTGTGTTACCTTACCTAAAATCCATGCATTACCACCATTCCCTTCCTTAGGCTTAACCTTTGGTCACACGAGCATCTACATTCTACATCAAGACGCCGCATTCAAGATACAATAACTGTAAGTACCTATGTTGTATTCTTAACTTTATTATGTGTAACTGTTAGTAGAGTAGCCACAACATTTATATAAGAACACTTTTTTTTTTGCCAATTTATCAACATTCTTGGTCTCCGAGCCCGATTAATTGACCCGCTCTGTGGAAAGACGTTCACTTGCACGCTAAGTTCATTTTTACCTCTGAGTCAAGCACAATTTCAAGTTCTAGTGCATTTTTTCCCGCACACGTGTACTACTTTATTGAATACGTCTATTGTCATCCGCCATTATTATTTTATTATTGCGTCACTACACTCCCTCAGCCACGTGTATAATAAATTGTCTTTATATTAGTGAATTTTCTTAAAAAAATTCACTAATGAGGAGATCCCGACTTTTGAATTCTTCAAATGAGCGCTAATTAGGCCCCCCATAACACATATCCGGGGTCAGTTTCAATTTTTATATGTTTATATATATATATATATATATATATATATATATATATATATATATATATATATATATATATATATATCGATACCTCAATTCTATAATGTAACACCTCAAAAAATATAATAAACGAGAAAACGGCAAGTAAAATAATTGGGTCATGTTAACTAATGATAACCATTTGGTGGTTCTAGGTATAATGATAATAAAAATTATGAACATAATAAATAATGTATATGTAATTGGAAGTCAATCTATTTTTGGGTTTACAGTTTGATTTTATGATAATTTTGAATTTTGATCAAGTTGTTACATTATTGAACTTAAAATATTATGTAATCAGATTTAAAAGAGAGCGAATAGGTAACTTGTAAATCATTACAGGTCCAATATTATGATGCTAAATTTGTTTGAGGATTACATTTATCATTGCACAAATAAAAATATAAGGGGTATTTAATAAATAATTTTGTTATTTTAATTTTTCAAACATTTTATTTTAAAAAATTCATACAAAATTATTTCTTGTTACTTAAAACGGTAAAAACTTAACTGTAACTCTACAAAATAAACTTCGCAAAAAAATAACAAATGGTTATTCAGACTCTGAATCACTACAACTTGAAATATCTACGTCTTCCTTCTGATTATTATCATCCGATTTTTCAGACAAACCTTTATAAAATGGCCAATAGACCTGTTTGATGGCATTTTCTTTACAAAGCTCTAATAAGTTTTCTTTCTTCTTAGCATCGATAGAGGGAGCTTTTTTATAGGCAGGTAGCAGTTTAGTTTTTTTCTGTTCTTGATTATTTCTAAGGTGTTTTGAATTTTGTCTTACATCAATGGATTTAAAATTGTATTGTGAGTATGAGGTTTTATAAAAGATTATGTAAGGTTGCATCTTTTCTACCTTGACAATTCTAACGTCTTTCCAAACCACCTTCTCATTTTCTGTATTTTTAACATAATTTTTGCCCATTTGGGTACATAATGCTTTTAAATCAAAAATATCTTCCGTACAAATTTCATTCACTTTGTAAGGAGTTCCCTTTTTTTTAGCAGATCTGATAATGGTTGCCCATTGCGCAGGGACGTATATCGGGCCGCTTTTAAGTATACGATTTTTCTCTTTTTCAATACAGGCATGTACACTATCTCCTTCATTCTGAGTGTGTCCTATCACTAAAAACTTGTGTGTAATACTTTTAATTTTATCAATATTCAATACACAAAATAAATACAAGGCAAACACAAACTTATTTTTATTCTGTCCAACACAGTTGTCAGAATAAAAAATTATGTTCTCACTTTTACAGTCTTCACTACTTAAGTAGTGATACAGACAACTTCCAATTTCGTTAGCCCCCCTCTTTGCCAAACCTTCATGCCAAAGAAAGCATAATCCCAGTTTCTGCTTTACATCAAAAACGGTAAAGTTAGGACTGCTTGCAGATCAAAACAACACACAAGAACATTTTCGTCTGTCTCTTCTGTATCCTTTTTCTTTTCTTGTCTACTTAATTCCTTTTCTTCTAAATGCTTTTCAAATGTTTCCTTAATTTTTTCTTTATTGTCTTCATCGCCATTTTCATAGTTTGTACATAATGAACACTGGTCCTTTTTTGGTACATGGAATGCTATGTTAGTCTCTGTATTTAAAATTTTTGTATACATTGAAATTTTGGCATATTCTTGATTATTTTGAATGCAATTTTCTACATACAGCCGATACATAGTGGCGATATTTAGGCTGCCATCTAAGTATTCTTTTTTAGTCCTAGCACGGCAATAATGCGAGCTTACACGTGGGAAGGAATTGATATGCTCCCTAATACCGTCAATAACTTCTTGCTTTACTCTTTTTTGTTTCCCGTGCTTTCCCCGTTGGTCTGGTTTCAAAAACCCGTATTCATCTTTTTTCTTCGTAGTTGTAAAGATTGTCCTGTTGTTTATAGCTAATGTATTTTTAAAAAATGTTTTACAAACACGTATAGCTTGCCCTTCTACCTGAAGGGTGTATTTTATAGTTTTTGATCGATTGCTTCCAGTTTTCGTATATCTGTAAGGAGGTATAATTTCGGATATATTTTTATGGATAAAATCTCTTTGTTTATCAATCGAGCCCAGTTTCCAATACTTTTCAAAAATAGTTTTTCTCTGATCTTCAGTGAATTTGGTAAAACATTTTAACCTACATATTTCGTTACAAGGACCTTTAAGTACCTTTTTTTCCACTTTATTTTTGGCTGCGTTCACATATTCTTCACCCAAGTTTCTTTTTATTTTCTTTTTATTTTTCTCCCAATTATCACAATCTCGTATTCTTTTTCTTGTACATTTTTTTGTGTTTTGATCTTCCATTGTTGACTGATCTTCGCTATTCCCAGAGGCCAGACTATGTTCTGGTTGCTTTGGAGGATTGTCATCTTCGCCACTAGATGACAGTGAACTGGATGGTTCATAATTCTTATCGGCAATACTGTCGTCACTATCTTCCTCAAAATTATCGATATTTTCCATAGATGTGGAAGGTAAATCCTAAAACAATACACCTAATCAGGACTTTGCCAAAATTTCAGATTTTTCTATATTCATACTATGAAGTTTGTGTTGCTTTCATTTATTTTGTAGGCAAAATAAATTCAAAAATTCAGAAATATTGGAGTATTTTATTGGCGAAACTAGTTACCTTATAGTATTTTTGATTTGAGTTAAAACAGTATAAATCATAATTTAATTATTAATATAGCGATAAACCTATGCCAACAACGGTGACTTACTCTATATTCTATTTCTAAAAATAATTAAAGGTCTACAACTTGTTACATCTATATTCTATTATTTCACAAACTCTTGAATTCAATAGTGTAACAAGTGAAACATGATTCAGAAACTTTTGCATAATAATATAAAAACTGAAGTTATCTTCAACAGTAACATTCAAAGCATAATCATAAATAAGTAGTTATTATTAATTTTATTCTAAACTTAGTGGTGATAGCCCAATAAACAGAACTAGATGCAAATTAAGGTTATGTTGTACTGTAAGAATAATATTGAATTAACTCATGATACAAATAACGAGAGATATGATATTCCGACTGTCTATTTTTAGACCTGTCACGCGCATGGTGTCAAGTGGTGAGTCCAATGCAACAATAATATGCTGTCGTACAGTGAGGTTTGACGTTTCATCACAACCTCTTTACAAATTACGTATTTTACTAATATTTAAGTGCATACAGTTGGAAGTAATAAAAATGAAAAAGGTTAAAATTAGTGCTGTGATCTATATTATTTGAAAAAGACAATATAGGCGTAACTTCAACCGCATTAAACTGACGTAGAGAAATTTTTTGATTGCGAATGACTTTGTTTTAAGTGTGTAGTTGGACTTCTATAACGTTACTCACCGCGTGACGTCAGAGGAGGGGGCGGGGCATATGCGCAATATCATATCTCTTCTAAGTCATTATATCATGGAATTAACTTACCTTTGTGTCATTTGTAGTTTCATGGCTATTTATGGTGGCCAATCGCAACAACAAACTGGTACGCGTCTCGTTTGGATCTTTTTTTGCGTTATTAAAACTAAAAGTATTCATTGTTTATGTCTAGAACACACAATCTCGGTTCATAAAACATACGTAACCTCTAATATTTATTAATTTACTACAGTTCTAAACCGTAACAACTCTGTTTGTTACACTATAGAACAGGAGTTTATTTTAATTATGAGTTGTTCCATAGTGTAATCAGCGACATCTTGCGGGCAAATATCATAGTTAGAGTTGTTTCCTTATTGAAATAGAAAGAGCATGGTATCGGCTATTACATGGGGGCACTAACTCGAAAACGACAATTTTTGACTTGTTACGTTCTAGAACTGAGGTATCGATATATATATATATATATATATATATATATATATATATATATATATATATATATATATATATATATATATATATATATATATATATATATATATATATGGGTAATTCTGCAGTTGAATCCGGTGAACCGGCAGAGTCGTCGCGCACTAGAATTTCGTCGTTGCAGTTGACGCGCTGTTGCCACATCCTTCTAGTAGTAGAAATAAATTAAAAGATCCGAGAATTCATAAAAATAAATATGCACGCAGTAAGTGCGTTATGGTAGCGTATGGTATAATAATGCGTGTTTCACGGTAATGAACACGAATATTATAAATCCATGTGCGTAATGGTGGGGAGTATGATATAATCATGCAAGTAAAACGAAAAAAAAATTGACCTTTGGTGACGCAGCAAGTGTTTTACGGTAATGAATACGAATATAATAAATCCATGTGCGTTATGGTAGGAGTATGATATAATTATGCAAGTAAAACGGTTTTTTTTAAGTAGACCTATATTGACGCAGCAAGTGTTTTACGGTAATGAATACGAATATAATAAATCCATGTGCGTTATGGTGGGGAGTATGATATAATTATGCAAGTAAAACGGAAAAAAAACTGACCTTTAGTGACGCAGCAAGTGTTTTACGGTAATGAATACGAATATAATAAATCCATGTGCGTTATGGTAGGAGGATGATATAATTATGCAAGTAAAACGGATTTTTTTTAAAGTAGACCTATATTGACGCAGCAAGTGTTTTACGGTAATGAATACGAATATAATAAATACATGTGCGTTATGGTAGGGAGTATGATATAGGTATGCAAGTAAAACGGAAAAATTAAAAATATATCTATATTGACGCAGCAAGTGTTTTACGGTAACGAATACGAATAAAATACATGTGTGTATCGTAGGGAGTATGATACAATTCAGCTAGAAAAACAGAAAAATGTAAAAATATACCTATATAGACGCAGCAAGTGTTTGGCGCTAATGAACACGATTATAATAAATACATGTGCATTATGGTAGGGAGTATGATATAATTTATAAAGGTGAACGGAAAAATGTTAAAATATACCTATATTGACGCAGCAAGTGTTTTACGCTAATGAACACGAATATAATAAATACATGTGCATTATGGTAGGGAGTATGATATAATTTATTAAGTAAAACGGACAATTTTCGAAATCATCTATATTGAGGCAGCAATTGCGTTATGGTAATGAACATCCATAAAATAATAGCTTATGAAAAGACTTAGGAAACCTTGAAGAAGAAATTCGCTATGAAAGCTGACATGACTGTGTACAGTGCAACCGACTGCACTGTACAAAAGCTTTATGATATAAGATAGACTCTGCCTTTTAAATAATCAGAAGAATGAAAGTATACATACATACATACATACATATATATACATATATATATATATATATATATATATATATATATATATATATATATATATATATATATATATATATATATATATATATATATATATATATATATATATATATATATATATATATATATATATATATATATATATATATATATATAGACAAGTCATTTTTGACAATAAATACGCAAAATTTTATAAAATTTGCTGGGTGTCTATTGTTCTATTATATTAGTAAGCGACTTTAATTCGATTGGGTTAAATGAACTTTCCGAATACATAGTTTTGGCGCGCAATTTACTTTCCATTTCTTTTTCACCATTATATATATAATATTCTGTGTGCATTAAGAACCTCGGTGGTTGAGGGGTAAGAACGTGTGCCTTTGGACATAAGGGTACTGAGTTTGTGCCCAGGGTACTCCTTTCACTTTTTCAGTACAAACTGTAACATTAACATCTACCAAGGTTCTGACATTGTATTTCAGCAAGTTGAATATCTGCACGTTCCGCCCTTCGGAGGGGGCGTAAAGCCGTCGGTTCCGTGACCATGCGATGTTGGGCACGTTAAAGATCCCTACCCTCTTTACAGAAATGCAGGGTCTGCTGAAAATTGTGGGCTACTGGATGAGACACTGATAGTTTTTGCAACCGGATTCGCCTCTTACGGCATCTTGAGGCGTCATACTTATTCTCAGTTAAGCGGGCAAATATATCGCCAAACAATCTAATTTTTATGACATTTTAATACATATTCTTACTCACCTTTCCTTTCTATTTCATTATAGCTATAAAAGAAATTATTCCTGCCCGTCACAATAAACTTAATTTCTGTATTTCATTTGCCAAAATACTTCATGATGAGTAAAGCCCATGTGCCTATCTGCAAACGTACGAGAATTTGTACCGAACCGTTTAGAAAAATTGGGTTATTTTACAGTCCAACCTTTCTCCTGTGGGCGAGATTGTCTAAATTTGTCTAAATTTGATGTGTGATTAAAACAATATATTTAACATTCAAAACATTGCTATGAAACTTCGCTACCATAGCGCACTTGCTGCGTCACGACTTTTTAACTTTGTACTAAATGTTATGTCTCATGAAAAAAACATATTTCACATTACAAGTAGTTCTAGGAACATTCACTACCATAGCGCACTTTCTGCGTCCCGACCTTTGAAGTTTGTACTACATTTTAAGTCTCATGAAAAAAGCATATTTAAGATTCAAAATAGTTCTATGGAAATTCGCTACCTTAGCGCACTTGCTGCGTCCAACCTTTCTCCTGTGGGCGAGATTGTCTAAATTTGTCTAAATTTGATGTGTGATTAAAACAATATATTTAACATTCAAAACATTGCTATGAAACTTCGCTACCATAGCGCACTTGCTGCGTCACGACTTTTTAACTTTGTAGTAAATTTTATGTCCCATGAAAAAACATATTTAACATTACAAATAGTTCTAGGAACATTCGCTACCATAGCGCACTTTCTGCATCCCGACCTTTGACCTACATTTAGTCTCTTAAAAAAAACATACTTAACATTAAAAAAAGTTGTATATAAATTCGCTACCACAGCGCACTTGCTGCGTCCCGACTTTTTAAGTTTGTACTAAATATTATTTCCTTACAAAGTCGATAAAGAGAAGGATGTGGCAACAGCGCGTGAACTCCAACGACGAAATTCTAGTGCGCGACGACTCTGCCGGTTCACCGGAGTTGAATCCGGTGAACCGGCAGAGTCGTCGCGCAATAGAATGCAGTCGTTGGAGTTCACGCGCTGTTGCCACATCCTTCTCTTTATCGACTTTGTAAGGAAATAATATTTAGTACAAACTTAAAAAGTCGGGACGCAGCAAGTGCGCTGTGGTAGCGAATTTCTATACAACTTTTTTTAATGTTAAGTATGTTTTAAAGAGACTAAATGTAGGTCAAACTTCAAAGGTCGAGACGCAGAAAGTGGTAGCGAATGTTCCTAGAACTATTTGTAATGTGAAATATGTTTTTTCATGAGACATAACATTTAGTACAAAGTTAAAAAGTCGTGACGCAGCAAGTGCGCTATGGTAGCGAATGTTCATCAAAATGATTTTAATGATGAATATGTCTTTTTAATGAGTCATAATATTCAGTTCAAAGTCAAAATGTCGGGACGTAACAAGTGCGCTATGGTAGCGAATGTTCCTAGAACTATTTTTAATGTTAAATATGTTTTTTCATGAGACATAAAATTTAGTTAAAAAGTCGTGAAGCAGCAAGTGCGCTATGGTAGCGAATTTCCATAGAACTATTTGTAATGTTAAATGTTTTTTTCATGAGACATAATATTTAGTACAAAGTTAAAAAGTCAGGACACAGCAAGTGCGTTATGGTGGCGAATTTTCATAGAAATGTTTTTAATCATAAATATGTTTCTTAATGAGACATACAATTAAGTGCAAACCTAAAAAGTCGGGACGCAGCAAGTGCGTTATGGTAGCGAATTTTCATAGAAATGTTTTTAATCATAAATATGTTTCTTAATGAGACATACAATTAAGTGCAAACCTAAAAAGTCGGGACGCAGCAAGTGCGTTATGGTAGCGAATTTTCATAGAAATGTTTTTAATCATAAATATGTTTCTTAATGAGACATACAATTAAGTGCAAACCTAAAAAGTCGGGACGCAGCAAGTGCGTTATGGTAGCGAATTTTCATAGAAATGTTTTTAATCATAAATATGTTTCTTAATGAGACATACAATTAAGTGCAAACCTAAAAAGTCGGGACGCAGCAAGTGCGTTATGGTAGCGAATTTTCATAGAAATGTTTTTAATCATAAATATGTTTCTTAATGAGACATACAATTAAGTGCAAACCTAAAAAGTCGGGACGCAGCAAGTGCGTTATGGTAGCGAATTTACAGACATGTTTTTAATGTTAAATATGTTTTTTAATGGGACATAAAATTTAGTGCAAACCTAAAAAGTCGGGGCGCAGC
Source organism: Tillus elongatus (assembly GCA_964006375.1). NCBI lineage: Eukaryota > Metazoa > Arthropoda > Insecta > Coleoptera > Cleridae > Tillus > Tillus elongatus. The sequence goes on along the minus strand of OZ023262.1, from coordinate 60,323,123 downwards.
AAGTGCTTTATGGTAGCGAATTTTCAGACATGTTTAATGTTAAATATGTTTTTTTCATGAGATATCAAATTTAGTACAAACTTCGAGTCGGGACGCAGCAAGTGCGCTATGGTAGCGAATTTCCATAGAACTATTTTTAATGTTAAATATGTTTTTTTCATGAGATATCAAATTTAGTACAAACTTCGAGTCGGGACGCAGCAAGTGCGCTATGGTAGCGAATTTCCATAGAACTATTTTTAATGTTAAATATGTTTTTTTCATGAAATATTATATTTAGTACAAAAACAAAATCCTGGACGCAGCAAGTGCGCTATGGTAGCGAATTTTCATAGCAATGTTTTTAATGTTAAATATATTTTTTAATCAGACATCAAATTTAGACACATTTGAAAAGTCGGACGCAGCAAGTGCGCTATGGTAGCGAATTTTTGTAGCAATGTTTTGAATGATAAATATATTTTTTTAATCAGACATCAAATTTAGACAAATTTAGACAATTTCGCTTATTTCGCCCACAGGAGAAAGGTTGGGCTGTAAAATCACCCACTTTTATCAAACGGTTCGGTACAAATTCTCATACGTTTGCGGATAGGCACATGGGCTTTTCCTTTCATGAAGTATTTTGCCAAATAAAATACAGAAATTAAGTTTATTGTGACGGACAGGAATAATTTCTTTTATACCTATAATGAAATACAAAGAAAAGGTGAGTAAAAAATGTATGAAAGTGTCATAAAAATTAGCTTATTTGGCGATATATATTTACCCACTTAACATTATATGTAGGGTAGACATTAACGGTTTCTTCTGTCACTTCAATAGTGACACTTTAAAAAATTCAACAACCGATTTTGTCTCTTAGATCATATTTACGCGTGAGAATAATTATCACGCCTCAAGATGCCGTAAGAGGCGAAACCGGTTGCAAAAAACTATCAGTGTTTCATACAGTAGCCCATAAACTTGATATTCAGCAGACATACGTCAACATGGGAAATCCACTTAGTGTGTGTGTGTGTGTTTTGTTTCTTAAACGTCGACCTATTTCCGCGACTATGGCCAATCTCCGACGCCAGGGAGCAGTTTCACCTCACTATCCTGGAAATTTTGCGGAACCCCTGCCTTTTAGTAAGGAGGGTAGGGATCTTTAACGTGCCCAACATCGCATGGACACGAGACCTACGGTTTTACGCCCCCTCCAAAGGGCGGAACGTGTAGACATTCAACTTGCTCAAATACAATGTCAGAACCTGACCTGACCTGACTTGAACCACCGAGGTTCTAAATCCACTTAGAATATTATATATTTTGGTGAAAAAGAAATGGAAAGTAAATTGCGCGCCAAAACTATGTTTTCCGAAAGTTATTATTTCATGAATGTTCATTACCATAACGCACTTGCTGCCACATTATAGGTATATTCCAGGAATTTCCGTTTCGCTTGATAAATTATATCCTACCATAACGCACATGGATTAATTATATTCTTGTTCATAACGGTAACACACTGGCTGCGTCAACATAGGTATATTTTACAAAATTTTCCGTTTTGCTTTATAAATTATATCATATTTCCTACCATAACGCACATGTATTAATTATATTCGTGTTTATTACCGTAAAACACTTGCTGCGTAAATATAGGTATATTTTAAAAATTTTCCGTTTGATAAATTATATTATACTCCCTATCATAACGCACATGGATTCATTATATTCTTTGTCATGATCGTAACACATTTGCTGCCAGGTAATTTTGAAAATTTTCCGTTTTACTTGATACATTATATCATACTCCCTACCATAACGCACATGTATTTATTATATTCGTGATCATTAGCGTAAAACACTTGCTGCGTCAATACAGGTATATTTAAAAAAAATCCGTTTTCCTTGATAAATTATATCATACTCCCTACCATAACGCACATGTATTCATTATATTCTTTTTCATGATCGTAACACACTTGCTGCCTCAATAAGGTAATTTTGAAAATTTTCCGTTTTACTTTATACATTATATCATACTCCCTACCATAACGCACATGTATTAATTATATTCGTGTTCATTACCGTAAAACACTTGTTGCGTCAATATAGGTATATTTTAAATTTTTTCCGTTTTACTTGCATAATTATATCATATTCCCTACCATAACGCACATGGATTAATTAATTCTTTTTCATGACCGTAACACACTTGCTGCTTCAATATAGGTATACTTTAAAAACTCTCTGTTTTACTTGATAAAATAAAACATACTGCCTACCATAACGCACATTATTATATTATACCATAAGCTACCATATCGCACTTACTGCGTGCATATGGGACAATGGGACAGTTTCTGTCATACTAATAAGGTTCTGAGAATGTTATTTATAATATTCTTAGGAGCTCCCAGTATATTCTGAAAATGTCCCGCGAACATTTAATGAATCTTCTCAAAATGTTCATACATATACTCATGGGAACATTGTTTTTTTTTTTTAAGATATACAGGTTTTTCGCATAAGAACTGGCACAGAGCAGGGTGATTTAATGCCACATACCCTCATACTAAGTTGCAACCCTGAGAAGTTATAGGCCTTCAAAATAGGTTTTAAATTTCGAAAAAATCAATATCGCAGTTATGCTTGAACTTAGAAAAGCCATTTGGTATACGTTTTGGGAGTATTAATCGTTGGTGAATAGATTTCAATTGAAGCATTTTAAAGGGTTGAATAGGGTGATGAACCAATAAAATGTGACAGAATTTTTCAGCCTATTGGCGGATCTATGAAATTTTTATTTAATTTTACGGGGAAGTAAATTCTAAAACTTTTTGCTGCTTGTTATTATTCAAAAAACATTTGTCGTTTTCAAGAATAACTAAAGACATATATTTTATCAATGTTAGTTAAAACTTAAAATCATCAAAAATTTAATAGATGCCTATGAAATTATCATTTTGAAGAATTTCTATAACTTATCGGTAGCAATTTTTTTTATTTCTGTTTGTTTTCTAAAAAATTATACTTATTCGTACTTTTTTCCTGATTGTCAAATTTGACGTATACATAATTTTATTGGCAAATATTGAATTTTCTATGATTTTTAGTAACATCGATAAAATATGTTTCTTTAGTTATTCGTGTTTTTCTTGGAACCAACAAAGTTTGTGAAAATAACAGGAGTAACAAAAGTTTTGAAGTTAAAATCCTCATAAAATGAAATAATAATTTATTAAATCCGCCAATATGTTAAAAAATTGTGACATTTTAAGGGTGCATCACCCCTCATCAACCTTTTCAAATGCCTCAATTGAACTCTACTTACCATCAATTAATGCTCTTAGTATACTCAGAATGTGTACCGAATTTGATTTCTCTAAGTTAAAGTATTACGCAGGTATTGATTTTTTTCGAAATTCAAAACCCAACTTTGAAGGCCTATAACTTCTCAGTGGTGCAACTTAGTATTTAGTAAGTTGCGTTAAATCATGTCCCTGCCCCCTGCTCAGTGTCGGTTCTTATGCGAAACACGCTGTGTGCATTTTTTGAATGACAGAAATTAAGGAAATGCAAAGCTATAAAATATTTGATTTATCCTTAAAATTTACTAATTTTCCTCCATTAACTGGTCTTGTATTTATTTTCGTAAAAGCAAGCCCAACTCGCCATATATGTTACAATTGGAACTTCTATCACTCACCATTGTGTAGGTTACCATCATTCTAGTGTCTACACACACACCTGTAAACTCACGTTCAGATACTTAATAATAAGTCAACAATTCGAGTATTGCACATTAATTAATATAACAAATGCAAAGAAATGTTTGTGAAAAAAACAGTGATAAAGCAATTAAAATTTCAATAACATAAATATAAAATAAATATACAGTTCTTCGAGTTGTCAGAAAATTTAATAGCCAAACACAAAGTTTCCGAGATGAATCTTTGAGGTTACCCCAATGAAGTACTTGAAATTTGGCTAGGCTATTGATCCTACAGGCTTTCAGTGTGGTATTAAAGGAATTGCATTAAATAATACTACTTATACCTTTATAAAATACAACTAAATTCGACAGAATATGCCACAAAATCACACTCACTTGCACTTATAAAAAACTACAACTAAAAGTGATCGATTAAACCTTTTGACCCTTCTCTTGTATGGTTGCTCTCTGCTCTGCTCCCACAGGCTTAATTTTAAGTTCTAAAGCTGTTTTCATATCCCGATGCCCAATGTTTTTCACCAACAGCTTGGATATTCTGGTTGTGAAAGCACACTTTGGCAAAGTGATTGTATCTGATAAGTGCAGGTTTTATTGTACACAGCTCATCTACCTACCATATGTTCAGGTCCAGATTTTCTGCTCTTCTGATACTTCTTACAGCATTAACTTCTTCTACCCGAGTAAAAATCCTCAGATGTTGCGTACACAATTCTATAGATTTGCAGTATTCTTGCACTTTTGATAGTGTAATATCAGTTTCCCTAATAATCCTTTGTTGTACTTGCTTGTCACAGAGACCCAGAATTAATTTATCTTTGATCTTTCTGTGTATGGATTTTTATAATTATATAGATACATCCATAACTAGCGGGTTGCTTCTTAAGTTCCGTTACAAAAGAGTAAATGGTCTGTTTTTTGATAGAAGTTGTAAAATTTTAACGTTTCCATAGTAATATTGGTCTTTGGCTTCATCAAAACAACCGAGAACATCTTCCAGCTTATTTGTCTTATCTACTGGAAAAGCATTAAATATATCTAACCCTGCTTCACTTATAATATGTAAAAGTAGGTCTATTTTCATATCATCATTGGAATTGTGTTTTCCTGGAGCTTTTAGAAATATATTAAACTTTTGTTTTCATTTAGGCCCAAGTTCCAGTCCATCCGCATCAAACGGTGGTGGGTTTATATGACATAATTTACTATTACTATGGAAGAACACAATTTTTTAATTATATATTATACAATGTATTTGTACCTAATTCGTAAGATGATCCAGTCTCAGGCAAAATTGGCGAACCCCTCGTCGGTGTTAACTGCAAGAAATGCTTTAAGACTTGTTTCTTCACTGGGTCGTTTTTAGTTCTTGATAACCTGACGCCATGTTTTAGTTGCTCCTGTACTGTGTCTGTAATTACACATTGTTCTCCGTGTTTACGTCACATTATTATCTTTAATTAATTATGTTACAATATAACCTTATACAACATGACCTCACATCATTCAAGCTGATATTAATTTCGTATTCGTATTTTTTTTTCAGTTGTATGTCAGTTAACTACTATAACCCTGAGCTGCCCTGTACCAAATCAGGCTTCCATGTGGGGGGGGGGGTCTAGGAGTATCTCCATGCCCGCTGTGGGTGTGAATGGAGAGACGTGTTAACAAGAGCTCCCGACATTATCGTGAATAACTTTTGACATAGAAGAGACCGAAGACATGGTTTGCACCAAAATATAGATAATAGTGTAGTGTATAAGTGTGAATGTTGGTGAGAAAATTGGAAAAGACGCAAAGCGGGAAAGTGGAAAAGAGTGAAAAGTGTTAGAGTTAGGTTAAAGTTAGGATAAAACTAGTGATAAAAAGACATCAAATAGAGTTAGGAGAATTCTGCCGCCTCGGAAACGTCGGCAGAGAGGCGGTGCCCCGTCGGTAAAACAGAGAAAACTATATAAAAAACGCTTAAATTAAATAAAAAGTGACAATAGAAATAGACGGTGCCGAACTGAGTGGGCTCCCTAGAACAGACAAAGAGGCAGCCAATCCTTTGTTGCTTCACGGTGTGACGTCAAGCCCTTTGTGTAGGGGCCTTTGTCTGCGCGCATCACGCGACAGTGACGTCTTTGTGAAGAAAAACACAGCATAACATACTTGCACTAGAGAAAAAATTTTTTGTTAAAAAAATACTAAGTCGAACGGGCCAAGCAAAGGCAAGTAAGAAAAAATCTTCAACAAGAAAGAGACGTCGAACGGGGACGAGATTCGGGATAGGCGCCGATCGTGGGAGAGAGCGTCGCGACGCCCCGATAAAAATCGACGGCACGTCAAAATTAAAGGGGAAGCGACGAGACGTCCAGCACCCCAAACCCCGCGCCGATACGGCGTAAGATAAAGAAACGACGCCTCAAAGAAATCCTTCCGGGTAAGGACTTTTTTTCTACGCTAAAGGAACCGGGGGCAGCGAAAACGCAGAGCGCCCCTAGCCCGAGGAGCCAAAAAGGCAAAACAAAAAAGTTGGAGGAAAAACAAAAAGGCGGGAATTTTTTTTTCTCTATCTAAGCTTAAGACGGGAAAGTCAGTATGTCGGACCAGTACAAGAAGATGGTAGACACGGGAGCGGTACCGAAGGTACCAAAAACACTAAGAAACACCGACGAACAAAACTGAACCAGACAGAAGAGGAAGAATGTAGACAGAATAGACAGGACGAAGAAGAAGTGGAGACAGAAATAACAGACGATTCAGAAGAAGACGAAATAGAAGAAGAAGAAGCAACAGGACAACAGCAAAAGGACAGACAAGCACATACGACCAGAAAGGAAACAGACGAAAGAAAAACTGAAAAGAGACAAGAAGAAGAACAAGACCAAGAAATGAATATAAGACAGAAAATAAAACGACTAAGGGAAGCAAAGAACCGCATCCACAAAGCGGTCACTAACATCGTAAACGGAAATTTGACCTTCAATAGAGCACAACAAGCAGAGGTACTCGATCAAACCGAATATATGGCGGCGGAAATGATAGAGTTGTTCTATGAGTTGGGAAGGTGCCAGGCAAGAGAAACGCTGGAAAGACACATCAAGGCCCAGGAGATGAAAATGGAGGAAATCCTAAGGGAGGTCAGAGGGGCGAGCAGGACCAGGACAAGTGAGTCACGAGACTAAAACAAACCTATCCCTGGACAAAAGGAAAAGACAAAACGCAACAGGGAAACCGAGACGGATCAACAATGGACACTAAACGTGAGACGAAAAAGACAACAAAAGACGTACGCGCAGGCAACAACTAGACAGACAAAAGCGGAAGGGTGGAAGACACCAGAACAAAGAGACAGGCTACAAACGACAATAACAATGAAGGACCAGACGAACCCGAAAGAGATAATACAGAAAGTGAGGGAAATAACAGGGGACAAAATACAGGGCAAAGGAGGACTGAGAAACGTTATTCCGACGACAGGGGGGAGGGTAATACTACAGTACAGAGACGAAGCACAAAAAGACGTAATAACGAACAAGTTAAGAAACAGACAGGAAATAACAATTAACGACAAGCCGAAGATACACCCAAAGTTCACAATAACCGGGGTGACGAAAGGATATACGAACGACGAAATAATCGACATGATCCTGGAGGAGAACACGGACATAAGAGAGAAATACGGACGGACACTGAAAGACGAAACGCGGGTAGTAGCCAGAAAGACATGCCGGAACGGATACAAGGAGAACATTATACTGGAGACCAGATCGACTGACTTGTTTAAACACATGGTCAAAAAGGCCAAGATTTACTTAGACGTAATGACAGTATACATTGAGGAAGCTGTAAGCGTGGCCCTCTGTTTCAACTGCCACACATACGGACACGTCGCGAAATACTGCACGGGGCAGGCGACGTGTCACCAGTGCGGCGGGAGACATAGGGGCGACAGCTGCACTGCGACAATGCTTGACTGCCCGAACTGCAGGAAACAAGGGTTTAGACGAGACGAGAGGATACACTCAGCACGTGACAGGCTCTGCCCAATATACACACGCAAAGAAGCACAGACAAGACAGAACATAAATTACTGACAAAACAAACGAGATGTTAAATAAACTGATACAAATCAATTTGGACAAAGGAAGACAAGCGAACGACTTACTTGAAAAGAAGATGACGGACAAAAACATAAACATTGCAATAATACAAGAACCGTACGCATGAGCGACAGGACATAACAACTACGATGTACACAATTCGACGGCGAAATCTAAAACACAAATCTGGACAAGACAAGACATGCAAGGGGTGGAACTGAGAAAAAACTTGACAAACGACAACGTGACAACAATACAAATAACAAACAAACAAAAAAAGAAAAATATATATCACGTCAATATACAATGAAATCACGAACAGAATTACTAACATAAATACGAAATACCTGATAGGAGGGGACATGAATGCACACAACCTGCCATGGGGTGGCAGGAATACAGACGTCAGAGGAGAAAAACTACTTGACTGGGCACTCATGCACAGATACGACATAAATAACGACTGACAAAAACCTACTTTCGTCGGACCAATGGGACAGAGTTACATGACTATGACAAAAAACCTGCAAATAACAGACTGGCAAGTCAACGAAGACGAGACACTAAGCGCACACAAATACATAACGTACAAAATCAAAGATTGGAAGAAATTTAAAGACAGACTGAAAACAGGAATTGACACAATAGACTGGACAGTGACAAGCAAGGAATCCAGAAGAAATACAAAACGCATGTAGTAGGACTTGTAGGACCACCATAAAAAAGAAAGAGATAACAGACGACACAAACGACTTATGATGGACAGACAAACTAGAAAAGACAAAACGAACCTTGAAAACACTAAGAAGAAACTACCAAACGGAAACAGACACAGAAGAGAGGGAGAAAAAACGACAAATATACAAGGACCACAGAAACTGCTACAAGAAGCTAATAAAATGGCCAAAGCTAAAGACAATAGAACAGAAAATAAATAGCATAATCGAAGAAGACCCGTGCCACAAGGTGTGGCAATTTCTGGACAAACCAAATACGGCAACAAATAATCATCGGACAGGTGACAAGACAATGGGGACACAACAGGCAGATCTTCAAACTTAAAGCGGAAAGGGTGATAAAACCAGCGGTTTTTGTACGCCCGCGAGGTTTGGGCATCACGAAGAAACTACGTGATGATCAGACGACATTTGGACGCGACTACACCGAACAGTGTGCTTTACGTCATGGCGGGAATCCACCCGCTGTGGCTGGAAACGATTGAAAGACAACGAATGGACGACAGAAAGAGAAGACATAGACCAGAGAAGGACGAGAACAAGGAACAAACCTTGACTGGATGTAAGCGGAAGAATACAGACGACAAAGATAACTATAACGGAGGACGAGGAGGACAGAATATACGTAGACGCAAGCTGCAGAGGAGACTGACGAACAGGAGTAGGAGTGTACGTACGTAAGAAAGACGGACACACAACAGAAACAATGACAAGGGTAGGGAACAACATGAACACGAACATGGTGGAGTTACTGGCTATTTACATCGGCGTAACGACAGCAACGAACATGAAACTGACGAACGTCAACATAATAACAGACAGGAAGGGAACAATACCGACGATAGAAGAAATCAAAATACGGGCACCACTAACAGGACATATTTTACAAAAGATAGAAGACAGACTGGAAAACAACATGACGACACGAATAACTTGGGAAAAAGGACACACAAACAACAACACCGGCAACAAAACAGCACACGAACTGGCCGCAAAAGCCGCGAACACAGAGACGATTGACAAATGATACAACAAATATATATATATATATATATATATATATATATATATATATATATATATATATATATATATATATATATATATATACACAAGGAACACACGAAGAAAGCACAGACGGGAGAAACTCATGACAAAATGGCAGACAGACTGGGACGAAAAACGAAACAGACGAGAATTTTACAAAAACTGTAAACAAGTCGGAACGGACAGACTACCCCTGAGATTCAAGGCGTGCCAAATGACAACGTGACACGGAAACACGAAACAATACATACACAGATTCAGACTGAGAGACATCGCGGACAAATGCGACTGTGACAGGGAAGAGACTGAGGACGTGACTCACATAAGGGAGACATGTACGCACGAAAAGAGGAGGAACATCAGAAGAAAAATAATACAGGAATATGGACACCTCGACATACAGCTGAGAATAGACAACCAGACGAACCAACGGGACGTGAATAAGTTGACGACATGGGCAGAAGAGGCACTGGACACTGAAGAATATCACAAATGAACATAACCGACAAACAGGGGTATGGACGAAGAAAAAAAGGGAAAAAATAAAAAAGAATATAATAAAAACTTTGAAGCACAGCAGACACAGACACGCCCTCTCGTCTCTCTGATTTCTCGAGGAACGACGACAGGAAGATTAGGGTAAGATTTTAAAAAAATTGTAATATAAGGAAATATATATACAGTACATAGTATAAAAAAATAAAGAGGTCTTCTTTCCCCGCTTTTTTAGGAAGGCGGAGTTGTGATGGCGTTTTTCTTGTCGGCGATTTCGCCTGATAGTGGGTGGACGTAAGTCAAGTGGACCAAGGTTCAAACCGAAAGGTGGGAAACCGGGCCGCGCGATCCTAGGACCCCGTGGTCAAAACTAAACTCCATGTCCCTGTGATTACCAAACAATCAAGTCTTTGTATCTTGCTTAATTTCATCTTGGTTGTCTCTTGTTTTACTTTTGACCACTATAGTTGTATGTATGGCATATGTTATTAGTAGTTTTACCACCCTGGTATATAGGGTTTTCGATCCCAATTTTGTCTGACCATTATAAGCGTGAGAACTGATTTTTTTGACAAATTTTTCCATGTGCTGGTTCCAGGCGAGTTGAGAGTCTAGAATCACTCCCAAATACTTCACCTCCCCCAGAACAGGAATTTAACTACCCTGCAAGAATAGAGGGTCAATTCCATCTATGTTTCTTTTTCTGGTGTACAATACTATTGTGGACTTTTCAGGACTGACTCTTAGTCCTTCTTCAGTAGTCCACCTTTCTACCAGGGTTAGAGTGTGTTGCATGCGTTCTTTGATAGTCCCTGTACATTTTTCTTTGGCTGGAATAACCAAATGAACATCATAGCCTAAAGGGTTAGATTAACTCTTCTCAGCAGCCTGTCCATGACCAGACTTCACAACAGGGGACAACACCGCCCCTCTGTGGGCAGCCCTCTAAAAACCGGTGAGCTAGAGATTCTCCCATTAATGTCTTGAAAACCATCCTACTTTTCAGCATACCATCTATCCATCTGCACAAGGTCTTCTGTATGCTGAGGTATTTTGTGCCCCTGTTGATTAATCCAAAGGATGTGTTATCGAAAGCTCCCTCTATATCTAAAAGTCTGGACGCAGCAAGTGCGTTATGGAAGTGAATTTTCATAAAAAGTTTTTTAATAGCAAATGCGAATAGGAATCAATCTGATTACCGGTATAGCCTATGTAGTAGAAACAATGTACTATATTTTATCAAAATTACTTATTGTTTGAAAATATACACAAAAATTCCGAAAATAAAGTTAAACATTGGTTTCCTAACCAACAAAACTAACGTTAATAGCAAATTGAGTTATTGAAATTTAATGGATTTAATGAAAATTCGCTACCAAAACGCACTTACTGCGTCCAGATTTTTTTCTTAGAAACATGCATCATATTTCGATTAAGTATGCAAAAATGCATTAACGAATTTGTTCTACGAAAATTAGCCAAAAATTATAGACTGTTAAACCATAAACTTCACTAAACCTACAGCGAAAGCATCAACTTAACTAAACTGACAGCCAAAGCATCAGAGGAAGGGTCTATTTGAAATGAATTTTCTGTAAATATTTTAGTAAAATGGAGGGCAATGACGGATGAATCTGAAATTTAAGGGTTTGCAGAACACTCTTCTTGCAACATTTTCTTCTCACAATCCGTATTTGTTTCACGTTCTGTACCTAAACATTGCCAATTTTGACGTATCAAATTACGAGTTTGACGTTTTGAGGAAAACTCCAAAATTTGTTTCTTTAGCTGGCCGTAACTTTTTTTGTCTTTAAACTTCGAGACCTAAATTTTGGTACATGGTTCGCTCTTTATAATACAAATACGCGTATCAAATTTGGTTGCCCTGACTTTGTTATTTCAGGAGATATGAATTTTTTTAGATAGAAAACACAACATTTTCTGGGAAAACCTGGGCCGCTTTTCCTGGGTAACGAAATTATCCAAGCCACTTGCAAAAGGAAGGTATTCACCAAATTTGATCACGATCGGCACATTATTTTTTGAGTTATCCGTGTCATATATATATATATATATATATATATATATATATATATATATATATATATATATATATATATATATATATATATATATATCGATAACTCAAATAATGGGCCGATTTGGATTAAATTTGGTGAATACTTTCCTTTTGCAAGTGGCTTGGATAAGTTCGTTAGCCAGGAAAATCGGCCTAGGTTTTCCCGGAAAATTTTGTATTTTCTTTCTAAAAAAAATTATATCCGGAAATAACAAAGAGCTATCAAATTTGTTACGCGGGTATATCGTTATAGGTAAATTATGTGCCAAAATTTAGCTGTGTAAGTTAAAAGACAAAAAGTTATAGGCACTTAAAGAAAAATAATTCGGGGTTTTCCTCAAAACGCCAAAGTCGCGATTTAAAACGTCAAAATTGGCAACATTTAGGCAAAGAACCTGAAACTAATAGGGCCTATGGAAAGAAAATGTCTCAAGAATAATGTTTTACAAACCCTGAAGTCTTAGTTTCAACCGTCATTGTCCTTCATTTTACTAAAATATTTTCACAAAATTCATTTCAAATAGACACTTTCTCTGATTCTTTGCCAGTAGTCTTAGCTAGAGTTTATCGTTTAATGGTATACAATTTTTGTCGAATTTTCGTAAAAAATCAATAAAGCTCAATATATCTGTTGATGTCTTGAACTACATTTAAAAAATATTTCTACAATCACAGGATGGCCCATAAGTCGTTGGTGATAAGTGCAAGTGCGTTATGGTAGCGAACTTTCATTAAATGCTTTAAATTTGAATAGCTCAATTTGCTATTAACCTATAAGGTTGACCAAGAAACCGTTTTTTTCGGGAACACTTTAGGTTTACTTTAGGAAATTTTTGTACATTTGTACAACAATAAAGTTATTTTGATGAAACATGGCACATTGTTTTTAGAATATAGGTTATACTGGTAACCAAATTTGATGCCTGTCCGTAAAAAAAAACACATATTTGCTATTAAAAACAATTTTGTGAACATTCACTACCATAACGCACTTGCTGCGTCCAGACTTTTACTCTGTTGGTGTTGGTTGTATAAGCCCAGACTGGTGCCGCATATGTCAGTGTCGATTCAATGATTGTTTTCTAAATAAATAGTTTGTTTTTCATGCAGAGTTTGCTGTGTCTGTTTGTTAAGGCGTATAAAAGTCATTGCAGAGCTTTGGCTTTGTTGCACGTGTTGTTGATATGTTTGGTATATCAGAGCCTCTTGTCTAGTGTGAGTCCTAGGTATGTTGCTTCGTCAATAGTGGGGTAATGTTGTTTATTGTGAGGGGTGTTTGTGGTGTTGGGATTTTTGTTCGTCTGGGGGTCGACAGGGTGTTTTCGACTTTAATTTGGAAAGTTCTGTTGGTGATGTAGAATTGTATAGAATTATTAGTGTCGTCGGGATGTTTGCTATTGCCATTTTGTAAAGTAGTCTGTTGTGCCATACCTGGTCAAATCGACACATTGCATCTAAAACAAATTAACTAAATATAGTCATGCTTGGAAGTACTTATAGTGAGATAAATCACAAGTAGTGACATCTCTGTTTACACCATTGCATTATATTTAAATTTTATTTTGAACTTAACTATTATAATAACACTAACTTTTATTTTACAGCTGGATAACAGAACACGCTTTAGAGGGCGGAAGGGATATTGATGTTATCTGTTGTTTCAAGCTTCATACAGAAGATTATTTTTGTATTGATTGGATTTGTATGTTAATTAAAGTTATATTTGGATTGTATTTAAGGCTACAGTTTAAATTACATATTTAATAAAGTATATAGTGTCATTCTTTTGAGTCTTCCATAGTATTTGAGTAGAACAGTCTTGCATTGCATATCATTTGAGCAACTTAGCGAACATTGGAACCTGTGATGAGCACTGGTAAGTACAATTTAATTCTTCACCACAAACTTTTTAGACCTATCGTTTTGCTAACAAAGTTAGCATCATCAGAGGGATCAATGAACTAAGTGAATAAAAACTAGAATTATTTATATGCTGCCCTGCTAAGCCAGGGGCGGCTCCTCAATAAGTGCGCCCGTGCGCACGCACTGCCGCCTGCCGTGGAAAAAAATAATATGTTTGCTATGCTATATTTTAATAAATTTTTATTCACTTTTTTACCTCCTGCATTCAACAAACAAAATGAGTATATCGAGGATCGCAGAGAGTCGGCAGCCATTAATACAGAATCAGAATAAGTATAGTGTTAATCGTTGCAGATGTTACATACATCCATATCCATATAAAGCAGGCGGGCGGCGGTGTGTATTTTTCGGCGCTCTCAGGAAATGCGATACTTCACAGAAATGATCGCCTATCATCGTCGAATACATTTTCGGGGAAAAAATAGGCGAGCCCTTCATTTTGAGTTAATTTTTATTTTAAAAAAAATTCACTAATAAAGAGGTATCGATTTGCAAAAATTTTTTTTAAATGAGCGCGAACTAGGGCCCCTAGAACCCATATCCGGGGTCAGTTTCAATTTTTATATGTTTATATCACACCAATAACTCAAAAAATCAAAAAATAATACCTTCCTTTGTATATATGTATGTATCCAACCGATAACTCAAAAAATAACTTATTTCGATGAAACTCGGCAAGTGCCTTTCTTTTATTAATGGCTTCGATGAGTTCGTTAGTCAGGAAAATCGGATATCCGGGAAAATTTTGAGTTTTGTTTCAAAAAAAATCTTTCTCCGAAAATTACAAAGGTATGTTAATGAAATTTGGTGGAAATGTTGCCTTGTCAAAGACCTTACTACACACTAAAATTCAACTTTCTACATTCTTAGAAAATTGAGTTATTCAAATTTTGAGTTTTCTTTTGAAAAAAAATTTTTCTCCGAAAATTAGTTATTTTGATGAAATTTGGTGGATATGTTGCCTTGGGTAAGACCCTACTATACACCAAGTTATTCAAATTTGAAGCATTTAATAAAAATTCATTACCATAATGCACTTGCTGCGTCCCGAACTTTTCTCTTGCGCACCCCCAATGCATTAAGGCATGAGCCGCTATTGTGCTAAGCTGAAATGTCCTATATACATTGTTTTGATATAAATGCAATATCCTTTTCTTTAACCTGTGGTCTAAGCTAATAATGGTATCAAGCTCAAATTTGACATGGTTAATTGTTGCAAACACAAAATTTATAAGGTTTTGAAAGTAGTGAGTGCAACGCTTATGACTTTTGATAGATAGGACAGTTCAACTTAGGAACTAGTTTTTAAAAAAGCGGATAGGACACAACAGTTTATAGAAAACTGTGAAAAACTAGAAAAATAAATAAATTTGTAACATTGAAGTAATGAAACTTAACAAAATACAAAACTAAGAAAATATAAGAAATCTAAAAAATGTTCATTTTCATTATCGGATGCATTTCCAACTGACAAATCTTGCCAAAATTTCAGCCTGTTAGCAGGAATTATTGATCGTAAGTTTGCTATTAGATAATCTCTTCTATTCTGACCTACTCCATGATGAAGTATGCATGGTGCAGGTAGTGTGACACAATTTTTAAATGCGTTTGCATATAAAAAGTTGAGCTCTTTTATTCTTCTGTGTCAAAGGTCGTCTTATATTTTAAAGTCCTCTCACTACTAGCACATGTTACCATTGAAATATATTTCAAATAGAAGCGCTGTGTTGTTTTCAGCAATTTGTACTTCGAACTAACATCCTTCCAGTCTTAAAAGTTATTAATTTGCAGTGCTACATCAGTATTTTTTGTGATATTCTGTACACATTGAATGTGATCACTGTGCTACATTTTTTTAAACGTAGACAAATAATCAGGAATGATCAACCATAGAGAAACAAACAACTATCCATCAACGAGAGATGCTCTATGGCTCTCCGTCAGTCATAATATTTCTATTATAATTATTAGTATTATTACTGTTTGAATGTCGAACAAGTCAGGTGATAGTGACAGCGAGGATATATCATAGGTTATATTTTAATTTATGTTTAACAAATAAAGGTGAGAACTTCGGTGGTTCAGGGGTAAGAACGTGTGCCTCTGAACCGAAGGGTACTGGGTTCGATCCCAGTGTACTCCTTTCACTTTTTCAGTACAAACTAACATCAACCGAGGTTCTGGCATTGTATTTGAGCAAGTTGAATGTCTGCACGTTCTGCCCTTCGGAGGGGGCGTAAAACCGTCGGTCCTGTGTCCATGCGATGTTGCCCATGTTAAAGATCCCTACCCTCCTTACAGAAAGACAGGGGTTCGGCAAAATTTCCAGGATAGTGAGGTGAAACTGCTCCCTGGCGTCGGTGATTGGCCATAGTAGCGGAAATAGGCCGACATTAAAGAAACAAAACACACACAACACAAACACACACAAATGAAGGTCTAAAACAGTTAGTTACGAAAATAAATAAACACTGATTGGTTTTTGCAGCAAACTATTACTCAAGGGTAATTTCATCAACAGAAACAGGTGTTAAAGTATTACAAAGACAACGTGATTTTTAAAACGTATATTCTGATAACTGATGAATAATAACTTGTAAATACCATAGTAACTTATTAAAATTTTCTGGTCTCTTTTTTTTAATTCAGTTTCAAAATTAGGTATTAAATAGCATATATACAGAAGTAAAAAAGTGTTACATATTAGCAGACTGTGACGGTTTACATTCAAGTTAACCAAAATAATTCTTTATATTATTAGATTCATGCAAAATAAGTATAATATGTTAAAATGTTTTAAAATCACCAGGTTATTAAATACAAGGTAAACGAATTATTGAAATGATGTCACCTGGGTGCACAGAACATTGGAGTGAATTTTCTCAATGCAAACTGTGAAGGATGGCCCTTGTCGGCAGATTACTTCAGATGGAGTTGGTCACTCGGACACTGTGTCAGTGCTCTACGGCAGTTTGTAGTACAATTTACAACCAAGAGGACATTCCAAACTCAATAACAGATTATTCGGGTAGTTTACATAAACTGTATAAAGTTAAAAGAAAGATGGAGTGAATGAATGAGGTAACGAAAGAGCCCTAAAATAAAATATCCAGTATTAAATGTATGCTTACAAGAAATTTACAATGATAATGACTTACCCGTAGCTTATGAGGCTCTGTATTTTCAAGTGTTTCTTCGCTTAATCCCAACAAAGGATATTCCAACCAAAAACCGGTCTGGAATTTAACTAAATAGACAAGAGCTTAATCCGATCTAAATCGAGACCATAGGCATGGATGCAAAATGATAATGTTTTGTATCCTCCTATGTCGAAAAGCATAACTATTGGCCAATTGATAGTCCCTTTATTAATCTTATTTTTAAAAGGGTAGACATTGATCCAAACCAATCCATATCTGGTGGTAGTGGAATTTTCCTTTACGTTATAGTAAAGGATTTTTTCACGCCCGATGAGGTACCACCCCATACATCAAGGGGCCGGTGAAGTCCCAACGGACGTTTCCGGTTCTGGTGTATGAGTCGGTTTCCCTTATAGGCAAAAATGATGATGGCTCCTTCTTGTACAAAAGATTCCGGAGACAAAATACCCCTCCATTCGGATCTCCGGGAGAGGGGTGTACAGGGGGGGGGGGGGCAACATCAGGATTTAACATATCCTTTTTAAATATATGCGGCCTAAATTCTAACCTGAACTCCGTCCACCATTTCCTCCAAGCTAACAGGCCCCAACTACTCTTTCTCACCGAAACCCAAATCAGTGCCAAAACAGCCACTAATCACTTAATTTCCCGGGGTATGAGCTCATTACTTCCTTTAGATTGCCTGGAGGCGTGCGCGTATACGTCCGTAGCAATCTACCCTGCACCAGACTCCCCAATTTAGAAGCTGGAAGAAAAGACATACTATGGATAAAACTCTCTCTCAGGGCTGCAACTAAATTCATCTGTTGCATTAACCGGTCACCTTCTGACAACAACTTTGTACAGCTCTTTGACTACCTTTCTGAAAAAACCGACTATCTGATTTCTGAATATCCTTCCTCTGAGGTCACTATTCTTGGTGACTTCAATGTCCATAATAAGGAATGGCTAGGATCTTCAAAAACCGATCCACAAGGGAGAGCAGCAGAGGCCTTTGCAGTCAGCAATTCTTTAGCCAATATGGTTCAGCAACCTACTTACTTTCCTCGTATCCCAACACACAGCTCAAATCCCTTGGATCTCCTTCTTACTACAAAACCTGAATGCTATAAGATATCAGTCACCGCCCCCCTTGGCCGCTTAGACCACGGCATGGTCACTGCTTCCTGTGCAATGCAACCCGAGGTCACACAGTCATCACACCCACGTATCGTTTGGCACTACAACTCTGCAAACTGGGACGAAATGCGGGATTACTTTTTCTCATTGCCATGGGCGTCTGTCTGCTTCTCTCATCCTGACCCCTCTGATATCTCACAAAACGTCACCGAAATTATCCAAGCTGGCATGGAGTTATTTATTCCACGTACACAGAAAACCTCTTCAGCGACTCAAAAGCCCTGGTTCTCTAAATCCTGTGACAAGGCCAGACTTAAAAAGGTCAAAGCTCACAAAACGCTTCTACACAATCCCAGTCAAGAAAACCGTCAAGAATTTAACGACACAAGAAACCGCTATGTCCGCATTCTTTCTGAGGCAAAAAACTCGTTTAATAACCACATCAAAAACAAAGTCCTATTAAGCTCCAACGGTGGCAAACCCTTCTGGACTCTTGCTAAATCTATTGGGAATAATTTCTGCAAAAGCACGTTCCCACCTCTTGTCTCAGTGGATGAAATTGTTTCTGTCGCCCTGGGCAAGGCTGAACTTTTTGCTTCGTTGTTCGCCAGCAATGCTACTCTCAACCCACCTCCAAATGTTCAACGAGTCCATCAGTTTTGAGCGACACTGCCTATACGTTTGCAACCCTCCATACACCTACTTACTTATAAGAATCTTCAATAGTAGATTGGTCGACTGTAATGTGTAATGTATTCCCTTGATAGGCGTGGTTTAGCTCGAGTAGCTCTAGTCAGAACTGAAATAGGCAAACAGTTTTGCGGCATTGTGTTTTGATATAGTATATACCAATGCATGAATATATTATATTTTTTAGTCTCGTGGGGTCATTTAGATTCACTAATTACGTATATAAATGAGAAAACTCAAATTACCGCTACCTATTCCAAGTAAAAAGAGAAGTAAATTAAACTTAAAAAAAATACAATATATTTTTTAGGATTTCTAAGTCCATTTTTAGGGAGACCTAAAAGCCAAACAAAGTTTTTTACGATATGTGAAGAAAAAACAAGGCTCCTATGAGAGTTGTCCGAACGCGCTGAATTTCAATTATTATCTTTAGCAAATGCGCAATAGTAGCGAATTTTCATAAAAAACTTGTTTTCATAAATCTGCAAGTTAAAATAGTAAGTAAGTATTGAAAAAAAGTAAGCAGGCAACGCGTTTTTGCAGCGAATGTTCATAAATATATTTGAAATGTTATAATAAGTCAATTTCCCATTATTAAGCTAAAATCTTAACTTTTAATATTTAACAGTACAATTAAGTGTCTATAATTAAGCAGCATTGGGTACCTACAATATTTTATAAAAATAAAACGTAAATATTTAAGTCTGACTGCCTTTTGAATAAGTAGCAGGTTTAGCAAAAGTAAGTACAAAAAATTATAATGTTTGTAGAGTTTTTAAGAGCATTCCAATTCATACCTTTATCTGTCCCATTATTAAGCAGATTTTTTTTGTTAATAATTATTAAAAGTCAAAAAAGGCATATCTTAGTGTATACTGCACCACGAACATCTTACAATAAATGTTGTAATAAAAAAAGGTACTGAGCATGGCTTAACCGAAATATAACGCGAGGATTGAAACAGCCGGGATGTCTGTTGTGGAGAATATATCAGCCAATAAAACCGTCCGGATCGCTTCGCGCCAATTTCAAAATGAAGTATAAGTCCCGCTATCTCATACGTTTTGTAATTGACGAGGCAAATTCATTAAACAACTGTTTTATGTCTGTGCCTTTAATTTGTAGATTTTTTTAGAATTTATTTGTTTGTTAGTTAGTGTAACAGAAACACATATCAGCGTATAATGCGTTATTATTTACTATATTTGCCAAGTAAAGCAGCATAAGAATATGATGACTGTGGAGAAAAGAGTAGGTAGGTAGGTACTTATATCATGGACACAACTATTAACCAATGTCAAAGTTTGTTGTGAAAGTGTAGGTAAATTATGTTTAATGTCAGACATCTGTAATGAAAAACTAGGTATCAAATTATTATCTTTACCAAATTTCAAACTACATTTAGATCGTTAGAGTAGGCCTATAAAAAGTTCGCAATTTGTTTCCAGACTATGATGGCTTACTAGAATTATTTGTGAACACTATCTATTTTCACGGGTTAGCGCTCAAAATCGAAAATAACCTTTTAATGAGAATGAAATGTAACATTAAGTAACTACTTAATGATTCAGTTAGGTATAAGAAAAAACTTCAGTGTGATGTCAGGATAACTCCAGGCGAAACCTTGTTCTTCCTTTAGACTTGCTCCTACATTTATTTGATTTATTTTCTATTTTCAAAACAAAAAGAAATCATTGCCCTTGAATAATATAATTTTAAATTTCGTGCGTCTTTGTACTTATTCTACTTGACTTTCTAATATTGGCCAAATCGCCTTCCAAAACACTAGTCTGACCAATGACACAATAGATAGGTCTATGAGCCTGACTTTGTGCCATGTTGCCAAATGTAAAAGTTATCAACGATTTTTGTAACTAGTCTTTCAGTTTTTGCTGTTTTTAAAATACTAAATTTGGTATTCTTCTGGCAGCTAATTTATAGTAAAAAAATTAAGTTTGAATAAGCTAATTGTTCTTTAACTCAAAAACATCAAATTTGCGGTGATAGTATTATAATCTTTATACTAGAAACCTATGTACAAAATTTCATTCAAATAGCTTTATATTTTTTCGAAAAAACGAGGTCCCATTTACCTGGCGAATGAACTTATTCAAGTAATTTGTACAAATAATATACCTGCAGAGACATAAATATCATACATACATACACACACACACGCGCGCAAATATATATATATATATATATATATATATATATATATATATATATATATATATATATATATATATATATATATATATATATATATATTGTTGCGTTTTCTCCGGGTTCTGGATAAGTGAGACTTTTAATTTTAACAAAACAACTTTATTTACTCTCTAAATATGGATACAATAAAAGTTCTAGAATATCTCTCCCACAAAACACTTAGTTTATCTGGCCTTACAATCACTAATTTGTACAAAAGTCACTAATACAATGAAACTACAGTCGCTACTCTATAACACTTCACACTAGTTACTGCTTCTTCGAGTTCCTTCAACATTCTCTAACTGAACTGAACTAACTCGGGCTGGCTTGCTTTCGCTTTTATATACTCGCCGTACCTTCCCCTCCTTTCTAGAGCATTCCATTCCAGAACGTTCCAGGACCTTCTTTCACTAGAAGGTTCTGTGAATGCAGATCGGTCCCGTGTGTATACAGGGGGATGTATATACAGGATGATCCAAATGTGGTCACCACTCCTATGTTACACAAGAGGTGTTTCTCGAACTATAAGATCTCTCTGCGTATACAGGGTGTAAGGGTTCTCTGCGTATACAGGGTGTATATACAGGGTGTTCGGAATGTGCAGACCTCAGTTATCCGTTCCGACGGGGTACAAGTTGGTAACTTCGTTATTTCTGGTCCTAGAGGGTTGAGACTTCGCCTGAGGGGGGTCACCCGAGGCACCCCCAGGGGGGTGGGGAGGCGGTGTTGCCAGACTGTGCAAAAATTCCCAGATGTTGGGGAAATTCTGGAGATGTGGCAACACCGCACCTATGTCTATTGAAGTGCTTTGTAACTATATATATATATATATATATATATATATATATATATATATATATATATATATATATATATATATATATATATATATATATATATATATATATATATATACCTATATATAATTCGGTAAGTCAACGAAATGATAAAGTACGGCGTTGCGCCCTATACTAATGGTATAGATATAATTAGATTATGCTTCCGCCTGCCTAAAGCACATATTTAGAAAACATTTATCAATATACAACCTGCCCCAGCGGTCCGTCGCGAGCTTAACATAAGTTTTTAAATAGGACACGGCATTTTTTAATTCATTGCTACCATTCTCTGTAAAGTTTCCTCTATTTATTGACCAATAATATCGTTTATGTTATATATGGACCGTTTCCGAAATATGTAACTTTCTCAATTATTTTCTCTCAAAATCGTTATACGTTTTAAAACTAATATCAGGTCAGGTCATTGTTTTGAAGATTTTAGAAATAAATAGTAAACGTTATTATTACCACACCACTCGGATAACTACTGGGATAATAAAGCTTCTATATAGTGTTCAATATCGTCCGACAGATTTGGATAACTTTATATATATATATATATATATATATATATATATATATATATATATATATATATATATATATATATATATTATGAAAGGCAATCCGCCTACTCCTTAAAGCGGTGGCTAAGGGTAGGTTTAGTTGTAGCTCGATTACGAGGCCTCAATGTGCCTACCCCCAAATCCCGCCAGTGATCGTCTCTTAGGTATCAGCACAGTATAAGGGAGACCTTAGATTTCATATTTTCTTAACTTCTTGAAAATGGCTCCAAAACAGGAGCCAGAACGTCGAGTTTTCGTAAATTCTAGACGTACTTCAACCCAAGAACCAAAATTGTAATGCAGGGGCTTTGAAATAATGAGCCAAACCACCTTCTAAAGACTTACATACTATATTAAAAGCCTTTGTTTATTTTTCGAGTTATCGTCGTGACACTAATACACACACATTATATATATATATATATATATATATATATATATATATATATATATATATATATATATATATATATATATATATATATATATATATATATATATATATATATCTGTGTGTGTGTGTGTGTGTGTGTGTGTGTGTGTGTGTGTGTGTGTGTGTGTGTGTGTGTGTGTGTGTGTGTGTAAAATAAATAAAAAATCAGCTAAAATTGCAAATAAACAAGGTAGGTACAGACGTGGAGACTATTTCTCTGCTGCCTTGCAAATGTTAGTTTTATTTTCTGTAACCGGTTTCGCTGGTTGATAGCTTTCTCAGACAAAAGATGTCAAGCAGCAAAACCGGTTACAGAAAATAAAACCAACATTTGTGAAGCCAAAGAAATAGTTTCCACGTATTTATTTAGTATGGAACGGTTTCACCAAGTAAGGGCATTAACAGTTGATGAAAACAATTAGGTTTTTTTTTCTAATGGCTTTTCCATAATTTTTAGTATTCTACGACGAATTATTTACAGTACCTATCTCTATTCATTAACCTATAAAGAAAAGTCATGAAGTGCGTGTTCAAAGTTAACTGTAAGAAAAATCTTCGGTTTTCTGTTTGTTTAACCGCATCCCAGTTTCCAACAATAATATGCTTTTTAAAACAATATTTTATAATTTTACATTTCCATGATAAAAAGTTGGCATTCAAGTTATAACCTATATTCTTTATTTTATTTTTTTTAAGTTTTAAAATAAACTGTTATTAATTTAAATTCACTAATAGAGAGGTATCGATGGTGAGACTTGACAAACATTTTTTCAAATGAGTGCGAACTAGGACCCTTAGAACCCATATCCGGGGTCTGTTTCGATTTTTATATGTTTATATATATATATATATATATATATATATATATATATATATATATATATATATATATATATATATATATATATGTATGTATCCATCTGATAACTCAAAAAATAATTAACCAATTTCGATGAAACACAGCAAGTGCCTTTTTTATTAATGGCTAGGATGAGATCGTTATCCAGGAAAATCGGGCAGGGTTTTCCGGGAAAATGTTGAGTTTTGTTTAGAAAAAAAAATCTCCGAAAATTACAAAACTGTTTTAATGAAATTTAATGGATATTTTGCCTTGGGAGGGACCGTAGTACGTACTAAAATTCAACTTTCTACGTTTATAGAAAATTGAGTTATTCAAATTTTGAATTTTCATTCGAAAAAAATTTTTCCTCCGAAAATTACAAAGTTATTTTAATTATGTTGTGACTACACTGTTATACAGAACAGTTATTTAGGGTCGAAGACAGCAGGTAGCAGGTAGCCATTTACGATCGTTTGGTGGCCTTCTATACATGTGTTGGCTTTTATTTCGAACATTCTTCTAAATCAGCCCTTGCCCTTAGAAATAAATAAGCAGGTAGGTTAACTTAAAAACGCAGGCTTTATTATAATATAAACTCGTATTTGCTCAGGGCTTCAACTTTGTTTTTTCAAAAGATAAAATAACTATATATAAATAACAAAATAAATAGACAAGGGTTCCATTGAATGTTACGCAGATGACATGATAGCGATTATTAGAAACGGAAAAAGAATTACAAAGGATGTTGAGTGTGCTAGATGTTGTTTTAAAAATATCAAACTAAACATCAATACGACGAAAATAAGGGTACACAAGATAAGTAGAGGACAGCGAAAATGAATACAAGTCTTAAATATGCAACAACTTGAACAAGTAAAATGTTCATGTACTTTCAAAGTATTATTACGGATGATGATAAATTTAGCAAATCTGAGGAGAATCCCAACATTCAATAGGTAGACAACATACCTACTTTTCTGGCAGATAAACATTCAAATTTGGGTCTAAGGAAATGGTTCAAGTCAAACGTAGAGCATAGCATACCGTACTAGTTTTAGTGACTCATACACTGTTCCATGCACAAAAAATGGGAACGCAGTAAGTGCGTTTTGGTAGCGAATTTTCATTAAATGCTTCAAATTTCAATAACTCAATTTGCTATTAACCTAAGGTTCGTTGCCTAGGAAACAAGTTTTCTTGAACACATTTAAGTTTATTTTCAAAAAATTTTGGTACATTTTCAGGCAGTAAGTTATTTTGATAAAATATGGTACATTGTTTCTACTATATAGGTTACACCGGTAACCAAATTGATGCCTGCTTGCATTCAAGAGGCATAAGGCACTGGCTGCGTCCAGGCTTTTTTCTTACAAACATGCATCATATTTCGATAAAAAAGACAAAAATGCAATAATATAAGGGATGTGTTCGGAAGAAAAATTATAGGTATCATGAACGACTTATGTGTCATCCCGTGATTGTCAAAATAATTGTATAAGATGCAGCTCAAGCCACTCTTATAATTAACGTATACAATTTTTTCTCGTATCTTGTAGGTATAATAGCAATTATATAATTGAGCTTTACCGTAGAAATGCGCCACCCTGCATATATGTAAACAGATAAAAACTGAAACTAAACCCGGATATGGATTCTAGGACGCCTAGCTGGCACTCATTTGAAAAAATCTTTTTAAAATTCAAAAGTCGCGGTCTCCTCATTAACGAATTTTTTCCACGAAAATTAGCTAAAAATTATAGATCGATAAACCATAAGCTTAACTAAAGCCACTGCCAAAGCATCAGAGAAAGTCTCTATTTGAAATGAATATTCTGTAAACATTTATGTAAAATGAAGGACAATGACGGTTGAAGCAAAAAATTCAGGGTTTGCAGAACCCTCTCTTTGCGACATTTTCTTTACATAAACCGTATTTGTTTTAGCTTGTTTGCTTAAACGTTGCCAATTTTGTCGTTTCAAATTGCGACTTTGACGTTTTGAAGAAAACCCCATTTTTTTCGTTTAAATGCCTATAACTTTTTTTGCCTTTAAACTTACAGACCTAAGTGGTGATACATGATTCATTCTTTATAATACAAATAAGCCTACAAAATTTGGTTCCATTGCTTTGTTATTTCTGGAGATATGATTTTTTTCGAAAGGAAACAAAATTTTTCGGGAAAACCTTGGCCGATTTTCTTGGCTAACGAACTTAAGCAAGCCACTCGCAAAAGGAAGGTACATATGGAATTTGATCAAAATTGGCCCATTATTTTTTGAGTTATCGGTGTGATACAATCTAAAAGTCGGGTTTCCTCATTAGTGAATTTTTTTAAAAGAAAATTCACTAATAAACTAAAGCTTCTGCTCATATACACAATCCTCAAGAATATAGGATAAACTAAGTGAAGATTGGAACATGTGATGAGCACTGATAAGTACACTCGGAGAACCAAAACCACCGCAACACATTCTTAAAGCCGAAACGATCGTTTCACTCACAAAGACATAATGATAATCTGCTACTGGAATGTTGTAATGCATGGGAAGTAAAGTTGTACTTTGACCAGCAGGTTACAAAGAGAATGGAACTTTTCCCCTTTCACAAGTATGTGTCTTTCAAATAATGTTATCCGAAAGTTATTATGTTGCAGTGTTAAGTTCAATAAAGCTTTTCCTCTTTCATTAAGCATTTTATTCTCCATACTCTTTCACATAGCATACTTATTAACATTTCTGACATATTCCATGTCTACATTTCAAATACATATGAATTGATGAACATTTACATCAGGTCCAAATTAAAATGTTTATCAGTGTGAAGACAAGGCTTTTTGTTTTTAAAATGGTTACTTTGCCATCGAGATCCTTCTTGCCAGTTCTCATTGTATCATCAACAGTAATAATACTTTCAAGGTACATAAATATTTTTATTTCGTCAAGTTGTTGGCCATCCAGCTTTATATCCATGTCCGCAGTTCTGTCCTTACATATCTTTATTAGTTTTCTTTTCGCAATATTAATTTTTATTGACTGTATGACAATTTTTAACGTCGGTCTATTCCCGCAACTATGGCGAATCTCCGACGCCAGGGAGCAGTTTCACCTTACTACCCTGGAAATGTTGGCAAACCTCGGCCCTTCTATAAGAAGGGTATGGATCTTTAACGTGCCCAACATCGCACGGACACGTTAAAGATCCGTACCCCTACTTGACCATTGTCGCGGACTAGACCGATATTAAAAAAGTAAGTAATACAATCATCTGTGTGTGTAAACAGTAAACTGAATATTTATTTGATTTAATTATTTTCACTCATCTAATTATTCATTCTGGAATAGGAAGTGGCAACGCTGTGTGAAATTCAAACAACCAAAACGGCTTCGCAGCATGCCCAGTGCAAATATGTGCGGTGCGCGGTTAATGTATTAAAGTTTCAGAATGTCCTACACGTACACGTTTTTTAATTTCTAACCTAAATTTTGTTTATCGTCAATAAACAAAATTGATTTAGGTTATTTTAGAAATTATAGAAACGTGTAGGACTTTATTGTGGGTAATCCTGTGTTTAAAGTGCCTCTTTAGTAAACATACAATTCGGGCAAAATCGGAACGTGAACTGGACGCGGGACGATGTGCACTGTTGCCAGATGAGTATAAGCAAGGGTCATTCTAAATATAGAAGGCAATCAAGGGGTGAACAAATGTTTTCATAATGTAAATAAATGATAGTATTGCGTCATGTACATAGATCGATATTTGACATATTTTGCGAAAAGCAGTAGGAAAACGGAAATGTAAACAGTTAATTTTCAGCAATTGTGGTCTAGGGGGAAAAACGTGATATAGAAGGAAATCAAGGGGTGAACAAATGTTTTTATAATTTTAATAAATTAAAATATGGCATCATCTACATAAATCGATATTTGACATATTTTGCGGAAAGCAGTAGGAAAACGGAAATGTAAACAGTTAATTTTCAGCCTCAGGGGGAAAAACGTGTGCCTCTCCTCCCTTTTAGTGAATTTTCTTAAAAAAAATTCACTAATGAGGAGATCCCGACTTTTGAATTTTGAAAAAATTTCTTCAAATGACCGCGAACTAGGCCCCCTAGAACACATATCCGGGGTCAGTTTCAATTTTTATATGTTTATATATATATATATATATATATATATATATATATATATATATATATATATATATATATATATATATATATATATATATATATATATATATATATATATATATATATATATATATATATATATATATATATATATATATATATATATATATATATATATATATATGTATCACACCGATAACTCAAAAAATAATAGGCCGATTTTGACTAAATTTGGTGGAAAAATTCCTTTTGCAAATGGCTTGGATAAGTTCGTTAGCCAGGAAAATCTGCCCAGGTTTTCCCGGAAAATTTTGTGTTTTCTTTCGAAAAAAATTTATATCTCCGGAATTAACAAAGTAAGGGCAACCAAATTTGGTACGCTAGTTAATATCGTTATAGGTAAGCTACCTACCAAAATTTAGCTATGTAGGTCAAAATACAAAAAAGTTATAGGCATTTAAAGAAAAATAAATTGGGGTTTTCCTCAAAACGTCAAAGTTGCGATTTAAAACGTCAAAATCGACAACATTTAGGCAAAGAACTTGAATCTAATACGGGATATGGAAATCAAATGTCTCAAGAAGGATGTTTTACAAACTCTGAAGTCTTAGTTTCAACCGTCATTGTCCTTCATTTTACTAAAATGTTTCCAGAAAATTCATTTCAAATAGACCCTTTTTCTGATGCTTGGCAGTAGCCTTAGCTTTAGAGTTTATCGTTTAATGGTATATAATTTTTGTCGAATTTTCGTAAAAAATCAATAAAGCTCAATATATCCATTATACAAGATATGAAGAAAATTTGTATATATTAATTATAGGGTGTCTTGAGCTACATCTTAAAAAAATATTTCTACAATCACAGGATGGCCCATAAGTCGTTGGTGATACAAATTTTTTTTTAATCAAACACGCCTTATGTTATTGCATTTTTAAATATTTCAGCGATGCATGTTTGTAAGAAAAGAAATTCGGGACGCAGCAAGTGCGTTATGGTAGCGAATTTTCATTAAATGCTTCAAATTTGAATAGCTCAATTTGCTATTAACCTATAAGGTTGACCAAGAAACGAGTTTTTCCGGGAACACTTTAAGTTTACTTTTGGAAATTTTTGTACATTTTCACACAATAAAGTTATTTTTATGAAACATGGCACATTGTTTTTATAATATAGGTTATACTGGTAACCAAAATTGATGCCTGCTTTCTTAAAAAGAAAACACACATATTTGCAATTAAAAACATTTTTATGAAAATTCACTACCATAACGCACTTGCTGCGTCCAGAGTTTTTTTTGGTACATCAGTAACATCAACAGAGGTTGTGCCATTGTGATTGAGCAAGGTAATCTGCACGTTCCACCATTCCCAGGGGGCGTAATGCCGTCGGTCCCGTGCCCATGCGATGTTGGGCACGTTAAAGACCCAAATTCCCCGGACAGTGAGGTGAATGAATGACACTTTAGTAAAGTCAATGAAGCAATTTCTGTTGCGAATTGCCGATGATAAATACAACTGTATATGCTAATATTAAACGGTACCCAGTATATTATTTCGAAAAATCGCAATGTAATCGCATGGTAATGAAGCAATTTCTACTCACAACTGTCGATGATAAACAAAACCGAGAAAATGGCTCAAAATGGGCTTACCTTCGAAGTGTTTCATTTTGTTTCAGATGAAGGGACGCATTTTGCATTTTCAGTTGTTGTTTTACAGTTGTATTTATCATCGGCAATTCGCAACGGAAATTGCTTCATTGACTTTACTAAAGTGTCACTCATTCACCTCACTGTCCGGGGAATTTGGGTCTTTAACGTGCCCAACATCGCATGGGCACGGGACCGACGGCATTACGCCCCCTGGGAATGGTGGAACGTGCAGATTACCTTGCTCAATCACAATGGCACAACCTCTGTTGATGTTACTGATGTACCAAAAAAGGGAGGAGAGGCACACGTTTTTCCCCCTGAGGCTGAAAATTAACTGTTTACATTTCCGTTTTCCTACTGCTTTCCGCAAAATATGTCAAATATCGATCTATGTACATGACGCAATACTATCATTTATTTACATTATAAAAACATTTGTTCGCCCCTTGATTGCCTTCTATATTTAAAATGACCCTTGCTTATACTCATCTGGCAACAGTGCGCATCATCCCGCGTCCAGTTCACGTTCCGATTTCGCCCGAATTGTATGTTTACTAAAGAGGCACTTTAAACACAGGATTACCTTATTGTGTCTGAAATATATTTTGTGTTTGTATTTTCAACAGAAATAGAAAATTCCTAATTGCTTCAGATGTCTAGAACGACTGAAAGTCAAATTGCGAAGATACCTACTATAATACGAGAAAACAATGCTGCTATACCAAGTAGGTACACTTCGTTTTTCAAAAAACAAGGGAACAACGAAGCAACAGAAAGACAAGTTGTATTATTTGAACTGTGAACTGGCTCTTTACTTCAGATTTTGAAATGGGTAAGTCAGTTGTAAAATTTGTTAATTAGAATCAAAATATAAGTAGTTTTTAATATATGTGGGAAACTATAACCCCATTATTTTCATTTGTAATAAAAATGTCTTGTTTTTCAAGTCTATATATATATATATATATATATATATATATATATATATATATATATATATATATATATATATATATATATATATATATATATATATATATATATATATATATATATATATATATATATATATATATATATATATATATATATATATATATATATATATATATATATATTTAACATGGGTGTTCTTCAAAATGTTAGGTTTATCTATTCAATTTCACTTCTGCTTGTATAAAAAAAAAAAACTCTGAACGGAGCAAGTGCGCTATAGTAGCGAATTTTCATCAGTTTTGTTATGTACTATAAGTGAAGAGAAGTATGCAAAAATTGAAGTTGTAGGAACAAGAGCCAGTAGGTAGATATATTTGTAAAGTAGGAGCATCCTGAAGAAGCTGACATTTTAGCAAAATTGATAGTGACAATTCTAGAAACTTTGATACAGCATTTTTGAGAAGGAAATTTGTAATTTTCGATGGAAAAACTTGACTCGCAGAACTGACCAGTGTGGTGAAAAAATACCGGAAGTCTCTAGTTGGCCTAGAAGCTTCACAAACCATGATCTACATATAAAAGAAATATTATACATTGTTACCTCTTGAATAGCGAAATTTTCTTTATGAAAATTCACTGATATTGCACAATTTATTACAAAATTTAGAAATATGTGGTAAATTCAATATTCTCATGCAAAATTTTTTTCAATTTCAGAGCAAGCACAAACAGAAACCGAGCAAAGTGACAAGGTTGTTCAGATCTTATCCAAGGTGAGCCAAGCAGTTGATGGCTTGAGGGAACACCTGGTTCCTCTGTATGGTTAGTGTTAAATTTCAAAGATTTATATTATTATGTTGAATATAATTTTGATTTTGTTGTAATTTTGTAATGTTTTGTTTGCAATATACACGCACTTGCCTAGCCTGATGCTGAAGAAGAAGAGTTTGAAGTTATATCATAAATGTTTTATATAGATGTATATAATTTACTGTTTATAATAAAAGGCAATAAAAAAGTTTACTTTTTGTATGCTCTTACAGAAGGGTCCTGTAGATATTTATGTTGTCTTGCAACCAGAAGTGTTACCAGAAACAGGTGCAGCATCAGTGGTATCAAATGAAAGCAGTGGTATTTGCGACTGTTGAAAATAATTGTTAGTAATACATATACTGATAATCATGATCATCTATAAACTTTTTAGTTTTATAAATTTTTGTGTGCATTTTTTGCGTAAGTTACAAACACATTTGTTTTTATACTATGTTGTGTGTGGTGTCTGTGTTGGCATATTTTGACATAATTTTACATCACTAAAACAGTCAGATTTATATAATTTTATATTAGCCTAATAATGTATCTTTAGCAATATTCATTATTAATAAATCAGGATATTTATCAAACTCTCTGACATATCGGATAATTTAGAGTATATTGCAGCACATGATTACGCTCTCGATTTGTGCCAATAAATGAGCTTGTTCACATGTAATGCATGTTTATTGCTTTTAATGTAGGTAAACCTTAAAAATAGTATTACAAACATTCAATGATAGTTGTATTTTATATTTATATTATTATATCTACCTTAATTCTGAGTCTTGTGTAGACCTTGTGTTCATGTCTCAGGGGTGCTATGCAGATGCAGGAAAACTTCACTTTATAGTGAGCCAGGTTCATGAGAGGATAAATTTGACTAGCAATTACAACTTGTGGTTTACCGTTGACTTCCGAACAAAATTTGCCATGTTTTCAGAGGTTCATTTCAGTGCTGGAGTCAAACCTGCTACCTTTAGAGTATCAGAGATTTTCACCACTACACCACAGGCAATTACCTTATACCCACATTAAATTATAAATATCGTTTGTTCTAAAATATAACATATAGAAATAAGAAAATAGTTTGTTTCATTTTTATATAATTTTCTGTTTTTACGTTGTGTCTTAGTTTATTTAATTCAAATATGATTATGTTTTTAGTGTACATAATATATTATGTTATAAATTTAATAAATCTTAGGCAACCATGTATTTTTTATAACTAACCAAGTTTACGCACTTTGTTAATTGTAATGGACTTTTAATTTGGATTTATTATATTTATCAAATATGATTTGACTTGGAAATAATTAATAATTAACAATATGTTGCCAGTCAGTAATCTTCACCACTATGCTATATGTTGTTACCTTTATATTTACATAAAGATATAAATAAGTTCTATTATAAATCATAACAATTAGAGGTGTGCAAACCGAACTATAAACGAACCCAAGCAAAAATGTTGCATCGAACTTCGAACCTCTCAGATAGTATGTCTAAGGTTCACAGTCGAACATTGAACTTCTTTAACATTTAACATTGAACACCGAACTAACTACAGTTCTTCAATGTTCACATATATTTTCCTTAAATACAAAAATTAGGTACATTGTAGCATACAATATTTGGTACATAGAAAAAAAATAAAGGTTTGACAAAATTTGCAGGTCGATTGGATGAAAGTGCCCTCTGATGCTGATGTTTGTTTTTAAGATGAGTCGGTGTTGAATCAAAAATACAAGTATGTTTAATCTAATGTTTTCGGAAGGCAATCTACAATTAATTATAGTCATAAATTGTGAAAATTTACTTTACCAACAAGTTGCGAACACTGCCATTATAATGTTGTAACCAAAAAAAGGCATTGGGATGCTAGGAAATATAAAAGTATAATAATTCAGTGCTGTTAATTAGCTGTCTCAGTGTCTCACAAACTGTCAAAGATATGAATGATATTTCCTGAAATTACACTATCGACTCAATGGGACTGATACAGACTTTACAACTTCGCTACCTTCGCTAGCATTGGATGCCTGTAAAGTTCAACTTCAAAGTATTCTTTAGCAACGAACTCCAAGCTATTTTGAAGGATTACGTATTTCGAACTAGTTTAACATCGCCTAGCGCAAACAATTTTTCGAACCAAAGGTTTGGTTCAAGTTAGGGTTCGGTTCGAAATGTCGAAACTTTGCACACCTCTAAAAACAATACATATGATAATAAATAAGAAAAAATTGTATATTAAATATATGTGTTTGAAACTTTATTCGTTTAAATGTTGAGTTTTATTTTCTTTTATAAAAACTGAAATATATCTTACGTGATAATGTATTTTTTTTACCGAAAACCCATTTCTCTGTACTTCATATATATATATATATATATATATATATATATATATATATATATATATATATATATATATATATATATATATATATATAACATCTGTTGTTAATTTCCAAGGATTTTTTTTATTTCCTTCATTATGTAATTAAGTATGTATATTATTTCAAAATAAACTATTTTTAACAATATTTCTCCCCAATCATACATTAAAAAAAAACACAATTTTGCAACAAATTAGCGTTAAAAATAATGTTAAAAGGTAGGTGTCATCAAGGAGAGGTTGTTTGAAAACATTTATGTTTTCCCCTCAACCATAAACTTGGAAAAACAAGTTTGCAGCAAATGAGCATTAAAAATATAGAAAAGTAGGTGCCAAAGAGGAAAGATTTAAAAATATATATATAAACAATTTCTTAACTATAAACATTGAAAGACAATGTTGCAGGAAATGAGCATTAAAAACCAATGTTAAAAAGACTATCATGGCAGCCAGCTTTTTTAAATTTATTAAACATTTTCTCATTAACCATAAATTTTGAAATACAATTTTGCAGCAAATAAGCATTAAAAATAAATGCCATCAAAGACAGTTTTTTTTAAATATTTAGCAATAATAAAAAAACATTAAAGTTAATTATAATGTGGCTTTGCTGTTAATTAAAAAATGAAACTAATCTTGTCAATGAATTTTTTCATTACAAATATTTTTATAGGAAAATGTCATTGCAATTTAAACTATTAATACCTTCTACAAAAACAATTATTTACCCTTATATATATTTATTTGTATCTAAATAACTCAAACAATTCAAAATGCAATTAAATAAGTCTCCTATAAAACATAAATTTGAATGTCTACATTAATTACATAATATTTAAGTTCTCTATATAGTTTCTGTTATGGGAGGAGCATAAGAAATAAGAACACTCCCATTGGTCTGTCTAGGATACTTCACACAGTCAGCCAGACAAATACTGAAAAAATGATCTTTCTGCCTGTCTGGAGTCGATCTATTGTTGTGTCGCGGTAAAGAGTGTCGCCCAGAACCACTGTCGCGCTAATCGACGACCTCGATGTTCAACCACCAACAGTCCCCAATGTCGCGCATAAAATGACTGATATCATTTTCAAAACTAAAAAGGTACTAAAGATGTTCTCTTTTCTTAATACCAGGAAAGCCTCTGGCCTTGACGAGATCCCAGCAATTGTTCTCAAAAAATGCGCACCAGAACTTGCTCCTGTCCTGACTCGGCCATTTCAGATATCTTACAATAAAGGCATATTCCCTAGTAACTGGAAAACTGCTCGAGTACAACCCATCCCCAAGAAAGGATCCAAAGCGCTTCCTAGCAACTACAGGCCTATTTCTCTCATTTCAGTCGTCTCTAAAGTGATGGAAAAGTTTATAAACACCGATTTACTAAAATTTCTGGAAAAACACAGTCTAATCCACGACAGGCAGTATGGATTCCGTCATCGCAGATCGACTGCCGACCTCCTTTCTTTTGTCACCCATTCTTGGAACAAGTCTATGGAACTACACGATGAATCCCAGATTGTCGCTCTAGACATATCCAAAGCATTCGACCAGGTCTGGCACGCAGCGCTGCTTAATAAACTCCCGGCCTATGGCCTACCACCAAAACTTTGTACCTGGGCAGCAAATTTTCTCTCCAACAGGAGCATTTCTGTTGTTGTGGATGGCCATTCCTCTAAACTGTATCGAATTAATGCAGGAGTTCCTCAAGGTTCAGCTTTAGCCCCTACTTTGTTTCTTCTCCACATCAATGACCTCCTCTCTAGCACATCCAACCCACTTCACAGTTACGCGGACGACAGCACCCTCCACGCAAATATACAATATTCTAAGCCTGTCTCTTTAGCCCAATTAGATGAGGATCGTAGACTCATGGAAAGTTGTGTCTCCGTGGATCTCCAAAAAATATTAGACTGGGGGAAGTAGAAATCTTGTACAATTCAACCCCACCAAATCTCAGTGAACAACCAAGTTATTCAAAGTAATGAGTCATTTTCTCTTGTTGGCATTTCTGTGGATCGAAATCTTAATTGGCACTAACATGTCACATCAATTGCAGAAGCGGCTGCTAAGAAATTAGGTTTTCTTTTCCGGGCTCGCAAATACTTTTCACCAGCTAATCTCTATACCTTATATACTTCACAAATAAGGCCAAACCTCGAATACTGCTCCCACATCTGGGGTGCAGCTGCCGCTTCTACACTCGCTATCCTGGACTCCATTCAAAAGAGAGCTATACATCTCATCGGTGACGCTACCCTCACCCAAAGGCTGCCATCCCTTGCCCACCGACGTGCCGTTGGTGACCTCTCTCTATTTTATAGATATCTGCATGAGCACTGCTCAGAGGAGCTTTCCTCCATGGTTCCCCCACCTGCTGCCCCAAACAGATCTACCAGGGGAACAGAGCGAATGCACCCTTTTACTGTCCAGGTCACCAGACATAGAACTTCTTGTTATGCCCGCTCTTTTGTCCCGAGGACTTCCAAGTTGTGGAATTGCTTGCCGGTACATGTGTTTCCTTCTCCTCCGAGCCTCCAAACCTTCAAGTCCAGAATTAACAAGCTGCCTCTTTCCTCCCTGTCAACACCCACGGTACGATGGTATTTAGGCCTTATGCCCTCGTGGTGTGTTGTTGAAATTAAAAAAAAAAGTCTAACAAAGCACTTGCACTATTACAGAAAAAATCACCAGTGAAAATAATGAAACAGAATTAAATGTTAAGTTGTAAGAAAACTGAATTTAATTTTATTGATTTTTTTGTACAGTGATAAGTGGATAGATGAGATAAAAATGTTCTGAATTTTACATGATTTAAATATTTAAAACTTTCAACATTTTTAAAAACACATGAACATTGAAAAAGATGGAAAATACCCCCCAAAGTCTAGCATGAAATTAGGTATGACAAATATGTCACTGTCGGATTTTCAAAAATGTAAACAACAGAAAATGTAGGTTAAACTTATTCAAAAGGTGTTTGCATGATTTAAAGTGATTTTGTGTTGGTGGCATATATTTTATGAAGTCAAAGTTAGAAATTTATTTAAGAAAAGGTTTGGAAATGCACAACCGTAAGTTCATTTAAAATCTTATTATATATACACACACACACACACACACATATATATATATATATATATATATATATATATATATATATATATATATATATATATATATATATATATATATATATATATATATATATATATATATATATATACTACAAGACGGACACATTTACATTCCTCCTTTTTAAAATGCAGTTTTTAACCATGACAACTGAAATCCCAAACAGTTTCAGTCTGTTTCTAAGATTTTTCCACCTGATGGTGGAAATGGTCTGCGGACATAAATGTGTGCCAACAATCAAAGTATTTTGCAGTTAAGTTGCTAAATTTAACTTCATCTGTGTTCACTATGTCAGCAGAAAAACTAAACAGGCACCAATTTTTGTTTGTCCAGCCAAATGGTGATTGGTTCCTTGTCTCTATTTGTTTAGAAATAACATCAATGTTGCCGATAAGTACAACTTACAAATTTGAATTGATCTTTGTGGCAGATCAGGCACTATTTGCTTTGTAAAATGACACTTTATGTGTCAGAACAGTGTAGATTTGTATCTAGCAAATAGGACATTGTACATTGTAATATACCTTAAGTTCAGATACAGAACAACAGGTGGCACTACAAAACTAGTAGTTAATGAATAGAGAGGCGATTTTAGATTTGTAAGCCAGTTGGGAAATGATTTTATCAGCCCGATAATGCAGTTAGGCCAAAAATTAAAATTTGGCGAGGTAGCTTTGCAGGGCAGTATGTTATTTGACAAGCAACTCTAAGAAGTTATATAGACAAACCCCCACTATCTAGTTAAAAATCCCTGTAATTAAAATTCCATGGTCTGCTTTTGTAAAAGTTCCTCATATAGCAATTCGAACAATGATCTACATAGGACCGGACCTGCTCTATTCATCAAAACATTTTTATTGAAATTTCTAACAATATATATATATATATATATATATATATATATATATATATATATATATATATATATATATATATATATATATAGTGGCGTGCGGTCCATGGAAGCAAGGGAAGCATTGCTTCCCTTAAAATAACGACCACATACCTACTTAAAAATAATTTGTATTAAACCGCATTATTTAAAATCCATTTTGTATTTTAAATATTAAATTTCAAATTCTAAAACTAATTGGTCTATTACAATTTTTAATTCGCAAGCTCACACATAATTATTTATTATGCATCACACTGTACTTGTATCTGCGCTCTGCGCTCTTGGCAAGGACGTCGTCCCAGTTAACCGACCGCCAACCAACAGCATGAACCTGATACTACGAGAGTGGATGCAATGACTTCAGTTAAATACACGTAGCCAGCAGACCACATAATGAGAAACCTTGCTCGACGCAATGTACGTGTATTTCAACATGTAGAATGTGTTGGAAGACCCGATGCACGTACAACGTGAATGTCGCTGATTATTTCGTAGAAATAAGCAGTTGACTAAGTTAAATACATTGGCATTTTATGATTATTAATATGGCTGCAACTACATCAGCTTTTAACAGCGGCGTCGGTGGGGGTGGGAATTTACAAACTTTACGAACAAGTGGTAATAATAACTGTGATTGTGTCGTGTGTTTTTTGATAACCAAAGGATTTTCAGCTTTATCGTTTGCTGAAAAACTTGCTATTATTAATAAAGGTAGGCCGAAACCTACTCAAAAAACTTAAATACAAGAATTAAAACATGTATTCGAC
Source organism: Tillus elongatus (assembly GCA_964006375.1). Lineage (NCBI taxonomy): Eukaryota > Metazoa > Arthropoda > Insecta > Coleoptera > Cleridae > Tillus > Tillus elongatus. The sequence goes on along the minus strand of OZ023262.1, from coordinate 60,284,446 downwards.
ATTTCAATGCGGAAAAAATTTATAAAAAATATGAATGGTTGACAGGAATAAACTGTTTTGTTGGCCTGGTAGTCTATTTGCGACTGAAAAGGGGGTGTGGAATAAAAGTGGGTTTTTCGACTTGAATAATCTACATGAAATAGTAAAAAGACATGTTATGTCTAAAGCGCATTTACAGACCATTTTAAAATTAAGTGTCTTTGAAACAAACGCGAATTGAACACGCCGTTGACAAGCAGATAGAAATTAGTCATCGCCAACACAATGAACTGGTTGATAAAAACAAAAACATATTTAAAAGACTTATTGATGTTGTGTGTTTTCTTGGTCAGCATGAATTGGGGTTCAGGGGTCATGACGAAACAACTACATCTGCAAATAGAGAAAACTTTCAAGACCTAGTTTCTTTAATAGCCAAATACGACATTTATTTAAAAAATCACTTGGAACAGTCTAACATTTTTCGCGGGACATCAACTCGCATTCAGAATGACTTAATTGCGGCTGCTGCCACTATTATTTTGAACAGATTAAATCTGAAATTAAACACTCGTTTCATTGCTATTGTTCTAGATGAAACAACCGACGTAACTAATTTAAGTCAACTATCTGTAGTAATACACTATGTAAAAATGGATGGGAGCAAGAAAGATTTTTAGGCTTTAAAAATGCGACAGAAGATCGTAGCGCAAACACTCTATATAAAATTGTGCTTAATATTATGAAAGATATTGAGGAGACTGATAATAAATTAATTGCCCAAAGCTATGATGGGGCTGCTGTTATAGCCGGACATTTAGGAGGTCTTCAAGCTAAAGTGCGGGAAACGTTTTCCAGTGCTCTATTTGTACACTGTTGTGCTCATAAATTAAATTTAATTTTATCCAATAAATCATATTAAAGAATGTAAGGTGTTTTTTGCTACCCTAAGTGGAATGGCTGCTTTTTTTCCAAATCTATGAAGCACACACAAGCCTTAGACTCGATTGTTAAAAAACGTTTACCCAAAGTAGCTGCAACCCGATGGAACTACAGCGGCAGACTTGGTTGAACTATATTTGAACACCATGAATCGTTAATTGAACTTTTTGAAAACATAATAGAAAATAGCAAAAATTGGGATGCAGAAACAATAAATAGTTCTAGAGGATTTTTGGATGGTTTGAAAAGAGACTTTAATTTTAATTTGTTACTTAATATATTTTCGGAAATATTTCCGTTTTCAGATAATGTATTTAACATATTGCAATGTAAAACAAATGACATTGGTTTTTGCTTAAAGAAAATTAGTGAATTTAAATCCATTATAATTTAAAAAAGGAATAAATTTGATAAGTCCTGGAAAAAACAATTGAATTAGGAAAAGTGAGCCACAAAGAAAGCGTCTGTGCACTGATAATGTGGGAGACCTTCAAACTTCTTATCGCCGCCTTTTCTACAAAATCATAGATCAAATTCAGCAGCAAATTAACTGCAGATTTGATCATCTCAGTGACCTGAAATTTCTTGAATTGTGTAATTTTGGAGGATTTGTAGGGATACCTTTCCCAGAAGATTCATTCAAATCATTATTCCACCACTATGGACATTATTTTGACAAAGCCTTATTACGATCAGAACGTACAGTCATTTATGAAACCGATGTTATTGACACAAAAACTAACGCGAGTGAACCTTCTTAACAGAATCAAAATTGGAAAATGCATATTCTGAAGCGTTCAAATTATGTGAATTAGTATTAACAATTCCTGCTACTAGTGCGTCTGTAGAACGAAATTGTTCTACATTGAAACGTATCAAGAGTTTTGTTAGGAATTCAACAGGACAGGAAAGACGTTCCCAATTTTCAATTTTGTCCATTGAAAATAACTTCGTCGAGGAAATGTTCCAGAATCCACAGTTTTATGACATTATTAACGAATTTGCCAAAAACGACAGAAGAATTGAGTTAAACTACAAATAGGTAAGTTTCTGAAAATTGCTTCCCTTATTTAAAATGTCACCGCACGCCTCTGTATGTATATATATATATATATATATATATATATATATATATATATATATATATATATATATATATATATATATATATATATATATATATATATATATATATATATATATATATATATATATATATATATATATATATATATATATATATATATATATATATATATATATATACTTTAGTATGTTCGTGATATTTTTTATTTATTTAAGATTTGCTTTATCTATATAGTGATTATTATCCCAAATATTATCCCTTTATGGGAATAGTGTGACGGGTAGTTAGTGTTAGTAGTCGTAGTAGTAGTACCTGGTATGTTCGCCGGAAAATAGCAATTATTGTGGGTAATTGAATGAAACAAATTAATGAAATAAATTTATTACATATATTGCTTAATTGTAACAAGTTTTGAATTGTCTTAATGATATGTTGATCGGAAAGTACAAAAATATAGTTTGTAAATAAACTAGGTATTTGTTAGAATGTCTGTATTGGTCTGTAGATGCCCGTATAGCCGGTCAGTCTTGCTCTAAGGGCGGGTAACAGTAACGCGCACACAGTTATGTCACTTAACAAGTTAGAACACTCACAGATCAGAATGTACATCTTGTCACCCTTCGGGCTGAGGGACTTGTGGAGGGTGATCCGCCTCAGTCCTGCAGCCGCTGGTAGGTACCTGAGGAAAATCATAAAAAATATTAGTAGGTTACTATGTATATAATGTGGAAAACATAGTATTTTACTTTAAAAAATATCCCACGTTGTGTTATCTTTCTCAAATTAAAAACTTTATACCAAGCTGGGAACAAACCCACAACATATGTACTGGCTCTATGTAGTGGTTATGAGACCAATGATAACCTATGGAGCTATAATCTGGTGGCCTAAGGCACTTCGTGGTACCTCTAGGACCAAACTGGCTCAGCTACAGAGACAAGCTTGTCTGATGATAACACACGTTGAGCACCGCTCCATCAGCTACTCTGGAAGTCCTCGTAAACATTCCACCTCTTCACATTTGGCTGGAGAGGCAGGCTGGGTGGACAACCTATAGACTAACATAAACGGCTGACACCATGCCAAAGGCAATCAGTCTGGGAAGGCTCAGACTCCCGATGACATTGGGAGTCATGAGGTTCTGGTAATCAGACCTGATGCCTACTAAGATCAGAAGATATCTTTCAAGACCGTCCTTCCTGAAAGAGAGGATTGGGAACGACATCAAACTACCCTATTGAGGGCAGATCTCTGCTGGTGCACTGACGGCCAGGGGGTCGCCCGGGACAAAGTTTGGTTGTTATAAACTGTGTATTGTCAATGGGGAGACTTGTTATTTGTTTGCTATTTATTTTGTAGCTTCTTTTCTACCCCTCCTGTCAACATAGTTACTTATTAGACGAGGGGTTTTGGCATGGTTTTGTCTAGGCCAGTTCAACTTCTGGCTGGCCTGCCCAGGAATTTAAGTTGGCATCTCCCACTTTGCAGACTGAAGCCTAAGCAATCTGCGTCTGTAGCAGCTTGTTCTTGTAAATTTTAGATCTAAAAAAGTGGTGTAAATAAAATCCTGTTGGAATAGAATATACCTGTAAATCATGCGAGCTCCTGTCCAATACAACCAGTTCCTTTCGAACTTTTCTCTGTCGTCTCCTTCGAACACCTTGTAGACGGAGACCATATATCCTGTGGCTGGGGAATGGGTTCTCGTTAAGGATACTCCGATCTCGTGTATAGGGGGTCTGTGAATGGAGGCCACCTCTGTGTAAAGATCCAGAGTGTGGGCTGCCGTATAGCGTGTCGTTCTGGGGTCAAACTTGGTCAGGCTGGCAGTGCGCAGATTATTGTAGAACATCACAGGGTTTGTTTGCGCCGTGTTTATCACATAATATGTTATGAATGGAAACTCCGCTGCAAAAAGACAAAATAAATTTAAGTGATACAAATAACTAAAGTATGACAACTAAATAACAAAATTAATCGTATGCTGATAATGCGCTCAAATGTTTATAGTAGGGTCGAGAGCTACCGGCAGCTTGGGTGGATCATTCGAGTGAGTCAATCTGCATTTGCATAATAATAAATATAAGCAGTGATGACAGGGGTTTTGGCTCTTGCACGTCCAATTATAATACTGTTACGAAATACGGCCTGATCAGGACATAGTTGGAATCTACAATCAGTTGCTATCGTCACCACTCTATAATCATCTAGACTAGACTGTCAATCCAAGAACGTTCTGTAACGAACTAGTGGGCATAGAGTGTTCGTGACGACCTGGGCTGTTTTCAGCTTGATATTTTGGTTGTTACATAATTGAAATGTCAATAGTAGAGAGCTAATTTGTGCATAATTTTAAGAAAAAAGTTCATGCAAACATAGATCTGTTTTTGATTTAGTTTTTTAAATGCAGTGTGGTGATTTTTTTTGTTGATAATTGTTTTTTATAAGTTGCAAAGTAGATTAGATATTTTTGTTAAAGTTGGTGGTGGGTGTAATAGGGGTGGAGACATATTTTTATTAGGAAAAGGAATTTTTAAATTTAACCAATTTCATTAATGGACACTGCTTTTTTCACCATTTTTTTTTTCTTCTGAATGACACTTTGTTTTGAAATGAAAAGATTTCTTGACTTTTTTGGTATCTTCAACTGTTTTTCCAGTAAAAAATAATAAATGACAATTACCTGTAATTTCGCAAACCAAAATGCAGCTATTAAAATTCTTCAGTAGGCTGTGGCTGTCGAAAGAATACTATTGTATGAAAGTAAAAAAATTGATATTGTAAAGTCCTTCTTTTAACTTTGTTTTGAAATGAAAAAAATTCTTGACTTCTTTTCTTCAACTGTTTTTCCAGTAAAAAATAATAAATAACAGTTACCTGTAATTTCCTAAACCAAAATCCAGCTATTAAAATTCTTCAGTAGGCTGTGGCTGTCGAAATAATACTAACTATTGTATGAAAATAAAAACTGTAACAAAATATCAACTGACTGTTAACAAATTAAAAACAACAACGAAACAAGAAACGAAAACTTAGATTGTTGTTGAAAATGCTCTCCACCTACAAGATGCCTCAGGCCGCTTTCTCATATTATCGCACACTCTTTGAATTATTTTTTGAGTATTCCTAATTGTTTCACAGGAAGTTATTATGCGATTCACCAGTTCTCCAGTGTTTTGAGTGCTGTAAACCAGATATTAAAGATACCCCCCATATGAAAAAGTCAAACAATTTAAATCAGGAGACCTAGAATGCCATAATGGTCCACTGTGACACTGTGACGTACCCATCAGTTATTAAATGTTGGATTTGAATATTCTCTTAATTCTATGGTAAAATGGGCTGGTGCACCGACATGCACGAACCACACTTTCTTAGAACCGTAGTACCGTAAAGTGGGGCTATTTGGAACGTTTCTGCCTTTTTAGAACAAACTACTTCCTTTTTGTATTCCCTGCAGCAGTCATTTCTTTATACCCCATGAGGAAATTCTGAAGTCATGTTCCTGTTTAATTTAGACAAGTAAAACCAACACTCGGTCATTGCCACATATATATTGCTGGAAAACACATACAATCCATTAACATTATTGTCATTTTAAATAATTCTATTAGCTGAAAAATCTCCTCTGGAAACATAACTTCACTGATATTTTTAAAGCGTTTTTCTGTACAGGTATGCTCAATATAACCTAATCAACCTACTAAGTTTTTTACCCGACCCTTTTTGAACACTGTTTACGTAGAACACCCGCTTTAAAGAGAAAAATACATTTTGTAGGTTAATTTGGAACAGGCCTCGAAGGTATCAGCAACAGCTGGGCTGTGCAAGATGGCTGTTTTATGAACCATTATTTATAAACTTGAAGATTGTTTAAGTTTCTTGTTACATTTACTACTAAATTTGAAAATTCTAACATTTGTCTTATTTTTTACTTTAAATGAAAATATACTCATAATATAAATATACAACCTTTATTTTGTTTCAATAATAAAATACCAGGTGCCTACTTAGAACCCTTGCCGTTTTCAACATAAAATAGCTGAAAAATATATAGTGTTCCAAAAATGCAAAACTGTAGTGTAATTTGGAACATTAATAAATGAGCAATAAAAAACCTACTCACTAACTTTTTGCAATTTGTATAATACAATATCACTCATCAAGTTAACTATTATCGAAAATAATTTTAATTATAATAATAAATAAATATAGTAGCACAGTGCAAAACAAGAACTCTAAAAATTATTCCAAATAGACTCACTTTACGGTAATTAAAATTGGCACTTCTTCAAGCAAGTAATTAGCGCCATTTGGTCTTGATAGTGGGAGAAATGGTCCAATTAAGTGGTTTACAACTATTCCAACCCAGATATTTACTGAAAATTGCTCCTAATGGCGGGATTCCATGATTTGATGCGGGTTTTCTGTTGTCCAAAAATGAGTATTGTGGGCATTTCTGGTTGAGTTTCTGAGAAACTATCTTTATTTGTAAACATTATTTCGCAGTCAAACGAGGGATTTTGCGCAATCTTCCTTAAAAACCAGTAACAGAAATTGATTTGCAAAAGAAAATCTCAGGGTAATAAAGCTTGGACGTATTGAATATGATATGGGTATCACAGGCAATCGTATAAAAAATTCTCCAAACTATTCAGATAATCAAGTTTTTTCCAATTTTTCTGGTGCTCAGTTTTAGATCTGTATCAATGATTTTAATGAGAGAAATGTGTACTACTTATTAAAAGACAACTTTGACATTTTGCATTTTTTAACGTGAAAGTCAGAGCCTCCTTAGATGGAAAAAATGTTTAACTTCTAAAAACCCAATTTTCTGACAAATAAAACATGGCCTCCTTAAAAAAAAAGGACTAACTTAACAAAGTGTGATATTTCGATGATACTCAAATCTTTTATGCACTTGTGAGACATCACTAGACTGGAAATTTTACGCTCTTTCCAAAAATCGAAAAATCCAATATGGCGGCGATAAGAAAAATGAAAGTTGAGGCGGCTTGCTAGATAACAAAAGGAGGTAGAGACATGTCATACACGCCATCTTATTCTTCTTAAAAAAGTCTCCACATAATGTCACATTTTGACAGTGGTCAATTTAACCGTTTCGCCAATCTGGGACACTATATATATATATATATATATATATATATATATATATATATATATATATATATATATATATATATATATGTACAGTGTCCCAGATTCGCTTCTCTATACAGGGATCTCTGCTCCTATTATACTTAGAGCAAAGGTTGAAAATTTGAACAAAAATGTTACGATAAATAGAGTAGGTCCCGTTCTATGTAGTCCATTGTTCGAATTGTTATCTTTATAATCAGTGTGTCCTTCTTAGAAGGAATACTAGATAACGACACACAGTATTACAAAAGCAGGTATACAGTTTAAATTACCGAGATTGAAGACTCAACAGTGGGGATCTGCCTGTATACCTTCCTAAACGACGCTGTTCGCAACTGCTTGGCAACTGACACATAAATAGTGGTTCTAGTCTTTATTCATCCCTCTGATGATGCTAACTATGTTAGCGAAACGATCGTCAAGCGAAACGATCGTCAGGTCTAAAAATCGTATTGTGATGAATTGGGTTCTCCAAATTATACTTATCAGTGCTCATCACAGGTTCCAATCTTCACTCAGTCATATCTAATTCCAAATAGGAGTACCAGTTCACTTTCTAAACATCAACCAGCTGTCGGGATTTCGGAAAATACTTTTTTTCTCAAAAACCGTAATAGATATGATATAGTCTAAATAAAAAAGATTCAAAATTACGATTCCCATCTAAAAATGCAAAAATATACGGGGTGTTTTATTTAAAATCGCAAAGTTGGTGGCTACTTTAGTTATAACCGGAATAGTGCTAAAAATTTGAAAAAAGTTTAGTTAAAGAGAATGTAAGCAATTATACCTAATTATAAATTTTTAGATTTTTCTTCTGGCCAGAACTGCATAAACTCCATGACCGGTAGCTGAGACACCCTATTTAAAATCAGATATCTGCAATGTGTAATATTGAGGTAATTTACCTAAATCAGATACTCACTAAGTCTTTCCATATTCGCTAGAAGCATTCCAGTTACAGCTGTTTTCGATTGTGCTACGTCATTTAGTAATTCTCCAGCAGTAACTCTCTGCTTTAATAACGGTTGAACTAGTGGAGACTCCAAAACTGGATCTATTGGTTCTAACGGGCTCATAAGATGACATAAGACACATAATTTGGGATCAGGCACCTAAAAGTTTGTAACAAAATAAATCAGATAACATTTTAATTGCTGGACCACTACGACTTTTTATTACCTCCATAACGTGTAAATTATTACCCTGTGATTTCTTATCTAATGAATTTCCATTTAAGGCTTGTTTCTGAAAATTAAAATACAACATTTCAGTAAAAAACGAACGATCTAAGACGAATTCTTTAAATAATAATGTGTTGATAAAACGGATACATACGGGATCATTTACCACGAGTGACGTATTAGAATATTTTTAAACTATGTATATCTGATTAGGGGAGCGTGGGAAAAAGCCGAACAGGCAGGTCAAACCAGGTACCCAAAGATCTCTCCGATGGTTGTTGCCATCTATCACACAGCTTACGTAGTAATCGCCACATCTGTCCGTTCTGCCTGACTTGCAAGTGGCAGAGAGGTTTTTCGTTGTGTGCAAAGTTTATAAGTTTTCTTGCTGCATCTTTTTGATTAAAACAATAGCCGTAAACGCGTTTTAATTCCACACATTGTTTGAATGTAAACAGGTTAATGCTGATTTAGATTAACCATCCTTCAATGCAGTTTTTAAGTTAAGGATCTATCATTTACTGTCACACAAAACGTAGATATATCATGCTACATTAAAGATGACACTGTGGGGCAAAACCGAACAGGAGAAGGCGGGGTAAAACTGGGTTTCACCCTGTGGTTGCCTGTTTTTATTTACAAGTAAGTGTGTAAAACAAATATCTAGTATTTGTTAGGTGCAGATTATTTATTTAGATTATTCCTCAGTTTATTACATGATTATGCTGTGAAGACGAACATATATTTTTTCAGATACAGTGCCAAGACATTACCAGCTAAAGACCACCCGGCAGAGTTGGTCTCAAGAGAGCATGACAAGTGCCATTAAAGAGGTTCTTGAGGGGAGCATGGGCTATAAGCAAACTGCTCAAGAGTTTTGTGTTCTTCAGACAATTTCGGATCACAGAGTCAAAAAAGCACGACAACAAAATCTGACAGCAGAGTTAGTGGTCACCAGTCCCCTGTGGGCCCGGGGACTAACTAAAAGAATAGGCCCAAGGTAACTCCTGCCTGTCGTAAAAGGCGACTAATTGGAATCAAACACTGGCGGGGGTCTTGTCCATGTGGGCCTGGAGGGAGGCGGATATCTCTGGGGAGTGATGTACACCCGGATTTTGAGGCCTCCACTCTGGGCTTAGAAATAGATGGTTGCCCGCGCTTGGTTGTTACTCGGGAGCGGGGTTCCGGATGGGTGCCGCCTTGGGTTGAGTGCTGGCGGGTGTCGTGTGTCTAGACGACCCGGAGGGGGTTGACAACTCTGATGAGTGGTAAACACCCGGAGTTTGGGGCCCCCACTGTGTGCTTCGGAACGGACGGACGGCCTCGCTTGTGCAATTCTCGGGAGCGGGGCTCGATGGGATGTCGCCTTGAGTCTAGCACTGGTGGGTGTAGGGTCTAGACGAACCCGGAGGAGAGCTGAGAGCTTTAGGGGTGGAATAAAATTAAGGGTTGAGGCTTCTTCTTTGAGCTTCGAAACGGACAAACGACCTCACTTGGATGCTGCTCGTATGCAGGACTTCATGATACTGCACCGAGTCAAACACTGACGGATGTCTGGTCCAGACGAACTCGGAGAGAGGTTATCTCTCTTTGAGCTTTGAGACGGGCAAGCGACTTCGCTCAGATGGCAGTACATCTGCTAAACAAAGTTTCATCTCGCAGGTGTCGTCTCCTGTCGGAAGCTCGATTTGTTGGGTGAAATTTAAGCTAACGCTGGTAGGTGTTGGACCTGGACGAACCCGGATGTGGCTGGGGCTCTAGGAGTGGATTACACCTGAGACTTGGGCCTACTCTGTGAGCATCAATACAGGCTAACGACCCTGCCTGGATGCTGCTCGAGGGCGGACTTCATGATACCGCCTCGAGTCAATGAAACACTGGCGGGGGTCTGGTGCAGGTGAGGCTGCGCAGACATCTCTGGGGAGTGATATGTACCCGGAGTTTGGCGCCTCCACTGTGGCCTCAGAGACTGACAATTGGCCTCGCTTGGTTGTTACTCGGGAGCGGGGTTCCAGATGATACCGCCCTGAATTGAGCCCTGGCGTGTGTCGTGTGTCCAGACGTCCCGGGGGGCTCTGATCTCTGATGAGTGGTAAACACCCGGAGTTTGGAGCCCATACTGTGTGCTACTAAACGGACGGACGGCCTCGCTGGGGTGATGCTCGGGAGCGGGATTCGATGGGATGTTGCCTTGAGTCTTAACACTGTTAGGTGTCAGGTTTGGAAGAGCCTGAGGGGAGCTGACATCTCTAGGGGTGTATTACAACTGGAGATTAGATGCTGCTCGAGAGCGGGACTTCATGATACCGCCTCGAGGCAAACACTGACGGATGTCATGTCCAGACGAACTCGGAGAGAGGTTATCTCTCTTTCAGCTTCGAAATGGGCAAGCGACTTTACTCAGATGGCAGCACACCTGCCAAACAAACTCCCACCCTCAAGAAAAGATCGACTCCCTCAGGGAGCTGGAATTAATGGGTGAAATCTAAATAATTAAACGTGAGCCACAATAGACCTAAGGTCGCGGTGGAGGGACTGAGATAGCCCACTCACAATAAAATCTAATCTAATCTAATCTAGTGGTCACCAAAAAGAATTGGACCGCATTCACATAGTTTTTTTCTGAGGAACAAGAAGTTGAACTTTGCAACTACATTTTATGCCGGGAAGAAATATTTTTCCGCTTAACCCTATATAATCTTCGCAGACTCCCTCCCAGAAATGACTTATAGAAATACTATAAAAACGTATAAGGAAACCTATGTGGTTTGACTAGTCTGTATAAGGTTAATGGCAAATGTATGTGGAAGGGTTGTGAATTATATGTGGATTTGTACGGAATTCCCTTTCTAGGAATACCACATAGAAATCCATAAAGTAGTCTATGCGGTATTGTTTAGTTTCTATAAGGATCATTTAATAAAATAATTGAATATGGCACGGAAATCCGTATAAGATGACGATGTCAAAGAACCAATCAGAATCATAGAAGCTTAGCCTTTAAGTGCTGTATTGGTGCATATGGCTCGCTGATTTTCTGAGTGTTGTTGTCAATTATTTAAAATGTTTTGTGCTTTCGAAGTTTTAATGGGTGCTGGGTTCTGCTTGTAAGTACAAAATTATTTAATTTATTTACATTAACTAATGGTTAAACGGGATAAGTTTACCTATTTAAAACATTAGTCAAACCTGTGGTCTATTTAACGTGCGTAAGGAACATCGTTGACATGTTTTAGGTCGGTAGAACTCATACGTTTAATTGTTGTTATTTTCATTGTTGCTTTGCTTACGATAGAACGGCGTTTCGGCGTAGTTCGTTTTAGCGAAAACGAAAATATGTATCAAACTTACATTTATGACAGGTAATGTTGCATTATAATTACTGGCAAGAGTTTTGTTTTAAATTCCAACCAATCAGGTTGCTCAAATGGAATTATATGGATCTATATGGAGTTCCGTTTTGGAAGGATTCTATATGGATTTCCATACTATTGTGAGACACTTTATATGGAATTCCATATAAGCTACCATATTTTCCCTATTTAATTATGGGTTTCTCTGGGGATTTCCATAGAAAACACCTGTATATTTATATGGAAAATCATATAGGTTTCTTATGCAGTTTTTGTCGGAATTCCTGTTTCTATTGATACTCATTCAAACATAACCAACATAAAATTGAAAAAGACGCAGACGAATGTGCATTTCGTGTAAACAAAAAAGTTCTGGACGCAGCAAGTGCGTTATGGTAACCAATTTTCATTAAGTGCTTCAAATTTGAATAACTCAATTTTGTATAAACCTAGAAAATTAAATTTCGGTGTGTAGTAGGGTCTTTCCCAAGGCAACTTATCCGCCAAACTTGTAGCTTTGTAATTTTCGGAGATATTTTTTTTTCGAAAGAAAACTCAAAATTTTCCCGGAAAACCTTGTCCGATTTTCTGGCTGACGAACTCATCCAAGCTATTAATAAAAGAAAGGTACCTACTTGCTGAGTTTCATCAAAATAGGTCGATTACTTTTTGAGTTATCAGTTGGATAGATACATACATACATACACACACACACATATATATATATATATATATATATATATATATATATATATATATATATATATATATATATATATATATATATATATATATATATATATATATATATATATATATATATATATATATATATATATATTCATTGATTGTTGTTGCCCTTACTTGGTGAAACTTGTCCATACTGCATACAGACTTGGAGAATACTTCTCTGGCTTCACTGTTGGTTTTTAGTGGTGAAGGATGTAGCCAGCGCGTGAGCTAACTGGAGCAAGTGGCCCTTCGAATTCTGGAAGTTCTATGATGTTCTTCAATGCTTCTGTGACTATAGTTTCGCTGCTTGACAGCATTTTCAGACAGATTAAAATTGAATTAGTACGAAATCATGACAACTACAAATAAATATCTGTTGCTATGTTATAATATGATGTTTTGATCAAAAAATTTTATCAAATTGAAAATAAAATGAAACGCAGATCGACAGATGAGGTTTTCAAAATGTCTATGTGATGTATGTCAATATTTAACATAAAAACTAGAAGTAGCCTATAATAACTATGATAACAGTTACAACAATAAAATAACTAAACAATAACAGTATAAAAGTAGTCTCTATACAACGAAAATATCGACATACATCAACTCATTATTTTATTACAACTTTTTTGAAATAATAGTTAAATTTATTTTCTTTGACATATTTAATTAGAAAGAAGAATGTCCAAGAAAGGGGAATTCATTAAATCACTTTGCTCGTTTAAAACAAGGTAGTTATTGTCGTGTGTGTGCCTTTTGACTTCTAAAGCTTCAAAAAAGTCTAGTTTACGTTTGTCATCATAAAAATGTAGTGGTTGTATGCGGTTATTTATTGTAGGTCTATGTTCGGTATCAATAATATGTTTTGCAAATGTAGATTTGTCAGCGTGGTTATTTCTAAATGCAGAAATATGTTCTTTGTATCGGGTGTTAAAATTTCTAGAAGTTTGACCTATGTAGATTGCGTTACAATGTGTACAAGCTAATTTATAAACTCCAGCTTTTCTCAGGAAACAAGATTTTTCTTTCGCGTTAAATAACAAATCAAAATCTTGTTTCCTGACAAAAGCTGGAGTTTATAAATTAGCTTGTACACATTGTAACGCAATCTACATAGGTCAAACTTCTAGAAATTTTAACATCCGATACAAAGAACATATTTCTGCATTTAGAAATAACCACGCTGACAAATCTACATTTGCAAAACATATTATTGATACCGAACATAGACCTACAATAAATAACCGCATACAACCACTACATTTTTATGATGACAAACGTAAACTAGACTTTTTTGAAGCTTTAGAAGTCAAAAGGCACACACACGACAATAACTACCTTGTTTTAAACGAGCAAACTGATTTAATGAATTCCCCTTTCTTGGATATTCTTCTTTCTAATTAAATATGTCAAAGAAAATAAATTTAACTATTATTTCAAAAAAGTTGTAATAAAATAATGAGTTGATGTATGTCGATATTTTCGTTGTATAGAGACTACTTTTATACTGTTATTGTTTAGTTATTTTATTGTTGTAACTGTTATCATAGTTATTATAGGCTACTTCTAGTTTTTATGTTAAATATTGACATACATCACATAGACATTTTGAAAACCTCATCTGTCATCTGTGTTTCATTTTATTTTCAATTTGATAAAATTTTTTGATCAAAACATCATATCATAACATAGCAACAGATATTTATTTGTAGTTGTCATGATTTCGTACTAATTCAATTTTAATCTGTCTGAAAATGCTGTCAAGCAGCGAAACTATAGTCACAGAAGCATTGAAGAACATCATAGAACTTCCAGAATTCGAAGGGCCACTTGCTCCAGTTAGCTCACGCGCTGGCTACGTCCTTCACCACTAAAAACCAACAGTGAAGCCAGAGAAGTATTCTCCAAGTCTGTATGCAATATATATATATATATATATATATATATATATATATATATATATATATATATATATATATATATATATATATATATATATATATAATCAATACCTCTCTATTAGTGAAATTTTTTTAAATAAAAATTCACTAAGAAGGGCCCGCTGTTTAAACGCAGTGTGGAATTATTTTACTTGCACATCGTCACAACATGTGGAAGTATCGCATCGGCGACAAAGTTTTTCTTTTTCGCTTAAACGTCGTAAAAAGTATCAAAACATATATAAAACATGATTTAGGAATGAAAATGATTTTATCTGTCGATCTGTATGTCTGTCTGTCGCCACGATAACTTTAGAATGAATTGAGGTATCGGCTTCAAATGTGGTATACAGTTAGCACCCGGCAAACGAGCGGCTCGGATTGTTTTTGGGTAAAATCGCTTTAGGGGGTAGGGGATGAATGGGGGTGATTTGGTAAAAATTGACATTTTTTCATTCAAACTCTAGTAATATAACGTTTTGGTTCATTTTTATTGGAACATTTTTAATTTCATCAAATATCTGGTATTCTGTGCTGAACTTAAATTAGGGGTTGAATGTGTGGCGGTGGAATATTGACAAAAATTTCGGTTTTTTTTTGTTGCTAAAACGGCATAAAAAGTCTCAAAACATATAGAAAACTTGATGATTCTGAAACAAACAAAAATTTTGTCCGTCGGTCCGTCGACATGTACATCTGTCTGTTAATAGGCGCAATAACTTTAGAACGAATTCAGATATGTTCAAATTTGGTATCCAGTTAGCACCCGACAAAGCAACGCCTGGAATTGTTTTTAGGTAAGATCGCTTCAGGGTTGACCTTTTTTCAATTAAACTGAGTAATATAACGTTTCAAAAGTTTATGGGTACAGGAATATAAAAAAAAATTTTGGCCGTCGGTCCGTCGACATGTACGTATGTCTGTTAATAGGCGCAATAACTTTAGAACGAATTCAGATATGTTCAAATTTGGTATCCAGTTATCACCCGACAAAGCAACGCCTGGAATTGTTTTTAGGTAAGATCGCTTCAGGGTTGACCTTTTTTCAATTAAACTGAGTAATATAACGTTTCAAAAGTTTATGGGTACAGGAATATAAATATTTTCTTTGTGGTCAAGTTATGGCCCCTAAACTCATTCCGTGAGTAAGTTTTTCTGAAGAGAATTCCTTGTGGAAGTTATGATTCAATTTTCAGCACTATTTTAAAACAAACCAAGGGCGAAGCAGCCCAATGCAAACAATGTAAAGCAATTTAAAAACCAAAGGTGGGTCTACAGGGGCGGTCTTCATGTTCACTTGGTTAATAAATATCAGATTAATCTTCAGGGCTATGATATTAAAAAACCCTCAACTCTAAAAACTAAACAACAAAAGTTAGAAAAAATTATTAATCCATCCCTGGTAAAAAAACAAGACCGGACGGATTTTTTTCTTTCGAAGGAAGATACATCTTTGAAAGCTGTGCTTGCTCGCATGAAAACAAAATTATTCTATCTAGCAGTATTTTTAATAGAGAATGAATCTAAAATTTAAAAAATCCCGATATTTTCGGTACAAAATACCGGGATACCAAAATGTTTTATTTGAATACCAAAATCCTGGGATTGAAAATTTAGTCCGGTATTGAACACCTTAGTGCTTGTTTATTTATGGGCTTTCTTTTTAGCACTGTCATCTGTGTTTAGTATGGTATCTGTATTATTATGTATTAAGAATGTGCTGTAAACAATAAGCCTAACCCGTTGGGCATATAAAGATTATTATTATATATATATATATATATATATATATATATATATATATATATATATATATATATATATATATATATATATATATATATATATATATATATATAGTGCGACAGCAGAACTTCGAACAAAAAAGTGGTTACAGTGTGGAATAACAATTATAAACTAAATAAATAGCTGGAAAGTTTTCAAGATTTAAAACGAATTTCAAAGCTACGTTAGGAGGTTTCATTGCATTTCATATAACTTACCGGTAGTGGTACTCCAGCAGGAAGAAATCTCTCTAGAGCATGTACAGGAATTATAAAACAGTCTCTATCTAACCCAGTCAACGTTTTCACAGTATCTACATTATTTTGATTTCCGTCCTTACCATAATTAAAACTAACCTGAAAAAATAGTAAACGCATAGGTTAATAGAATTAGCTGACTTAAGCTATCAGCCAATTATTTAATACTAGTTTTTCCTAGCAACTACAGGCCTATTTCTCTCCTTTCAGTCATCTCTAAAGTGATGGAAAAGTATATAAACACCGAATTACTAAAATTTCTTGAAAAACACAGTCTACTCCACGATAGGCAGTATGGATTCCGTCAGCGCAGATCAACTGCCGACCTCCTTTCCTTTGTCACCCATTCTTGGAACAAGTCTATGAAACTACACGGCGAATCCCAGATTGTCGCTCTAGACATATCCAAAGCATTCGACCAGGTCTGACACGCAGCGTTGCTTAATAAACTACCGGCCTATGGCCTACCACCAAAACTCTGTACGTGGACAGCAAATTTCCTCTCCAACCGGAGCATTTCTGTTGTCGTGGATGGCCATTCCTCTAAACTGTATCCAATTAATGGAGGAGTTCCTCAAGGTTCAGCTTTGGCCCCTACTTTGTTTCTTCTCCCCATCAATGACCTCCTCTATTCTAAGCCTGTCTCTTTAGCCCAATTAGATGAGGATCGCAGACTTATGGAGGGTTCTATCTCCGTGGATCTCCAAAAAATATTAGAATGGGGAGGTAGAAATCTTGTACAATTCAACCCCACCAAATCACAGTCTTGCTTTCTTTCTCATAAGAGATACACCAGCGCTAGACCCATCACAATAAACAACCAAGTTATTCAAAGTAATGAGTCCTTTTCACTTGTTGGCATCTCTGTGGATCGAAATCTCAATTGGCACCAACATGTCACATCAATTGCAGAAGCGGCTGCTAAGAAATTAGGTTTCCTCTTCCGGGCTCGCGAATATTTTTCACCAGCTAATCTCTATACTTTATATACTTCACGAATAAGACCAAATCTCGAATACTGCTCCCACATCTGGGGTGCTGCTGCCGCTTCTACACTCGCTACCCTGGACTCTATTCAGAAGAGAGCTATACGTCTCATCGGTCATCCCACCCTCACCCAAAGGCTGCCATCCCTTGCCCACCGACGTGTCGTTGGTGACCTCTCTCTCTTTTATAGATATCTGCACGGGCACTGCTCAGAGGTGCTTTCTTCCATAGTTTCTCCACCTGCTGCCCCCAACAGATCTACCAGGGGAACAGAGCGAATGCACCCTTTTAAGTTGTGGAATTCCTTCCCGGCACATGTTTTTCCTTCTCCCCCGAACCTCCAAACCTTCGAGTCCAGGATTAACAAGTTGCCTCTTTCCTCCTTGTCGACACCCACAGTACGATAGTATTTAGGCTGTAAGCCCTCGTGGTGTGTTGTTGAAATTAAGAAGAAGAAAAAAACATTAAAAATCTTGGGTTACTCTAGTCCTAGTGAAGGCAACGCTTTACTTTGATCAAAGATAACGTGGCCAACTATTATGGTGTTTCAAAAAAGATATGCCATCGCTCGTGGTTAGGTTCCTCAAGTAAAAATAAGACTTTTTTCATATCAACATAGGTATAATTTTGCTTCGTTTCGTTTTTAAAGGTTTTTAATTTATTTTTGTATTCCAAAGTTCTCCAAAATGACTGTAGCAATTCGAATAAAATTTGGAGGGTTAAAAGTTATTTAAACTAGTACATATTTTACTGCTAAAAAAGTATGGACAGTTTCACCG
Organism: Tillus elongatus; assembly: GCA_964006375.1. Lineage (NCBI taxonomy): Eukaryota > Metazoa > Arthropoda > Insecta > Coleoptera > Cleridae > Tillus > Tillus elongatus. The sequence goes on along the minus strand of OZ023262.1, from coordinate 60,266,258 downwards.
TATGTGCTATCACTGCTATAATTTTCTTAAACAAAACCGGTGCGTCACTGACTTGGAAAGTTATTCAAGACATGCTAAAATTGTTATAAAAATAATCTGGATGAGTATGATTTGATATTCGTAATAGTCTTCATTTCTCGCTGGGTTTTTTCTTCCAAGCGGCACTATATATCCACAGACTGAGCTAAATTTTCTATCCCCAATCTCAACACATTGATATCAAGTGGATAATTAGCTAATTCCATTAGAATGAGATTTATAAGTTTATCATTATTATTTGTTTTAATTTCAATACTTTTAAAAAATGTGGCTTTGATGGAATTCATACTACAGACTATATCGTGCAGTTTTAAACTGACAGGCCAGTTTCAAAATACCTTTTGAAGGCAATAATGCATTTATTGAATTTTTAATCAATTGCGTCGGTAATCAGAAGATAAGTACTTTAACTCAGCCTAGTGAACGCCGCCAATGCGGTCATAATATTTCCAACTGCTGAAATGTATCAACAGTCGACACATGAGCGCTTAAACTAAGCTGTTCGCGCCTGGTGAATGCAGCCACTGTATGCCATGATACACGAGGGTGGAGCAAATATAAACGAGATATTTTTTTGTAATTTTTCTGTTTGCTACACACAAAAAAAACATATACATATTTTTATACGTAATCCCTCCTTTGGAAATGCATTTTTTTTAATCATATAGGGATATAGATTTGTAATACGGTTGTCGTAATGTGAAGAAGATTGTGTAAGTAGACAACCAGCCACAAAACGCTGTACTCTAGTGTCGCTACCCTCCCAACGCTTCTTTGACTGGCGCAAAGAGATGAATATTGTAGGGCAATACGTCAGGAGTGTAGAGATGCTCTCCTAGTGGCGTCCAATGTTCGGCTTGTGAGCATTGCTATATCGTTATCCTGAAGAATCACGTCTCGCATCGGCCATTCACATCTTTTCCGTTAATAAACACGTCTAATTTCACGCGAAAGGTCGCTGCAGTACTCCTCATTGATGATGCGACGTTCGTAAAAAAAGATGTACAAAACGCCTCGCCGATCAAAAAACATAGTCGCAAACACCTTGCCAGCTGACAGCCGAGTCCTGGCTTTCACTAGAGCTCCCTCACCCTTCCCTGCCCTCCATACCGGCTTGTTTGAACCCCGGCGTTTTAGGTTATGATTTTAAAATGCTTCATCTTTTTCTACAAACTGTGTTGAAATACGCGCAAAGATCTGTAAAAGCGTCAACTTTTGTTTGACGGTCTTTACAGAAGGGAAATATTACAATATGTTGCGCAACTAAGAAGTGAACATTTCGCTCAGACACCGTCGGCCTTACTATGACATCATATACGCCAGGCAAGTAGGTCACATCGGATCTTTTTTGCCAACCCTAGCATCCAGCAACCATGCCCTATCTCTATTCTGGTCAAGTCACCAAACCCCCACGACCAAAAATAAGGGTCATGACGGTCTTCGATTGGACGGAACTTACTTGATTCCTACGTAGAGTCATTGAACCAATCATTTCTGTTCGAAGACTCAAGCCTCACATTCACACAGGTAGTGGTAAGACGTTTTTTCAGTGTCACCGCATTCCTAGCAGATGAAATTCCCCTGAACTCTTACCAATGTAAGATCTCTTTTGAGACTACATTGGCCTGTTAACACCCCGATGATAAGGCGAACTACAGTACGACTTCTACCAAGAAGCTAGACGACAGTCTTGTTTCTAGCCGGTCTTTCCACGAAGTGCTTCGCTTGTCTACAGTCACTGGCCAACCTCCAGTTTTTTATTTGGCCTCCTCAGTCTATCTGTCTAAGGCTTTGGAGACCACCTTCTCACTTATGCCTATAGCAGGCTTCGGGCCGCAGAACGGCCGCCGGGAACCAAGCCTTGCGAGCTCATTCGCCACCTCATCCCCTGCCACACCACAGTGTCTCGGAACTAACATAAGCTGTACTCTGGTCTCCCTTCAATACGAATAAATCTTTCGCCTTCGAGCCAGACTATAAAAGGCGAAAGTAATAAAGTGGAAAGTTTGTTTTATCTCAGTATTTTAAGTAGTGTAATAATTGTTAGTCTAAATCCACGGAAATCGTCTGGTGGCCCCGCCTCTCCGTGGCGAAGGTAGAAACGAAGAACAGGCAGTAAAGTTCTTGCATTGCACGTGGTCTCCACGCAAGTGGTAAGCTCCTGTTTACGGCTAAGAGGGTCCTCGTACCCCCATCGGGGGTACCATCAGCAAGTGATAGCGTTCCTCAAACTGCTATTGCTTTTTGTGCGAATTCTGCTAAGTGTGCTCTAGGCACCATCAATAAGGCTGCGAGATGTCCCGATCTCAGCAGGGTGGCGAGACGGACCTCCTCGAGGAGGTGTCGAACAGGATCGGCAGCTTCACTGACGCTCCTCTGATGAGCTGGTCAGAGACTTTGGAAAAATAAGACTTGCCATGCTCAACACTATTGTTTCTCTCAAAGAAACCCAAAACAAAAAGCATGGACTCATGCTACAGACAGAAGAGCTAACCGCTGCTTTTCTCAGGCTGGCCTTGTTTCATAACAATTGCAAAAGATCTGAGAAGATCGAGGATAGGCTTAAATCTATAGAGGAGTCCGTATGTACCTCCTCATACGCACAAGCGGTGAAGGAGGACAGGCCTCCAAAAGTTCAAATTACGCACGGCAAGCCTGTGAAGTCGGTGAGCAAAAAGGCCGTCAAGGTCTCTCCTCTCATCGACTCGCCCAACTTGACCTGCGACGACACCAAAAAGCTGCTGCTGTCAAAGCTAAAACCCGAAGATCTGGGTAGCAAGCCAGACAGGGTGCTTAAATCAGGGAGGAACAGTGTTAGAATTGAGGCAAGAGACATCAACATTAGCAATATTAACAAAGAGGCACTGAGGGCTGCAGGCCTTAAGATGGAAATCCAAGGACAGCTCATACCTAGGATTGCTGTATATGGGGTGCCTAAGGAGATCGAGGGGGCCCGACCTAGAAAACACAATTAGGGAATCCCTTAAGGATGACTCCCTCACAGACGTGCAAGCTAAGCACAAGTTCGGCCCAAGAGACAAGCATTATAATCACTGGGTAATCGAGGTGGGGCCCAAAGAAAGGAAACGCATACTCGTAAACGAGAGGGTATATGTCAGCTGGCCCTCCTGTATAGTCAAGGACCATGTAAGAGTACTTAAGTGCTTCAAATGCCTTAAGTTTGGCCACCTCCAAAAACATTGCAAGAGCGAGACCACATGCGCCAAGTGCGCTGATAGCCATGATACCAGGCAGTGTACCAGTAACTCGCTAAAATGTAACAACTGCGATAAGGCCGGACTGGTGGACTCAAGGCATGACGCAAGGTCTAATAAGTGTCCCTCCCTGATGAGGAAGACCAAAGAACTTATCTCTAACATTGACTATGGTCTATAGGCCCCTAGGTGTTGCGCAGGCAAACCTGGGTCGGGGCTCTACTGCCTCATCCGAAACGGGTCCCCTGGTGGACTCAAGAAACTTGTCAATATTATGCCTGCAAGAACCCTATATGCCAAACAGAGATGGCAGCTACTACATCCCGGGGCTAAACAAATACAAATGTATTCACATCAGAGACTCCTGCTCCAAGGTGGCCACTGTAGTGGTTGACCGGGAACTCGAGGTCCTTCATCTATCCAGATTTACCAAGGTCTGATCTTCGCCTGCGAAGTAAGAGCTCGCAACTTCCAAGCGGTCATAATCAATGTCTACTTCGAGTGGGACGGGGATGTCCATGCCTGTCTGGATCACCTACAAACAATTATCAATACGTACAGCCACGTACCCACCTTGATAGTGGATGACGTTAACTGCAAGTCATACTCTTGGTTCTCGAAAAACCCCGACGCCAGAGGGGCGCATCTAGAGGATTTTTGTGTCTCAAACAACCTATACATTCTTAACAGGGCCAATGAACCGTATACTTTCAGCTCCACAAATGGGGAAGAGATATACTCCGAAAGGTCCGGAGCTGGCATGTGCATCCTGGTCTTATCTCGGAGTGACCACAACCTCATAGAGATCCATGTAGACCTGGAAGAAACACACACCTGCAACGAAAGCAAACTAAACATAAGAAAGGTGGACCTGCCTACCCTGGAGGTGATAGCTGCCACACTGAGCGAATCCCTGATGTCTCTGCCCTTAGCTGATAGATCGGATATAGACCAGTTCATCTCGGCAGTGACTAGTGGGATCTACGATCTCACGTGCAATACCTGTAAAACGGTGCAGATTTCGCGAAAAAACACCCCGTGGTGGTCGGGGCGTCTCGCAGCCTTAAAAGCATATGTTAGAAAGCTGAGAAAGTTGTACCAGCTAGCTAGGCGTAGAAACCGACACGTTGCCGAGGCACGTCAGCTGTACCTTGAAGAGCTCCAGCAATACAAGTACGAAGTTCAGAAGGCTAAAATCTCGTCCTGGACCAACTTTGTGGATGAGGATCTCAGCAAAGACCCCTGGGGGACTGTATATAACCTAGCCGCCAACAAGCTATCTCTCAATCTGGCCTTTACCAGCACCATCAAACAAGACGGCTCTTCAACCTTGCTGATGGAGGACACCTTTAGTGAAACTCTTAACAGGCTGATGCCTGATGACGATCCGGAGACGGACTCGGACTCCCATAGGCGATGCAGAGTGCACGCGGGCCTGTGCCGGGTCAACCTGGAAAACAATTCCGAGATTACCCTGGAAGAACTAGACGAGGCAGTCAGAGGCATTAAATCATATAAGGCCCCTGGCCCCGACCGGGTCCACGGAAAGATTCTGGCGCTCTGCTACGAACATCTGAGGTCTACACTACTGGACCTGTTCAACGCCTGCCTGAGTACAGGCTACTTTCCACGGGAGTGGAAGATAGGCAAGCTCATCACAATTTTGAAATCCGTTGATAGCGATCCGTCAGACCCGAAAGCACTGAGGCCGATCACGCTACTTAGTGAGCTGGGCAAAATTCTAGAAAGGCTTATCATCATCAAGATATCGAAAGTATCCCCAGATAGGGTTTACTTCCATGAAAGCCAATATGGCTTCAGGAGATGCAAGTCTGCTATCGATGCCCTGTCCCGGCTCACGGAGCATATCGGTCTGGCTCCTAAACACAGCCTAGTGCTTTTCGTGGACATATCAGGTGCCTTCGACAATCTGTGGTGGCAGAGTCTGATCTCCTTGCTCCAAGAGAAAAACATCAAATCCCGAATTATGGAACTCCTGAAGAGCTACCTGACAGACAGGAAGATTACATACAGCTCCTTATATACGTCAGTTTCTAAGGTGCTGACCAAGGGGTGTCCCAAAGGCTCTGTTCTTGGACCATTCCTGTGGAACACCACGATGGACTCCCTCCTGCGCAAATCCTGGCCCCAAGGGGTCAGGGTAATTGCATATGCTGATGATGTGGCAATCTCCATCCATGGTAACAGCAGAAAAGAAATTTAGAATGTGGCTCAACAATGTGTCCTGACCCTCTGCGACTGGGCAAACGAACACAAGCTGACCATCTCCAAGGAGAAGACAAAATAAATTGTCTTCTCCAATCTTTCATACAGCAGAAACCCAGTGGTGAGACTTGGGGACAACTCGATCTCCAGGGTCGAATCCATCAAGTATCTAGGGGTCTACCTTGACGATAAACTGAATTACAGAAAGCATCTCGAACACATCAATGGCAAGTGCAGGAATATCTTCCACGTGCTGAGAAGGACAATATGCCGCAACTGGTCCAACATTACCAGATACCAGCCAGCTCTCTTGACAATATATAGTTGCGCGATTCTCCCGATCCTATCATACGCAATACAAATCTGGGGCCACAGACTGCACAGGGCAGTGAACAGAAGACTGCTCATGTCAACTCAGGCCATTTGTCTAAGAGCTATCACAGGAGCATACCGCTCCACCCCCAATGAGTCCCTCTGCGTCCTGGCACAAGTACCACCGCTGCATCTCACTCTGAGCGAGATCGTGGCACTGAGGCAGCTCAAAGTCGGAGGCAGGGTCACCTTCTTGGGAGTGGACCATGTGACCTCAGACTATAGGTACTGGTCTATCATTAGACTAGAGATGGCACGATTTATGTATGATACGTGGCAGCACGAGTGGACCAACTCCGGAAAAGGAAGATACCTCCATGAGATTCTCCCTAACATTAGGGACTGGCTTGGCTGCTGTAGGACAAGCTGGAGAGGGGCACCATGCTGCTTTTGAGCTACCACGCCAACCTGGGAGTGCATCTGCAACGTATCGGTAAAGGGGGCCCAATGTGTGCGACTTGCAACATCTTAGACACTCCTGCACACAGGATATTAACTTGTTCCAACTTCACTAGGCAAAGATGCCACATAACCGACATCTTGGGCTCCCTACCTAGCACGGCAACTTGTGTTGTCATAGAACTGGGGGACAATATCAACTTGCTACAACATTTCGTTGTGGAGGAAACTTAAGAATCATAGACTCAACCCCATAACGTATAACCTAAGCTATGTTATATGTATCCCTCTTACGTGCCTTACCATATTGATAGGCATCTATACTACTTGTTACTGTTATTATTACTATTATTCTCCTAGATTGTTAAGTTAAGTTTTAATATGTTACTCGTTAACACTATGTTACCCGTTTTTACTACTGTTGTTGTACTGCTTAAAATTATTATTTTTTTCTTCTCTTTATTTTTTTTATACTTCATTATTATTCATTAGTTTATTCTTAATAAGCAAAAATTGTATACTGGGAACTCATGAGAGTGGCAAAACAAGGGTTAGTCCAAGGAACCTTGTTGTGAACTCTGACATGCGTCAGAGGCGTTAGGGACCCCGTACCTTGGCAGTGATAGTCCTATGTGCAATTTTGTATATACATATGTATGCTAAGTATTATTATGTTATAGTCAAATAAACATACTCCTTCCTTACCTTGAACGAGTGAGGACCAGGGCTGCTGCCCTGGGGGTGGTGTTGGGGCCTCCCTCCTTCCCTTCCTTTTTTTTAGTCACTGACCAACCTCCAGTTTTTTTATTTGGCTTCCTCAGTCTATCTGTCTAGGGCTTTGGAGACCACATTCTCACTTATGCCTTTTAGGCTTCGGGCCGCAGAACGGCCGCCGGGAACCAAGCCTTGCGCGCTCATTCGCCACCTCATTCCCTGCCACACCACAGTGTCTCGGAACCAACATAAGCTGTACCTTCTTTGTCCTGGCCAGATTCCCAAGAACATCAGCGCATTCATGGACCAGCAGTGATCTAATTCTAGGCGCGCAAACCACCCGAAGGGCCGCCAGACTATCCGAGCAAATGCATACACATTCCTCAGGGCTCGTTCTCACACCCTGTCGAATAGCTACATATATGATAGCATATATCTCCGTTTCGATTGCCGTGGTATATGCGCCCAGAGCATAACTCTCGCGCACCCCCAGGCTATCCATGACAGACCAGCCCAGCAGCTGGAAAGCAAACTCATTCTCCTTCCATTGGTCCTTGCTGTGAATTCTGAGGGTATATGTCTCAGTTAGCCTAATATAATCCCCTGTATTTCGTACCTTGATGATGGGGAGATTCATTTATCACCTCCTTGGCAAAATTTTCATGTTCTGTGATAGCCACTGGTCACCCCAACGTCCAGCCCATGGCCTTTCAAGGTCAATGAAATTATCCTGTCTTCCAGGATGCACGCCACCCAACTTCTAAGGGGCATAGGTGGTCCGCTGTCCTGTAGGGCGGCACAGACCGTATCCGCCCTTGCTCTTAACAAATGCTCCCTCAATACGGAGACACACAGCTAGAACCCTTTCTCATAGTGTAGGGACCTATAAACTGTGGTACTACCGTCATAACCCAACATACCTAAAAGCGACGATATTATTTACTCAGAAGAAAGTCTCGTTTATATTTGATGCAACGTCGTATAATATTTGAGAAAATCCCACACAATAGACATATCGGTGTAAAATAAGGCACAAAATGCATAACAATCGTTGAAGATCTCAAAGATTTTCATTAGTCGTTATAGCTTTGTGATTAAAGTTCTTAACACATAAATTTAAACTTACTGTATAATAAACTTACTTGTCTAGCGGAATTGGTTTTAGTAGGTGAGGGTGAACTACTGGGCCACTTGATCAGATTGACTGAAGGGTCCCGAACCACCAAAGGTTGAGGTAAGTCCGACTCTGTCATTGCCGGAGATATCACCGAACTAGCCATTGGAATGGGTTCACCACCAGCTCCTGTCATTGGACCACACCGAGGTTCTGGAACACGTTACACTTACTTAAGCTTACTAGATAAAAAACGTATAAAATTCAGGAAAATACCATAGTATGAGTAGTAAGAGTAATAGGGATATTTTAACCAGCCTAAAAAAGTAGTGAGTTCTCAATTTGTATATGTTTTCTTGTGTATCTTCACACATTTTACAGGAGTGCCTGAACTGTGTTAATCGTTTTGACTTCCTTACGTTCAATAAAGTCCTGGGATGATCCCGTTTGATTATTTTAGCGAATTTTTTTCTAAGCAAATGAGGAGATCCAAGGGCGTACCCAGGATCAAAACTAGGGGGGGGGGGGGCAAGCCATGGTCGTTCAGGTTGTAACATCTTATCGCGGAAAAGGAGAATGAAACCAAAATTAAATTATGTATAATTATAGCAGTGCTTTACCAACTAAGTTATTACAATTAATTGCTTGAAAAAAATTATTCTAGTTACATGTCTTATAGTAGTATAATTTTTCTTGGATTTGTACAAAACTTGTTCAAAACTCTCGTTTCAATCCAGTCCTGATTGTCCTTGAAGAATTTCCAATGGACGCTCATCAAACACAACCCAGTCAGTCTGTCTTCTCCCATTGTACTTCTCAGCCAGGTCTTTACCCTTCGAAGGGTACTGAAAGATCGTTCAACAGTAGCCGTAGTTGATGGGAAAGCACTTAAAATGAGGAGTGCATGCCTTGTTGCAGGGAAAAGAATATTAGCCTCCTTCAAAAGTGCAGCCATTTCAATATCCTTTAATTTGTCTCGTGCTAAATCCTTCTTTTTCCCCAGATTATACCACAAATCTAATTCTGCAGAGATATCATCCAACTCATAAAACTCCATGAAAGATTTTTCAATTTTCTCCAAATCTTTTGAAGTCATTTTTAGCATGTATGATAAAGATGGGATAAGGCAAAAGCAGGTGTATTTTCGTGTGAGAATCTAACATTCAATGATAAAGTTAAAGAGTCAAGATAAGGGATGATCAACGACCGTATCCAATATTCAGTCGCAGTTTCAGATGGCGGATTACTTCTGTGTATTTGCTTTTGAACAGATCGTGGGACTGTTAACTTAACGCCGACTTTCTCCGCGATATCATGTGATTTTTCAAGTAATTCATCAGAAACATGTTCAATTTCTTGTCGATCCTTCTTGATGACATCAAGGATTGCACCAATATGTTTCCTCACCATAATGAAATCCATATTTTTACTTTGTAGAACGTTCACAACGGGTTCCAAAATCGCAGAGTACTTTGCAATCATGACTAAACCTACGATGAAAATTGGTTTAGTAACTGCACAGTGCAATTGATAGGCAAATTTTCTTGTAGCATAGTTTCCTTCGACCGAGAGATGTTCTAGCGCATTGACGATTTCATGGAAGCTGCCTGAAAACTTTCTAATGCTCTTGTATTTCTCAGACCATCGGGTCTCACTGAGCCTTGATAGATTAGGAGCCGAATTCCTGCGGCTGGCGACTCACCAAAGAAGGATATTGTATTAACTGTTGCAATTAAGTTTCTTATTTCCGGTAGTTTGCTAGCATCATTGACCACAAGATTTAGTTTGTGGCTTGAACAATGGAAAAATAAAGATTTATTGTACTTTTTCTTCAAAATGGCCTGTACACCACCTTCTTTTCCAGCCATCGTAGAACATCCGTCAAATCCAAATCCAACACAATTCTCTGCTGAAAGATTCTGATCAACTAAAAAACTCTGAATTGTGCTGGCGATTATAGGGGCATCTTGAGATTTCAGCTCAACATGGCCTACAAATTCCTCTCTGATTTTTCTTTGATTCTCATCATAAAACCGCAATCCGATACAAAGCTGTTCTTTTCCAGCGATATCTCCTATTTCATCGGCCATTACAGCGTAAGGTTTTGCTTGTTTACAATCTTCAATAATTCTTTCTTTGACAACTTCACCACATAATCTTATAATCTCATTTTGAATTTTTGGTGAAGTGTAGACTGCATTTTTTCGACATTTATCCAAATGATTCTTTAGCTTCACATCACCACAGTCAATTCTCAAATTTAAAAGGTCAAAGAAAACCCCCTCATCTCCTTCCTTTCCTCTAAGTGGCAAATCATGAGTTCCACAAAATATGATACAAGAAATAATTGATGACAATATTTGTTTGTTTTCTTCAATCATCTTCTGGTGACCACTTTGCAACTGTACATCAACTGGAACATTTTCAAGGAACGCTTTTGCAGCAGCTGTTGAAGTTTTGTGGTAGTGACTGCCGACGTGTTTCCTACAATCTTCATGTATATCTTTAAACTTCACGTATGACCTTACCATGAATGACCCCAAAACTCCTTTAACTGTAGCAATACTAGGAGGAAAAAGAACACAGTGCATACATAGAGCACCTTTCAAACGACTTGAGTACACCAACCAAGGAGTATATTGATCTAACCAGCGGCGGTTAAATTTTCTTTTCAAATGGCTGGCATCAGCACCAAAATCGTAATTTGATGGTGGAACCCAGGGGTTTGTCAGCAAATCCTTCCTTTTTTCTGATGGCAATTTAAGGGCATGACCAACATAACGACCAATGTCATTTTCATGGTAGCCATCGTATTCTTCAATCGTTTTAGATGTCCCAGGAACAGCTACGTGTAGAGGTGAAGAATTACTAGACCATTGTTCCATAATAGACACAGAATCCGATGGTTCGGTCAGTTTAGTTCCATCTTCATCACCATCACTGCTTCCACTTCCACTACTGTCATCTTGATCCCTTTTCCGTTTGAGAGGTTTTCTGCCTGAAAATAATAGAAATTGACATAATTCAAATTTCAATAAAACAGGCTTATCCGTTAGTTGAAGACAATACGAAATTCACTGCTTTAACCTATATCAATAAATCCAGCAATAGATTGAAATCATTTTTATCAAATTTTAATTTAAATATTGCGTTCAGAACAAACAATAATCTCAGTAACTACATTAAGAACAATAAAGCAATGAGTTTGAAAGAAAATATCAGGTGTCGTTACGATAAATTTTATATCGGAAAAACTTTTTAAACTCGTATTTCAGAGCACAAAAGAAGTTTTGATTTGGATAATGGTATTTCACATTACGCGACTCATTTAAGAAATGAAAATCATAATTTTGATAAAGTGTAAATCTCATTTTGAAGTAATTTTCATTATATTATATGATAAATTTAATTTAAAATTTTATTTTCTACATAAATTGAGAAATTATTTAACTTACCTTTTTGAAACCCGTTTCTTATATCCATTTAGACAGCCTCAGTGTTCTCCAAACGTAAATAAGAAGGTAAACTAATAAACTATAATAATTGGTTGTTTAAAAAAATACTTTGTAGTAAACACCAACAGTTCAACTAACATACAAATACTGATCAAGTAGCGGCGGGCGGGTTAGTTTATATAGTGATGCGGACATGCGGAACTGTCTAGATCGAAGGGGAAGGCGGAGACCTTTCTAGAAGATTTCATTTTCTCTCATTGGCTCCCGCCTGTAGACCCTAGCGATCTCTCAGTCTTTCTCGAATCCCACTAACTGGCTGACAGATTTCGCTACCAGTCGCTAGATGACTCTAGGTCAGTGTAAAGCTTTGCGAGAGTACGATAATTATCCTATTTGTTTATGGTATTATTTTTTTATGAGGATTTATTTTTTTGCTTCCAGGGGGGCAGCACCCTCCCTGCCCCTCGCTGGGTACGCCCTTGAGGAGATCCCGAATTTTAAATTTTGAACAAATTTCTTTAAGTGAGCATGAACTAGGTCCCATAAAACCCATATCCGGGGTCAGTTAAATTTTGTACATGTTTATATATATATATATATATATATATATATATATATATATATATATATATATATATATATATATATATATATATATATATATATATATATATATATATATATACGCAACTCGTTGGTTAGACTTTAGAACTTGTAATAAGAATTTCGATCTGAAATTTCCAGCACAGACCTAACCAATGTCTATATTTCAACTGATATTAGAAAAATATCAAAATATCTACTTTAATGGCAATTTTTCCGAATATATGTGTATATATATATATATATATATATATATATATATATATATATATATATATATATATATATATATATATATATATACAGGATGTTCATAAATTGATCTTGATTTTCGAAATCTCGATAATCTCACAATTCTCGAATGGAACACCTGTATTTTATAACATTATTTGATGGTAAAATAAAATGTCTATTGAACAGTATTGGGTTTCCCTATACCTGTCTAGCATAGTTGTTGAATAAATCATGCTTTTATAAGATTCACCGAGTTAATTAAGTACTTCACTTAAGTTTCTCAGAGTTTTTACAAATACAGTTTGTGTAAATTTCACCACGTCTTGCTTTATTACGTGAGTTTCTCACAGAGCACAAATTATCGGACGGACCTTCCTTAAATGGTATTTCCTACTACCTAGTACACCTAACTAATTTAGTTTTTGAATAAATAACTTTATCATCTTCAATAAAAACTTCCGATAAGATTGCTGTGGAAAAATGATGAACAAATTGTCAAATAATGGCATTTCTATATTAAATTCTGATTGTCGAGGTAATATACAGTTATTGTAAAAGTATTCTTGTCCAAAATGAATAGTCAGTTGTATAGTTATACAAATTCAGTAATTTTAGATTTATTTTACGTTCATGGCGAATGTGGTAAAATTATATGCAGAACTCGCCGTACTTTTAACGACAGACATTCAGACGTACCAGCCATGAACAAGACTAGATTAAAACGTATTGAAGCAAAGTTTCTATGCTTGAACCTTAATGCCGCTAAAAAGGTGCCACATCCAATGATCGAAGATGTAACCAGTTAAGTCAGTGTTCTATCTTATTTTGAGTCTCATCCGCAATCATTAATACGAGCAGCCTACGCTGACTTAGGAATAAGCTATTCGTCAATACAGAGGATCCTAAGTAGACCTAAATATCATCCAAACTCCTACATACCTGTACAAGAACTTCAGTCAGTCAACTCCAAGAAGAGCGGACTTTTCACTCCAAACGCATATGGACACATGACTCAAAATTTACACGCCATGGAGTTTATAACCGAAGGAATATGCACCAATGGACAGACAAAAATCCTCATATCACACGAAATTCACATTTTCAAGTGCATTTTGGATTCAATGTCTTCATAATGGTAATGTCTGGTAAAGTCGGATTTCAAATATATAAACAGAATTTAAACAGTGAAGGATACCTGCAAATTTTGAGAGGTACTGTAAAGACTTTTTTGGAAAGTTTGCCACTCAGCGCTTTCAGAGATTGCTGGTATCAAATGGATGGGGCTCCTTCGCATTCAAATACTTTAGTATATGAAGAACTGTCATGTATGTTTGAGGATCGCTGGTTTGGGCGTAATGGTCCTTGGAGATGGCCACCAAGCTCACCTGATCTGACTCCAATAGATTGTTATTCTCAGGGGGTGGGGTGGAGGGCTAGATAAAAAACACAAAGTATGGGCTCGTCCAGTTGATATGGAAGATGATTTACTCAAGAGAGTAGTGATCTGTATAAATAGCTTGTCTGCCAATCAGTTGAAGAAAGTGACGAACGACGCAGTTCATTACAGAATTCTAAAGTGTTTAGAACAGAATGGCAATCACATTGAACACCTTATTTAAGCTAGCATGTTTATTTTCACGTTTAAATAACATATTAAAGTTTGATTGGTAACTAATAAGCTTCTTTATTAGTGAATTTTCTTTTAAAAAATCACTAATGAGGAGATCCCGACTTTTGAATTTTGAAAAAATTTCTCGGAAAATGTTGTGTTTTCTTTCGGGAAAAAAAATTATATCTCGAGATAACAAAGTAAGAGCAACCAAATTTGGTATGCGTGTTTGTATTATAAATAGTGACTTACGTATCAAAATTTAGGTCTGTTGGTTGAAAGACAAAAAAGTCGGGACGCAGCAAGTGCGTTATGGTAGTGAATTTTCATTAAAATGTTTTTAGTAGCAAATATGTGTTTTCTTAAGAAAACAGGCATCAAATTTGGTTACCAGTATAACCTATATAGTAGAAACAATGTGCCATGTTTCATCAAAATAACTTTATTGTTTGAAAATGTACAAAAATTTCCGAAAGTAAACTTAAAATGTTCCCGAAAAAACTGGTTTCTTGGTCAACCTTATAGGTTAATAGCAAATTGAGCTATTCAAATTTGAAGCATTTAATGAAAAGTCGCTACCATAACGCACTTGCTGCGTCCCGAATTTCTTTTCTTACAAACATGCATTATATTTCTATGGAAAATGCACTAACATAAGGAGTGTTCGATTAAAAAAAAAGTAAATTTGTATCACCAACGACTTATGAGCCACCTGTGATTGTAGAAATGTTTTTTAAGATGTAGCTCACGACACCCTATAATTAATGTATAATTTTTTTTTCGTATCTTGTATAATGGATATATTGAGCTTTATAGATTTTTTACGAAAATTCGACAAAAATTATATGCCATTAAACGACAAACTCTATAGCTAAGACTACTGCCAAAGCGGCAGAAAAAGGGTCTATTTGAAATGAATTTTCTGGAAATATTTTAGCAAAATGAAGGACAACCAAGGTTGAAGCTAAGACTTCAGGCTTTGTAAAATATTCTTCTTGTGACATTTTCTTTCCATAGCTCGTATTAGTTTCAGGTTCTTTGCCTAAATGTTGCCAATTTTGACATTATAAATCGCGACTTTGACGTTTTGAGGAAAATCCCAATTTATTTTTCTTTAAATGTTTTTTTTTTGTGTTTTAACCTACATAGCTAAATTTTGGTAGGTAATTTACCTATAATGATATAAACCCGCGCACCAAATTTGGTTGCCCTTACTTTGTTATTTCCGGAGATATGATTTTTTTTCGAAAGAAAACACAAAATTTTCCGGGAAAACCTGGGCCGATTTTTCTAGCTAATGAACTTATCTAAGCCACTTACAGAAAGAAGGTACTCACCAAATTACTTTTTGAGTTATCGGTGTTATATATATATATATATATATATATATATATATATATATATATATATATATATATATATATATATATATATATATATATAATGTATAAATTTAAACTGACCCCGGATATGTGTTCTAGGGGGCCCAATTAGCGCTCATTTGAAGACATTTTTTGAAAATTGAAAAGTCGGGATCTCATTAGTTTAATTTTTTTTAAAGAAAATTTACTCAAAAGTTATAGGCATTTAAAGAAAAAAAATTGGGGTTTTCCTCAAAACGTAAGCGACATTTAGGCGAATAACCTGAAACAAATACGCATTATGCAAAGAAAATGTCGCAAGAAGAGTGTTCTGCAAACCATTAAGTTTCAGCTTCAACTGTCATTGTCCTTCATTTTACTAAAATATTTACAGAAAATTCATTTCAAATAGACCCTTTCTCTGATGCTTTGGCTGTAGGTTTAGTCAAGTTGATGCTTTGGCTGTAGGTTTAGTAAAGTTTAAGGTTTAACGGTCTATAATTTGTAGCTAATTTTCGTAGAAAAATTCGTTAATAAGGAGACCACGACCTTGGCATTTTAAAAACATTTCTTCAAATGAGCGCAAACTAGATCCCTTAGAATCCATATCCAAGTTTACTTTCAGTTTTTATCTGTTTGCTTATATACAATGTGACGCATTTCTACGGTAAAGCTCAATATAATTCTTATTATACAAGATACGAGAAAAAATTTTATACGTTAATTATAGGGCGTCTTAAGCTGCACCTTATAAAAATATTTTGACAATCACAGGCTGGTCCATAAGTCGTTGGTGATCCCTACAATTGATTTTTTCGAACACCCTTATATTATTGCATTTTTGCATTTTTAATCGAAATATGATGCATGTTTGTAAGGAAAAAATCGCGACCCAGTAAGTGCGTTTTGGTAACGCATTTTCAGTAGATCCCTCAGATGTCAATAATACATATTGCTATTAACCTAAGGTTTGTTGGCTGGGAAACAAGTTTTCTCGGAAACATTTTAAGTTTACTTTCGGAAAATTTTTGTACATTTTCAAGCAAGATATTTTGATAAAATATGGTACGTTTACTATGTATGCTATATCGGTAACCACATTGATGCCTGCTTGCATTAGAGAGTCATATTTTCTATTAACAACATTTTAATGAAAATTGACTTCCATAACCCACTTGCTGCGCCCAGACTTTTATTTATAGAGTTTATGATTTAATTCTCAATAATTTTTGGCAAATTTTCGTTTAAGACATTCACTAATGAGGAGAACGCGACTTTTGAATTTTAAAAAGATGTTTTCAAATGAGCGCAAACAAGGACCTCTAGGACCCATATCCGGGGTTAGTTTCAATTTTTATCTGTTTACATATATACAGGGTGACGCATGTCTACGGTAAAGCTCCATATTACTGTTATTAGACAAGATACGAGAAACAATCGTATTCGTTAACTATCATTTTCACTAGTGCTTGGATACCGGTATTTGAAATTGTGATACCGAAGAAATACCAGTATTGTAGATTCGTTCAGTATTCCAGGCCCTAATTTTCACCATATTGTGCCATTTTAGTGAATTTTCTTAAAAAAAATTCACTAATGAGGAGATCCCGACTTTTGAATTTTGAAAAAATTTCTTCAAATGACCGCGAACTAGGCCCCCTAGAACACATATCCGGGGTCAGTTTCAATTTTTATATGTTTATATATATATATATATATATATATATATATATATATATATATATATATATATATATATATATATATATATATATATATATATATATATATATATATATATATATATATATATATATATATATATATATATATATATATATATATATATATATATATATATATATATATATATATATATATATATATATATATATATGTATCACACCGATAACTCAAAAAATAATAGGCCGATTTTGACTAAATTTGGTGGAAAAATTCCTTTTGCAAATGGCTTGGATAAGTTCGTTAGCCAGGAAAATCTGACCAGGTTTTCCCGGAAAATTTTGTGTTTTCTTTCGAAAAAAAATTATATCTCCGGAATTAACAAAGTAAGGGCAACCAAATTTGGTACGCTAGTTAATATCCTTATAGGTAATCTACCTACCAAAATTTAGCTATGTAGGTCAAAAGACAAAAAAGTTATAGGCATTTAAAGAAAAATAAATTGGGGTTTTCCTCAAAACGTCAAAGTTGCGATTTAAAACGTCAAAATCGGCAACATTTAGGCAAAGAACTTGAATCTAATACAAGATATGGAAATCAAATGTCTCAAGAAGGATGTTTTACAAACTCTGAAGTCTTAGTTTCAACCGTCATTGTCCTTCATTTTACTAAAATGTTTCCAGAAAATTCATTTAAAATAGACCCTTTCTCTGATGCTTGGCAGTAGCCTTAGCTTTAGAGTTTATCGTTTAATGGTATATAATTTTTGTCGAATTTTCGTCAAAAATCAATAAAGCTCAATATATCCGTTATTATACAAGATATGAAGAAAATTTGTATATATTAATTATAGGGTGTCTTGAGCTACATCTTAAAAAAATATTTCTACAATCACAGGATGGCCCATAAGTCGTTGGTGATACAAATTTTCTTCTTTTTTTTTAATCAAACACGCCTTATGTTATTGCGTTTTTGAATTTTTCAGCGATGCATGTTTGTAAGAAAAGAAATTCGGGACGCAGCAAGTGCGTTATGGTAGCGAATTCATTAAATGCTTCAAATTTGAATAGCTCAATTTGCTATTAACCTATAAGGTTGACCAAGAAACGAGTTTTTCCGGGAACACTTTAAGTTTGCTTTTGGAAATTTTTGTACATTTTCACACAATAAAGTTATTTTTATGAAACATGGCACATTGTTTTTACTATATAGGTTATACTGGTAACCAAAATTGATGCCTGCTTTCTTAAAAAGGAAACACACATATTTGCAATTAAAAACATTTTTATGAAAATTCACTACCATAACGCACTTGCTGCGTCCAGAGTTTTTTTCCTATCTCAAGTAGGGAATATTGTATTTAAGGGATGTTTGTCCGATAACCCGTAAAGTAATAAGTGGTGCAATTTACACAATAGAAAATCTTTGGGAAACTTAAGCGAAGTACCTAATTAATTCGGTGAGATTTATAAAAGCCTGATTCATTCAGCAAATATGCTAGATAGGTATAGGGAAACCTAATACAGTTCAATAGAGATTTCATTTTTCCATCAAATAATGTTATAAAATACAAGGTGTTCTATTTGAGAATTGTAAGATTTTCCAGATTTTGTAATACCAAATCCAAGGCCAATTTATGAACACCTGTATATCTTCGGAAAAATTGCCATTAAGGTAGATACTTCGATGCTTTCCTAATAATGTCAGCAAGTTTTAGATTCATAGCAATTATCATTTGGTAGATACCGTGGTCTCATTGAAGTTGTTGATACGTCAAAAATAACGGAAATTCACGAATATCTCAGAAATAGTTGAAAATTAGAACATGATGGTTTAAAGTTGACTGGAAATTTAACGGCAAATCCAAATATACAATAATATATAGGGTTTTTTATTTAAAATAACTGAGTTGGTTGCGGTTTTCGGTGTAACCAGATGTGCAGTCATCTTGAAAGTATTATCATTTGAAAGATAGACATTGACTAGGTCGAGTTGCGTAAATTACCCTGTATATATATATATATATATATATATATATATATATATATATATATATATATATATATATATATATATATATATATATATTTGTGTCACCACGATCTCAAAAAATAAATAACCGATTTTAACGAAACTAGGCAGGCGTGTTCCTTTATTAGGTAGCTTAGACAAACTTGGTTAACCAGGAAAATCTGACTAGTTTTTCCAGGTAAATTTTGGGTTTTCTTTCAGAACATTTTTGTATCTTCGAAAATACGAATTATATTTCAAACAAATTTGGTGCGCAAGCTACTCATATTAGCATATACCATACCGAAATTTAGCTCCTTAGCTTTATAGTGATAATTTCAATTTAAAAAATTTGGTCGCAATGGAGGTCAAAATGCGAAAATAATATAAGTATGTAATTAACAAAATGTATTGCGCCTTACAGGCGAAGATTAAGTTTCTTTGGTGCAGAAAGGTCACAAAGCACCGAAAAAATGCCATTATAATTTTTCTTCTAGAAACCACAAACTTGCGGTTTTAGGTGTCAAAATTGTTGATTTTTAAACTAACATTCTAAAACAAAGGCTGGTTTCAGACAATTAGCATTGCAAGAACTGTGCGTAACGGGGTCTTACATTTTTGTTTCAATAGCTGTTGTTTTTCGTTTGACTAAAATATCTGCAGAAAATTTATTTGAAATAGACTCTTTCTGAGATTTTATAGCAGCAGTTTAAAATATAGAGTTTGTGATTTAAATGTGTTTTAATTTTTTATCCAACAAAATAAAGTTGAAACAATTTCTCTCCTTAGTCAATAAATTGAGAAACGCACAAACTATATACAACTGGTAGAAATAGTTCGGATGCAGCAAGTACGTTATGGTAGTGCATTTTCATGAATTCTTATAAAATTTTGTAAACTAATGTTCTCTCAATCAGTAAAACCCACCTTTAGTTATCGATGTGGTACAATAAATACATATAGAGTGTACTTCACTGTAAGTGGCGACAATTCATGATTTCATAACGGGTCGGTTGATTTTTCAAATGTTTTTCTTTTTAAATAAAGTACCTACTCCAAAAGCTACACATCCTGGTATGCATTATTTTAAGATTTGTTTTTTTTTCCATAGCCTACTAGAATAACAAATAAGACCCCAAATTGACTAAATCATATTAGGCATCTTTTACGAAAAAAAAATATATCATTATCTATTTAGACACATCTGTAACCCACAAATCCCAAGTTTCAATATCGTAACTTATACCGAGTGTTCACAATTTAAGTGTAAAAAAATGAAAAAATCGATTTTTTGAGAGTGCCCTGTGTGAACGCTACTGAGTGTCTTGCAAATATTAGCCAATGGATTAAGAGTTATCCAGTGTATCAATTCGCACAATATTATCCGCATATCTTATACAGAGTGTTCATAATAAATACGGAAATATCGAAAAACTCAGCGTCGCAGTTTTGTTACTACATGCGCCACGAAGTTTTAAAAATAAGTCGATTTACAATTCGTGCTTCTAATTTGCAGGAAATAATGCACAGTGCTTAATTTAAATTAACTCAATTCAAATAACTCGATAACAATTATTTAATTCTTACTTTTTTATAGGCTAATACAGAAAACCAAGGAAAGAGAACAAAATGGGTATTGAGTAAAATGAACAATTGTAGCGATTTCAATTAGACCACCCAGTGTCGTAATCCATTTTCCAGTCTCTTCCAACAGTTGCCATAACTTTTCGTAGTACTTCCGGTGTAACATATCTACACGCGACTTAACTTTACAGTTAAGACGTTTTACTTGTTTAAACAATTTATTTACTCTTTGAACAATTAACAACTAATACAAAAATGAATAATATAAAATAAAGTTAAATATGACTATCAACATACAAGTGATATAAAGTCTAGCACGCGATGTGCAGAGTCTACTAACTCGGAACAAGAATGAACGGTTGTATCCTTGTGAGCAGCCTTTTTATACACTACCCTCCAGGCGTGGCACTATTGTGTCTAGAGGTGACTTTGGATCTGCTGATGTAGATGATTCTCACGAGTGATATTCCGTCCAACTTGCTAGTCTGAGCCTGCATACTTGCAGGTGCCTCCAATCCTCTTGCTGACTCGGATGTCCTGACTGTGGGAAGGTGACTTTGTAGCATAGAGGCCCATTGTTGGGGCTCCATTTATCTCGCGTCACGATTTTTTTCTTTTAAATTGTTCACATTGGTTGGACAATTTCGATAAATTTTCCTTTGAAGGTACCCCAAAGGAAGTAATCAGGTGGTGTTAGGTCGGGTGAGCGAGGAGGCCATATAATAAGGGAACTGTTCCGTCCTATCCATTTCACCGGAAATTTCGTTTCCAACCGCTCCCTTACTATTCTTGCATTATGCACAGGGGAACAATCCAGATAAAAAAGCATGTCCTGTCTCAGTCTTATAGGTATAATATCTTCTAAAACGTCCCATACTTCGTTGTTTGAAAAGTTATAAACATTTTCTGCGTTCCTCAAAAAATAAGGGTCCTATTATTTTATTGTGGAATATGCCACACCAGACATTACTTTTGGAAGAGTATTGCCTCCTACAATTTGTTATCCAATCTGGATTTTGATGGGATCAACACCTTGAAATTTGGGAAGACACCACTATGTTAGTTGTGAAGGTAGCTTCATCGCTAAACATTATTTTAGACAAGAAAGTTCTATCGGTTAAATGGTTTACTTGGCACCATAATAAATATTGCATTCTAACGTCTTCATCGCCGTTTTCCAAAGTATTCAAAACTTTGGCCTTATTGGCATTTTGTTTGTTTCGCTTAACGCACCTCCAAACTTAGTTGGTTTCATGTTAAGATCTCTTGCTAGTTGTCTCACACTAGTCTTTGGATTTCCTTGGAGCTCGTTCATAATAGCATTGTCTGCATGATTATTTACATTTCTACAGAGCAATACTCCCATTTCTATCGAAATGCATATTTACTTTTGAAACTGTCTGAAAAGTCACGGGGTTCAATATCACTATGACGCCTGTTAAATTCTGCCGTAGCCTCTGGATGTGTCTTATAGTTATCGCCCGCAAGTCGAATTAATTCAATTTTTTGAGTGACTGTTAAACTGTAACTGTTTTGTTTATGTCAGTGGAAATATTGATGAAGATAGTAGACGCTACCTTGGAAAATCCCAAATGAAGATGTTAGTAATATTCATTTTGCTGCCAAGGAAATTAGTTAACCCACCGATAGAACTGTCTTGTTTAGTGATGAAGCTGTGGACCTACCTCCAGGGATAATGGAGTGGTGTCTTCCCAAAATTTAAGATGCTGGTCCGATCAAAGTCGATATTTACTGTTAAAATTCTTACCATGTATGTTTCGATTTCACCACGCATTGTATGGACAACGACTTGTCTTATTATATAAATAGCCAAATAATATCAACTGTTAAACTCTAGACGTTTGGTTTATGTCAGTGGAAATATTGATGAAGATAGTAGACGCTACCTTGGAAAATCCCAAATGAAGATGTTAGTAATATTCATTTTGCTGCCAAGGAAATTAGTTAACCCACCGATAGAACTGTCTTGTTTAGTGATGAAGCTGTGGACCTACCTCCAGGGATAATGGAGTGGTGTCTTCCCAAAATTTAAGATACTGGTCCGATCAAAGTCGATATTTACTGTAAAAATTCTGACCATGTATGTTTCGATTTCACCACGCATTGTGTGGACGACTTGTCAAATTATATAAATAGCCAAATAATATCAACTGTCAAACTCTAGACGTTTGGTTTATGTCAGTAAAGTGGTGTCTTGCCAAAATTTAAGAGATCAAAGTCCAAATTGACTGTAAAAATTCTAACTATGTTTGTTTAGATTTCACCAATGCGTGTACAACGACGTGTCAAATTATATATATTGCCAAATAATATCAACTGTCAAACTGTAGACGTTTTAGCGAATTTTTTTTTTTAATTCGCTTATGGGGAGAACCTTTGTTAATATATATATATATATATATATATATATATATATATATATATATATATATATATATATATATATATATATATATATATATCCGACCGATAACTCAAAAAATAATGGACCGATCTTGATAAAATTTGCAGAGTACCTTCCTTTTGCAAGTGGCTTGGATAAGTTCGTTAGCCAGGAAAATCGGAGCAGGTTTTCCCGAAAAATTTTGTATTTTCTTTATAAAAAAATTCATATCTTCAGAAATAACAAAGTAAGAGCAACCAAATTTGGTAAGCGTGTTTCTATTATAAAGATTGTGCCAAAATTTAGGTCCCTAGCTTTAAAGACAAAGAAGTTATGGGCAGTTAAAGCAACAAATTTCCTCAAAACGTCAAACTCGCAATTTTAAACGTCAAAATTGGCAATGTTTAGGCAAATAATGTGAAACAAATACCGTTTGTGAAAAGAAAATGTTTCAAGAAGAGTGTTCTGCAAATCCCTAAGTTTCAGATTCAACCGTCATTGCCCTTCATTTTACTAAAATATTTACAGAATATCCATTTTAAATAGACCCTTTCTCTGATGCTTGGCAATCAGTTTAGTTAAGTTTGGTGGCTTTTAGTGAATTTTTATTTAAAAAAATTCACTAATTTTGGATATTTATTTATAGGTTTAGTGAAGTTTATGGTTTAACGGTCTATAAGTTTTTTTAGCTAATTTTTGTAGAACAAATTCGTTAATGCATTTTTGCATTTTTTATCGAAATATGATGCGTTTGTAAGAAAAAAAACTGGACGCAGTAAGTGCGTTTTGGTAGCGAATTTTCGGTAAATTTGCAGTTTAGTTCCCGAACTCTTTTCAAAAAACTGTTTTCAGGAACCTGCCTAGGCCCCCCCTAAATCCACAAACCCCAAGAAAAATTTCTTGTTCACACCCCCCAAGAAAGTTACGGGACCAGGAGTGAGTAGGGTGCATCTTTTTTTTTATAGCTAAATTTCATAGAACAAATTCGTTAATGCATTTTTGCATTTTTTGTCGAAATATGATGCGTTTGTAAGAAAAAATCTGGACGCAGTAAGTGCGTTTTGGTAGCGAATTTTCAGTAAATTTGCAGTTTAGCTCCCGAACGCTTTTCAAAAAACTATAAAACTATATAAAACCTGCCTAGGCCCCCACCCCCCTGGCTCCACAAACCCCAAGGAAAATTTCTTGTTCACACACCCCAAGGAAGTATCTAGACTTTCGAAAAATGTTTATATATTTTCACACAATAAATGTATTTCAATGAAATATGGTACATTGTACTATCTAGGCAACCAAGTTTGATGCATGCTTTCATCAAAGAAAGACATTTGCTATTAAAAATATTTTAAAGAAAATTCGCACTTGCTGCGTCCAGAGATTTGTTTATGTAAATGGAAATATTGATGAAGATAATAGAGGCTACCTTGGAAAATTGCAATGAAGATGTCAGGAATATTCATTTCGGTGCCAAGGAAATTAGTTAACCAACCGATAGAGCTTTCTTTTTTGGCGATGAACCTACTTCCAGAGATACTGAAGTGGTGTCTTCCCAAAATTTAAGATGCTGGTCCGAGCAAATCCAAATTGGGTAATACATTGCAAAGGGGTGTGTTTTCGTATTTATTATGAACACTCTGATATTGTGTGAATTGATACGCTAGGTAACTCTTAATCCATTGGCAATCAAAAGTTTTTGAGATTATCATGCTTTACGTGTATTTAAAATAATCATAAAAGAAGGCAGAAATATCGACATGTTCATATCTACACTTACCACAAAATGATTATGAACAACTAATTAATCCTAAACAAAAATCTAGATTTGTAATGGTGGAAGTTATCACATATATCCCAGTAACTAATTTTAAAAGTGCTACTGGCAATTCTTTCTTCTTTCTCGCACTTCCAAATGGACTATTTTTATTTCCGCGGATAATGACTCTATCTATACGAGGAGCATTCAAGATTGAACCAATAGAATTTAGGAATTTCTGACACAACAGGTGTACATATTAGATAATTATTTTTTGTCGGGGCAATGACTACTATTCAAGAGAATAAAGTCCCTTGACAAATAAAGAAAATTATTGCGCAGCAAGTGCGTTATGGTAGTGAACTTTCACTAAATTCTTCAAATTTTAATAACTAAATTTTACATTATCCCAGAAACTTTAATTTTGGTACATTGTACGTATAGTAAAGCCTCTACCAGATCTGCCAAATTTAATTAAAATAACTTTCCTATTTTTTGAGATACAAACATCCTAAGTGATCGCCAATATGGCTTTCGTCGAAACCGATCTACTGGCGATATTCTGACATACGCCGCCCATTTGTGAACTTCTGCTCTGGAAAAACTTAAAGAAGGTCATGCAATTTAATTGGATATTTCTAAAGCATTCGATGGGGTCTGACATGCGGCACTCCTCAATAAATTTCCATCATACAGATTACCTTTAAAACTATGCCTCTGGTTATCTGGTTTTAGTGAATTTTCTTAAAAAAAATTCACTAATGAGGAGATCCCGACTTTTGAATTTTGAAAAAATTTCTTCAAATGACCGCTTATTAGGCCCCCCAGAACACATATCCGGGGTCAGTTTCAATTTTTATATGTTTATATATATATATATATATATATATATATATATATATATATATATATATATATATATATATATATATATATATATATATATATATATATGTATCACACCGATAACTCAAAAAATTATAGGCCGATTTTGATTAAATTTGGTGAGTACCTTCCTTTTACAACTGGCTTGGATAAGTTCGTTAGCCAGGAAAATCGGCCCAGGTTTTCCCGGAAAATTTTGAGTTTTCTTTCGAAAAAAATTGTAAAAAAATTATATCTAAAAAATTAACAAAGTAAGGGCAACCAAATTTGGTACGCGGGTTTATATCATTATACGTAAGCTACCTACCAAAATTTAGGTCTGTAGATCAAAAGACAAAAAAGTTATAGGCATTTAAATAAAAATTTATTGGGATTTTCCTAAAAATGTCAAAATTGCGATTTAATACGTCAAAAATTGGCAACATTTAGGCAAAGAACTTGAATCTAGTACGGTCTATGGAAAGAAAATGTCTCAAGAAGAATGTTTTACAAACCCAGAAGTCTTAGCTTCAACCGTCATTGTCCTTCATTTTACTAAAATATTTCCAGAAAATTAATTTAAAATAGACCCTTTCTCTGATGTTTGGCAGTAGCCTAAGCTATAGAGTTTATCGTTTAATGGTATAACATTTTTGTCGAATTTTCGTAAAAAATCAATAAAGCTCAATATATCCGTTATTATACAAGATATGAAAAATATATATATATATTAATTATAGGGTGTCTTGAGCTACATCTTAAAAAAATATTTCTACCATCATAGGGTGGCCCATAAGTCGTTGGTGATACAAATTTTCTAATTTTTTTTAATCAAACACGCCTTATGTTATTGCATTTTTGCATTTTCCATCGAAGTATAATGCATGTTTGTAAGACAAGAAATTCTGGATGCAGCAAGTGCGTTATGGTAGCAAATTTTGATCAAATGCTTCATAT
The DNA here is from genome assembly GCA_964006375.1 of Tillus elongatus. Classification (NCBI taxonomy): domain Eukaryota; kingdom Metazoa; phylum Arthropoda; class Insecta; order Coleoptera; family Cleridae; genus Tillus; species Tillus elongatus. The sequence continues at coordinate 60,239,662 of OZ023262.1, read as the reverse complement.
TTGAATAGCCCAATTTGCTATTAACCTATAAGGTTGACCAAGAAACGAGTTTTTGTGGGAACACTTTAAGTTTATTTTTGGAAATTTTTGTACATTTTCACACAATAAAGTTATTTTTATGAAACATGGCACATTGTTTTTACTATATAGGTTATACTGGTAACCAATTGATGCCTGCTTTCTTAAATAAAAAGAAAACAGACATATTTGCAATAAAAACATATTTAAGAAAATTCACTACCATAACGCACTTGCTGCGTCCCGAGTTTTCTAAAGAAGTGCATCTTGTTGTTGCTGGTGTTTCATAGATGAATGAAAAATTAATGCTAGTGTTCCACAGGGTTCGTTTTGGCTCCCACACTTTTTATTTTGCATATAAATAATTTTCTGCCAACAACCAACAATCCGTTCCACAGCTTCGCTAATATTAGTATTCTTCACATCACGTTATCATTGACTCACTACATCTAGCCCCTTATCAATGAAAGTGGAAGTAATCAACTACCTAAATGAAGATCTGCATAAGAGTCTCAGTTGTGGCTTTCCAAATCCGGTTATGTTTAATTTCTCAAAAACACATAATTGCCTCTTTCCTAGGAAGGGTGACCTGCTAGGCCCAGACGGCCAGATGGCTGGAAAAATACTGCCCAAGAAATCCACAATCTCTACATTGGGTATAACTGTTGCAGATGATCTTTGTGGCACTTGCATGTTTCCAATGGGTATTGCAAAAGCAATAGCAAAGGAGACCGAGTGTATGTTTCGCGTTAAATGTTTGTTTTCATCACACCTGTATAAAGCTCAGATACGTCCACAGTTCAAAATATGTTCTCATGTCTGGAGTGCTGCCCCAAAGTCAACCTAGGGGAAGCCCTAGAATATATTTAGAAACGAGCTATTCGCCTTATGGGAGATTCACCTATCACAGTCAATCTCTCGAACATATGAGAAAGGCTGGAGATATCCGCCTCTTCTAGTGACATTACTAGCGACATTGTTCCTTAAAGATTGCTTCGTTAGTGCCTCCGGTTGCGACCTTTAATCGACCAGCCCGTTTTAGTAGAAAGGCACGCGCTTTTAGTGTCAAACTACCTACTTATCGAACGGTTCGTTACGAATCTTCTTTATTTCCTAGAGCATCTAAGCTTTGAAATGCCCTTCCGGTAGACATATTACCGAAAACATATAGCGAAGAAGCGAATAAGCACCCATTTTGTGGCAAAACAATTGAATTCATGATGTCTTAGAGACACATAGGTTTTGCCTTTCATGAACAAACAAACAATGTATAAGAGAAACGTGCTCTGAGAGAGAAGGCGTAAAAACGAGTACATCTAAGGTAAAATTCTTACTGTACGCTGTACTACTTAGTGAATCTGAAGAAGAAATGCGACAGAGTGACTGATGTCAGCAACAAATAAATTGGACGCAGAGAATGCTGAAATTATAGTCTTTGAGAAAGAGGGTGGAACAAGTAATATCCGTCTCTTGACAAATGGGAGTCTGGTAGAGGAAGTAAAGGAATTTAGATATTCAGAAAGACAGCTTTTGAATGATGGAAGACTAGATTATGACGAACTAGCCTAAATGCAGGTAGACAGGGGCTAAGACCACTGTAGCTAGGAGTAAATGTATATCTAAAGAGGGAAGTATATAGTTATTTGAATCTTCTGGGTCTCTTTTCTTCAACAATGGTGTATTTTTGTTTCTTCTTTTTGAAACTTGGATATTAAGAAAGACTGTTTTCAGATGACGGAAGAATAGATGATGAAATGCAAAGTTAAATGCGGGGAGATATGATTACTGTAACCAGAAGTGAATGTATAACTAAAGAGATGAAAGGCGCTGTATATAACAACGAACTGTGTTATATGGTGTCAAAAATGTGTGTGTCAGGCAAAGAATTTAAAAAAATTAATGCTGTTGGAATGGACTACCTTTGAGACGAGTGACGGGTAAAACAAGAATGGATAAAGTTGAGTTAGATCAGTGAAGTGGTTGACAAATGAGTTTAAGGGCTTGTCTGTCAAACAAAAGTTTTTCAGTATGAAACTCACTTGAATTTATTAATAACGTTAAAGATGTTAAATTGGTTTAAGGCGAGGTTTTTATTTGAGTTAATGTAGCCTCTTTGTTACCTAGCGTGCCCATGAAAAAAAACGCTAATAACGTATTTTGAACAATTGTTGAAAATGAACAACATAAATGAAGAGGTCTGTAAAGAAAATTTAACTTAATAAACCTTTGTATAAAACAAAATATCTTGGAATTAGCAATGAGTTTTTGAACAAACCCAAGGCACGGCAATGGGAAACCCTCTCTCTCATTCATTGCCGACCTTCTCATGAGTAGATATGCAGGGCCGTAGTCAAGGGTACGGCAGGGCAAGCGCAGCCTGCCATAGAAAAACATTTGCCTTTCCTATAAAAATCAGAGGATAGTGGAAACATTGAACATAGTGGCAACTATGCACCACGTGCCACCACGCGACCAAAGATCTAAATCGCGCATTGTGGGAGTAGGGATGAGGGTCGTGTATTCCATGGAATAAACAATGCCAATTATTGTTATCACGTCTCGACTTGTCAGTTATTTGGGATTTGCGTAGCGGCCTGTTTATCGCGTACACACGTATAGTGTAAATGAGCCATACTTTTGTATTTAACTAAGTAGTCTTTTTAAAGTATTATATAACCAGATCCTCAGCCCGACGCCGGACACGCCACTGGAAACCCAATCTCCGCCAGAGGGAGATCTCTAGATGAAGCCGGAAGCGCATGAGCTGCCGCCGGTAAAACAGGTGGAAGTTAGAAGTCAGCTGTGTGAGGTTCGGCAGAGCTCAAGATGTCGAAAAGACGTTATTTTCTATATTGAACAATGTTCTGTTTTCTTTTCATGTCCTATTATTCAGAAGTTTAATTATTTTCCCGTGTTGAAATGTTAAGTTTAGTGTTAATAAAAAATCGCAATAATAATACACCGATTTCATTAACTACCACGGCTTACCAGAACCCACGTGTGACAAAACCACCGTCACAATTATAGATAAATTTCTAAATAAAAAAGTGGTGACAATGAACAAGCCAGTTCATCGGCAGGTAATAACTTTTCAGACACTAAAATTTTCGGCCATTTTGTAAAAAATATAAGCGATATTTCTGCTACTGAGGGCATCGGTGGTTCAGTGGTAAGAACGTGTGTCTCTGAACCGAAGGGTACTGGGTTCGATCCCAGGATACTCTTTTCACTTTTTCAGTACAAACCGTAACATTAACACCAACCGAGGTTGTGGCACTGTATCTGAGCAAGTTGAATGTCTGCACATTCCGCCCTTCGGAGGGGGCGTAAAGCCATCGATCCCGTGTCCATACCTTGTTGGGCACGTTAAAGATCCCTACCCTCTTTACAGAAAGGCAGGGGTTTGGCAAAATTTCTATGATAGCGAGATGAAACTGCTCCCTGGCGTCGGTGATTGGCCGTAGTCGCGGAAATGGGCCGAGGTTAAAGAAATAAAACACACACATTTCTACTACTGGAAAATACATTATTCTTCATGTAATACCAGTTTACCCTAAAAATAAGGACAACAGAAATTTTCGCGCGTAGTGGTTCCAAAAATTCAAATGGTTGGAGTACTCAAAAAATGTGGATGGCGCCTTGTTATCCTTTTCGACAATTTCGCCCTTTAGCCTCCAAAGGAAATGCTTTTACATCAACAGGGTTTAGTAGCTGAAAATGGCACTGAGCAAGGAGAAAGGTTTTGAAAAACATTATTCTTCTGAAGTTAATATAGCCGCTATGTTGATGTGGCATGAAAAATAAAAGCGCCAACAACCACATTTATCAGTCGCGACTATAATTAATAATGATGTTCTTGAACGCCATAGATATTATATTAAGTCCATGGCGGAAGTCGTTCAGTTCCTTGCCGTTAATGAACTATCATTTCATGGTACCTATGATATCGACGAACATCAAGAGAATAGTTTATTTCACAATCTATGTAAGTACACACTAGGCAAAGATGATAAGCTTGCTGAATGTGCTAAGCATATTCCAGCTACTGCCACATATTTATCGCTTGAAATTTAAAATTAAATAACATAACATAACATAACATTTATTTAACCATCAACATTTACATGGTTCGTCGCACATAAAATAATAAAATAATTGTATACTGGACTTACACATGACAAATAGTGGGTGACAATATACATAAAATAAAACAAAATATAAAATGAGCTGACAAAAACACACAACAGTTAATTAAAAATTAAATTCTTCAATTGAATATATAGGTCTCTCTATTAATTTTCTTTTTATCACAGATGCAAACTGTCTTCTAGGCAATTCCCTGACCCCCACTGGAAGTGAATTAAACAACCTAACTCCTGTATACCCATGGCTCCTCTGCGTGCGGCTTATCATGTGATGAGGAATCACAAACTGACTTTTACCTCTAGTTTCGTAACTGTGAACCTGTTCATGGGAAATAAAACTGGCCTGATGGTCATAAATGTAAAGAAGGCAAGTAATTATATAACTTGCTGGTAGGGTAAGTATTTTATACCTCTGGAATAGTTCTCTACAACTGTGGTCCTGAGGAACGTTAGCAATCGCCCTAATTGCTCTTTTCTGTTGTATAAAGACACGTTCTGCATGTGGCGAGGATCCCCATAGCAAAATCCCATAGGTTGCAATGCTTTGAAAGTGAGCATAGTAAGTAACCCTTGCGGCGCTTTCATCTATGATGTACCTTATTCTACGGATTGAGTAGATGGCTGAAGATATTTTTTTACACATATGGTCTATGTGGGGTTTCCAGCTTAAACAACCATCAATATGAAAGCCTAAAACTTTAATATTTTCGCCTGAGTTCTGTAGATAGTCCCTGGTAGTTATGACAAGTCTTGATGTTTTTTCTGCATTAAGCAATAACTTGTTTGCCTTAACCCATGCTTCCACCTGCTGGATGGATTGGTCACCTTTGTGTTTTATAAGGTCTGGAACTGCTTTATTAATTACTGTCGTGTCATCTGCGAAGATGCAACTTCTGTCTGCCCTAATGTTTTCGGGCAAATCGTTAATATATAATAGGAAGAGCATTGGCCCCAGTATAGAGCCCTGTGGTACTCCTAAGTCTACCTGTTTAAAATTTGATGTGGTATTTTGCCAGCTAACCAACTGCACCCTGTTCCTTAAAAATGATTGTAAAAGTGTTCCTATTCTGCCTCTCATTCCATAATATTCCAACTTAGAGATAAGGATCTGGTGGTTTACCATATTAAAGGCTTTACTAAGGTCAACGCACAAAAGCTCGGCATTTTCTTTGTGATTAAGTGCTTCCAAGACAAAATCAACTATATATGTCATCGCCGTAGTTGTTGACCTATTTCTTCTGAATCCATGCTGTGAATGGTTTAGAATTTCCTGCCTATCAATATAGCTTGCTAATCTCTCTTTAATAAGTGCTTCCAAGATTTTCGAGATTATAGGGAGAATACAAATTGGCCTATAATTGTTGCAATCGTTCATGTCGCCATTTTTTGGGAAAGGAATTATCTTTGCAATTTTTAATAGATTTGGAAATATACCCTGAGCAAAGCACATATTGACAATTTTGCTCAGTGGGTCTGCAATCACGTGGATTATCCTTTTTAAAAGTACTATGTTTAATCCAAAGATGTCACAAGCTGACTTATTTTTCATCAGCAACACCACCTGCATAATTTCACGTGGGGATGTGTCCTCGAGAAACATTGACCCATTGCTCCGCAGTTTGACACGTTTTATATAGGAATGGCACTTTTTTGACGTGTCTTCTACTGGCACCAAATTATCCTCACCAATTCTGGAAAAATGGCAATTTAGACAGTCCGCACTTAGTGTACTTGTTCCTTGGTTAATCCTCGAGGTTTTTATATTCGAATTTATCAACTTCCAGATGATTTTAGATTTATTATCAGCATTTGTAATTCTATCTCTGTTATAGTTTCTAATAGAAGTGTCAATCTGTGTCCTTAGTTGTTTCTTTAGGCTTTCATAAAGAGTTTTTGAATTATCATCTCTTTTTACTCTAAAGATTGTATATGCAGCATCTACCTGATTCTTAAGTTTTCTGATAATTTCACTCCGGAAAATGTGTTCTTTAACAGATATAACCCTCTTCCTTTTCACAGGGAAGCAATTTTCAAAGCTTTCCATTAGAGCTTCGTGGAAACGAACATAAGATTCTTCAGCATTTGGTACCAGAAGTGAATTCCAGTCAATGTTTTGCAACTGGTGTATGAAAAGCTGAACACTATCACTGTTATTTGTATCCCTTACATTATGAAACTTATCCTCTTGTTTGTTGTCCTTATATATCAGGAGCTTTTGCGCAAGATGGTCCGACAGGTGTAAATTCACAGTTTTCGCTAGACAGTTATTTAGGTTTATGTTTGAATAAATATTGTCTATACAAGTTGCAGATGTCTTTGTTATTCTAGATGCTTCTGAAAATAGATTATAAAGTCCATAGGACACAAACAGATGATGCAGCTTGGTACTCTCCATTGTTGACTCCAAAATATTCACATTAAAGTCTCCAGCGACGAAAAGGTTATTAACCCCACTATTTATTAAAGTACCAAGTGCAATGTCAGCTTTTTCCATAAAAACTTGCATGTCAGCTCCCGGGGGGCGATAAACTGATAGAACGGTCATGTCTAGACTTGGAAGTCTAACTGCAGCTATCTCTATACAACCCTCAACAGACAGGTTAGTTATCGGATCAATTGATTCATATTCCACTCCTTCTCTTACCAATATCATAGCACCACCACGAGAAGTTGATTGTCTCGTAAAGCAATTTGCTATTCTGTAGCCTTGTATTATGATTTTGTTTACGTTGTCATTAGTCAGCCAATGTTCTGTAAAGCAAGCTATACAGCAGTCTTCCATTTTTAAACAATTCTCTAGGCAATCTATTTTCCTAGGCAGTCCTTGTAAGTTCAGGTTAATCAAAGCAAAACAACTTTTTTGAGAATTTTTATGCATCGAATTTTGCATTATCTCTTCCTCGAAAAAACCTATATCTGGATACTGTTACCCCAGTGGGCCAATTTTGAGCATCATAAATTTCACTTAACAGCGCAAAGTCTGCTTCTACCTTGAAAGATATACTTTTTGCGCCCTCTCTCACCGGACATTCTTCCACAGTGAAATCACTTCGCTTGAAAGTTTTCTGAAGATGGTTCAAAATAGTTTCCTTTTTTGTGTTCAACCCCACTCTTCCCAAATGAATGACAGCTTTTTTAGCGACAGCTTGAAAAGTAGCTGTATTATTCTGCGTCGAACCAGTTCCTATAACCATATTTTTCTTCTGTTTAATTTTATGGGTCTTCTCTACTTTATGCATTATGTGATCGTCGTTTAATTTTTCAAGCGTTTGTGATACTCTCCCATCGTATTCATTTGACATTTTGGGATCCCTATATTTCACATGCTTTGTCATACCTTCATTGGAAATTTTCGGCAACGTGGCAACGCTGCCACCTTCACTTTGCAAGAAGTTCTTTTTATCGGCGGTTAATAGTTCAATGATAAGATTTTTATCATTTATTGATTTCTCTAAATTACTATTTAATATGCGAAGGCATTCTATTTCCTTTCTATTAACTTTGAGTTAACATTTTAGATTGTTTACATTCACACTGTTTTCCAGGTTAGGAATCACTCCAGCCATAGAATCACTAAAAACATCCCCGTTACAGTCACATTTCTTAGAACTTACAAAACTGCGAAGTTCTGGACTAGTTACAATATTGTCTGGAACACTATTTTTCAATATAATGTCTATCAATACTTATTTTTTAAATTTGTTCAGCTCGTTAATAAGCACATTTGTCACGGCCATGTTGCCACACAATAATAGACATAATGTCTGAAATGGCCACCCATAACATTGTTATTGATGTTCGCAATGCTGATATTCCTTGGTTTAGTATCTTAGAAGATGTAACACATGATAAAAACAATCGAGTAAATATTGCAATAGGAGTTTGATATGTTATAAATGAAACAGCCAAAAAATCAATACTAAAACCTGCTCTAATTTAGATGCCAATTCATTTACTAATATAACATTAAATTTGCTCAACGATTATGGCTTAGACACTTCAAAAATACTTAGTCAGTGTTCTGATGGAGCAGCTGTCATGAGCGGGTCGAATGGTGGAGTTCAGGCACTGCTTCAAAAACGCTTAAATCGAACTGTACCATACTTACACTGCTGTAATCATAGATTACACCCAGTACTTGTAAAAGCCATACAAGGAGTCTCAGAAATCAAACAATTTTTTGAGCACTGTTCCATGCTGTATATATTCCTGAAAAGGGGAAGTATTTCCAAGTTTTATGAAGGTCATGCCTTTATCGTCTTTTAGAACAGCGTCGGAGTGGTCTAGATGCCATACGCATAATTTTTAACAATTTTCAGAAAATAATCGAGGTGTTAGTAGGGGTATCGAAAAGCCGGGATTTAGATGGAGGATGGGTTGTGGAAGGCACCGGTTTATTGAAAATTGTAGAATCTATAGAGTTTAGATTCTGTCCGGTATTCATGAAAAAATTTTTAGGAACAATTCAACCTGCCGACAAATTACTTTAGGCACGTGAAGCGAGCTTAAGAGATTCTGTCGTTGTTATAAAATCTGTTGTGGACACTCTTCGTTCATTTAAAATGACAATATTTATAAGGAAGTAGAGGCCAAAATTAACTTGGATTTCAATATATCGGAAGAGGAAACACCTGTTTGTTGGATAAAATAGGAGAGGGGTCACAGGAGGTGGGTCAAAGTGATCTAAACCTTAAAAAATATATTATGTAACTCTTGATATTATGCTTAGTGAAATGTACAAAAGATTTTCCCAAAATGATGCACTCCTCCATGCAGTTTCTGGTGCCGAAGAGGAGCAAATTGATTTAGACAAAGAGAAGTATTTACAATCATTAGGCATCATAATTCCATCACCAGAGGAAATAACTAACTAATACGTTTATCCAAAATCACAAGAAAGAAAATTCAGAAATTTGCATTTTCGATGAAATATTTAAGTACAGGCAAGTTTTTGAGACGCGTATAATTTATTGGCGTCAGCTAGAACCTTTGGATGCAGTACGGCGACATGCGAATCCGATTTCTCTGTTTTAACTAGAATTAATCGTCCCCAGCGCTTTTTGGTTTTGCTGGCATTCGAAAAAGACCGTTCCAAAGCACTACATCCGAATACTTAAAAAAAAATCGGCGACCGAAAAAATTGACGACTGCAACTATTTTGAATTATTTCTTTATAAAAACTGAAAAAATAATAACTTGAAATGAATTTTCTGGAAACATTTTAGTGACATGAAAGACTATGACGGCTCAAGCTGAAACTTAAGGACTTAAAAACACACTTCTTGCGACATTTTCTCCACATAGCCCGTATTCGCTTTAGGTTTTTGCCTAAAAGTTCCTTTTATTTTCCTGGCTAACGAACTTGTCCAAGCCATTTTTAAATGGAAGGTACCCACCAAATTTGATCTAAATCGGCCCACTATCTTTTGAGTTGTCAGTGTGATACACACACACACACACATATATATATATATATATATATATATATATATATATATATATATATATATATATATATATATATATATATATATATATATATATACTTATGCCTATGCGGAAGTAGCTGGACCAACCGTGCAATAGCTGGACGTCCAGCTATTAACATGCTGGTATTAATATGTACATGCGTTATTGGCTGGACCTATTTCATGAGAACATTAAAAGTAAAAATTAAAGCGCCTGTGCGGTGTTGCCAAATGCTCAAAATATTAATTCTATTTAAATATTTACATGTTTTAGTGAATTTTATGTACACTAGGACCGCAAAAAGCATGAGGTTACTTAAGGCTTTATTTAATAATAATATCGTCAGGATAATTCTTACGAATTTCTGGATTAAAAATGATTATTGCATAAGTTACTATTCATGTAATATAGCAAAAAATCTACAGGTGGTTTGTAAAAATAATGTTTTGGAAGAGACAAAATATGAATAATTTTGTGATATTTGCAGTAGATGTTCCAAAATCATAAAAACACAAAATGATTACCAAGGCCCTAGTGTATAATAAGATTGCAAATTATTTTTTGTCACCCTTTGCAAAAGTGAGAAAAAATGCATATGAAGATCGGGATAGCAATTAAGACCTTTCCGAAATATGAATTATTTTTTGATATTTGCAGTAGATGTGGCAAAGTCATAAAAAAAAAAGATGACCAAGGCCCTAGTGTATAATAAGATACGCAAATTATTTTTTGTTACCCTTTACAAAAGTGAGAAAAATGCATATGAAGATCGGCATAGCAATTAAGACGTTTTCCAAATATTTATTATTTTATCGCATTTGCAGTTAATGTGTTAATGTGTCAAAATCATAAAAACAAAAAATATTACTTAAGCCCTTATGTATGAAAGACCATGCAAATTATTTTTTGTCACGTTTTTCAAAAGCGAAAAAAATGCATATGAAGATCGGGATAGCAATTAAGACGTTTCCGAAATATGAATTATTTTTTGATATTTGTAGTAGATGTGCCAAAATCATAAAAACAAAAAATGATTGCCAAGGTCTTAGTGTATAATAAGATATTCAAATTATTTTTTGTCACCTTTTGAAAAAGTGAAAAAAAATTCATATGAAAATCGGGATAGCAATTAAGACGTTTTCCAAATATGTATTATTTTTTGCATGTGTCAAAATCATAAACACCAAAAATGACTTCCAAGGCTCTAGTGTATAATAAGATATGCAAATGATTTTTTGTCACCCTTTGCAAAAGTAAAAAAATGCATAAAAAGATCCGGATAGCAATTGAGACGTTTCCGCAATATGCATTATTTTTTGACATTTGCAATTTTTTAAACAGGAATCTTTTTTTCAATATTTACATTTAAAATCATAAAATCACAAAACTATTACCAAAGCCCTAGTGTATAATACTACAGCATACACAACTCTCAACTCGGACAGTTTTAGAATGAATTGAATTTGATTCTATTCCTATTTTTTAAGTTGCAGATTTTTTAACGCGCTAAAATCTAATATACAGTCACAGCATAATAATTGATTGATTATGCTGTGCTACAGTTACTTTTAAATTTTTTCTAAACATATGTTTGACAGGTCAGGTAAAAGCTTTGAAATTTACAAAAGGAGGGTACAGAAACAGAGTTGTAAAACTTTCTGGGATCAACGTCGTAAAAGCGGTATATCAAAGCCCAAACGTTCTTTATCTATGCGACGCTTTTATATACAAATACATAATATTTGAGAAAAAATGCTAGGTTTAATATTTGAATATTACCAGCCACTAACTGCTATACTAGAGTGACTTCTCATAATTTTTATGTTGCATTGTTCAAGTATGCAGTACAGCATAAGAAACAGTCTTCTTATGCTATGTAACCAAGATTTATGCCACTAAAAATAAGTTGCACTTTAAACCTAATTTATAGCAAATTTTTATAATAAACATATTCTTATAACGAGATTGGGGTAGTTTCTTTGTATACACAACATGTTTATTAAATTTATTTAAATTCATCATTTTTCCAAAACATAATAAAAATAATCTGTATCACTCTCTCACTGACTGATGGCAAAGTCGCTTAGTAGTCGCAAAGATAGGTTAAAATAAGGTGGTTTCCCGTTGCCTTTCATGTGGCACATTGACTGAAAAAAATACATTCTTGGAAAACCTCTTAACTGCTATCCCGATGTTTAAATTCTTTTTTTTTTCTTACTTTTGCAAAGGGTGACAAAAAATAAATTTGGTGTAGTATTACATAATAGGGCCTTGGTAATGATTTTTGGTTTTGTGATTTTACCACATTAACAGTAAGTATCACAGAATCATTAATGTTGAAATGAAAAACGTGGTAGTAACTATCCCGGTGTTCAAATGCATTTTTTTTTTATATTTCCAAAGGGTGACAGAAAATTATTTGCATGAGCTTTTATGCGTCAGGCCCTTAGTGATATTTTTGTTTCTATGAATTTGGAAAACGTCGTAATTGCTATCCCGATTTTCATATGCATTTTTCTCACTTTTGCAAAGGGCGACAAAAAATAATTTGCATATCTTATACACTAGGGCCATGATAATCATTTTTTGTTTTTATAATTTTGCCTCATCTACTGCAAATATCAAAAAATAACTCATATTTCGGAAACGTCTTAATTGCTATCCCGATTTTCATATGCATTTTTCTCACTTTTGCAAAAGGTGACAAAAAATAATTTGCATCTCTTATTATACACTAACGTCTTGGTAATCATTTTGTGTTTTTATGATTTTGGCACATTTACTGCAAATATAAAAAAATATGACATATTTCGGAAACGTTTTAATTGTTATCCCGAATTTCTTATGCGTTTTTTTCACTTCTGCAAAAGGCGACAAAAAAATAATTTGCATGGTTTTTCATACATAAGGGTCTTAGTAATAATTTTTGTTTTTATGATTTTGGCACATTAACTGCCAATGCGAAAAAATAATACATATTTGGAAAACGTCTTAATTGCTACCCCAATTTTCATATGCATTTTTCTCACTTTTGCAAAGGGTGACAAAAAATAATTTGCATATCTCATTATACACTAGGGCCTTGGTAATCATTTTTTGTTTTTATGATTTTGGCACATCTACTGCAAATATAAAAAAATAATTCATATTTCGGAAACGTCTTAATTGCTATCCCGATCTCCATATGCATTTTTCTCACTTTTTCAAAAGGTGACAAAAAACAATTTGCATATCTTATTATACACTAGGGCCTTGGTAATCTTTTTTGGTTTTTATGATTTTGGCTCATCTACTGCAAATATCAAAAAATAAATCATATTACCGAAACTTCTTAATAGTTATCCCGATCTTCATATGCATTTTTCTCACTTTTGCAAAGGGTGACAAAATATAATTTGCAATCTTATTATACACCAGGGCCTTGGTAGTCATTTTGTGTTTATATGATTTTGGCACATCTACTGCAAATATCAAAAATTAATTCATATTTCGGAAACGTCTTCATTGCTATCCCGATCTTCGTTTTTGTGATTTTGGCACATCTACTGCAAATGCGAAAAAATAAACGTGGTAATAGCTATTTCGATCTTCATATGTATTTTTTTCACTTTTGCAAACAGTGATATTTTTTTCAAATCCTACCCTAGTTTGTTTTTGTTAAATAGGTTTAACCTGCACATTAATTTGAAAAAAACAGCAATTTTAATTATTTTTTTTATAAATCTAAAGGAATTAGTAGCACGAATAAGAAATGAATGTTGACTTATTTTCCCAAGATAACCAGAAATGTGTAAAACGAATTTCAATTCCGTTTATACTACTAACAAATAGTCAATCGACAACAACCTAAGCATTTATTAAAGAAAATTGATTTAGATTATCTATTTTTTATTTCTGTTTTTAAAATAATATGTTTATTTTTGTGGGAAGGAATATAAACTTGGTGGTTTAGCATAACTTGACATGTACTTAAGAAATAGCTAAAAAAATAACAGTAGGATTGTCGGTTAAACAAATTATCGACGTCATATCTAAAATTTGGGACAACTTCATATTATTAAAAAAAGATCACAGCTTAAAAACCACTAATTGACGTGTTCGCACATTTGAAAAAGGTGTATTTGATTAACTGAATGTATTCTAAGTTACCAACATGCATTGTGTAATATGGCAGTAATAATGCTGATAATTGTTTATCTTTTTTTTTGTCTTTTCCTCAACGGCGACGTATTTCTGCGACTATGACCAATCACCGACGACAGGGAGCACGTTCAACTCACTTTCCTTTAAATTTGGCCGAACCCCGTTTTTTCTATAAGGAGGGTAGGGATATTCAGCGTGCCCAACCTCGCACGGTACACGGGACTAACGACTTCACGACTCCTCAGTGAATCGGAACCTGCAGAAATTCAACCTGCTCCAACTAAATGATAATTTTACAGTAGGGGCTGAAAAAATGAATGGGGAACCCTGGAAATCGAACCCAGTACCCTTGGATCCAGCGGCATACTTTCCTACCACTGGATAACTCAGGCTTTTTGATAATAATTGTAAAATATCTTTTGCAACAATTGGATACAATAATCTAAAATATATAACTCTATAATACTAAAAGTAGATCTCGTAAGTTTATAAAACAACAGTCATTATACACCATGTCCTATTTTCGAATTAAGTTTTTGTGTTATCTTCTAAAAAAAGCAGAAGTTGGATTAATTTTAATTCAAAATACTATATTACAAAACAAAAAAAAAGGTACGAAAGATGCTCTCTTCTCTTAATACCAGGAAAGCCTCTGGCCTAGAGGAGATCCCAGCAATTGTTCTCAAAAGATGCGCACCAGACCTTGCTCCTGTCCTGACCTGGCTGTTTTAGACATATTACAATAGAGGCATATTCCCTAGTAACTGGAAAACTGCTCGAGTACAACCCGTCCCCAAGAAAGGATCCAAAGCGCTTCCTAGCAACTACAGGCCTATTTCTCTCCTTTCAGTCGTCTCTAAAGTGATGATAAAGTATATAAACACCGAATTACTAAAATTTCTTGAAAAACACAGTCTAATCCACGACAGGCAGTATGGATTCCGTCAGCGCAGATCAACTGCCGACCTCCTTTCCTTTGTCACCCATTCTTGGAACAAGTCTATGAAACTACACGGTGAATGCCAGATTGTCTCTCTAGACATATCCAAAGCATTCGACCAGGTTTGGCACGCAGCGCTGCTTAATAAACCTCCGGTCTATGGCCTACCACCAAAACTCTGTACCTGGACAGCAAATTTCCTCTCCAACCGGAGCATTTCTGTTGTCGTGGATGTCCATTCCCTTAAACTGTATCAAATTAATGCAGAAGTCTCTCAAGGTTCAGCTTGAGCCCCTACTTTGTTTCTTCTTCACATCAATGATTTCCTCTCTAGCACATCTAACCCAGTTCACAGTTACGCGGACGACAGCACCCTCCTCTCAAATATACAATATTCTAAGCCTGTCCCTTTAGCTCAATTAGATGAGGAACGCAGACTCATGGAGGTTTCTGCCTCTGTGGATCTTCAAAAAATATTATACTGGGGAAGTATAAATCTTGTACAATTCAACACCACCAAATCTCAGTCTTGCTTTCTATCTCATAAGAGATGCACCAGCCCTAGACCCATCACAATGAACAACCAAGTTATTCAAAGTAATGAGACCCTTATACTTGTTGGCATATCTGTGGATCGAAATCTCAATTGGCACCAACATGTCACGTCAATTGCAGAAGTGGCTGCTAAGAAATTAGGTTTCGTCGTCCGGGCTCGCAAATACTTTTCACCAGATAATCTCTATACCTTATATAATTTACAAATAAGGCCAAACCTCGAATACTGCTCCCACATCTGGGGTGCCGCTGCCGCTTTTACACTCGCTATTCTAGACTCCATTCAGAAGAGAGCTATACGTCTCATCTCTGACACTACCATCACCCAATGGCTGCCATCCTTTGCCCAACGACGTGCCGTTGGTGACCTCGTTCTCTTTTATAGATATCTGCACGGGCACTGCTCAGATGAGCTTTCTTCCATAGTTCCTCCATCTGCTGCCCCCAACAGATCTACCAAGAACAGAGCGAATGCACCGTTTTACTGTCCAGGTCACCAGACATAGAACATCTTGTTATGCCCGCTATTTTGTCCCGAGGCCTTCCAAGTTGTGGAATTCCATGACGGCACATGTTTTTCCTTCTCCCCAGAACCTACAAACCTTCAAGTCCAGAATTAACAAGTTGCCTCTTTCCTCCCTCTCGACACCCACGGCACGATAGTATTTAGGCTGTAAGCCTTCGCGGTGTGTTGTTGAAAAACTAAAAAAAAATAATAATAACCCTTTAAGTACGTTACGCCCCAACATCTACTACAATTACTGAAAATAGTCCAGCATCGGTTTGACTGACTTATTGATTTAGACACCATGTCGATTTATAAATTTCGGTCGGAATATTTTTTGAGAATAAACTTTGGCAGAAAATTTTTAAAACAAGTTTCATTTCTTAGGCAGACTAAATAGTTGTAAGTTTTAAATTACCAGTGCTTTCTTTAGACAGAGCCTACAATATGTTTTGTTGGTGTACTCATTAATCAAATGACCTTGTGGTTAGAAAACATTTTATGTCCGAATTTTCTTAAAGGGTTTCTTAAGCAATTACGGAGCAAGGAGGTTGGATACTGCCCACTAGACGATGTGCGTTAACTAAACGTTTATTATGAGGCTACTACAACAGTTAAATAATGTAAGTACATATATTTATAATCTCGGAACCAAGACACCCTACAAAAAGGTATTATGGGAGCCGAGACTATAATGTAATGTGTGGGAAGTGTCATCGTTGCATTTTGTATTATAAAATACATATTATCGTGTCGGATAACTCCTCCCCTGTTAGATGGAATTTTATGGGGTGCATAAAAGTTAATTTGCAAAAATTTATATTCTAAGGTAAAACATTTAAAATGATCAAAAATTGAAAACAATTACATCAATAGATCAATAATTCGATAAAATTTAGAAAATATAACATATAACATGGTTATTCTTTAGGCAAAGGAAAAGCCTTTTGTTTGCTGCATTTTCGTTAACCTGTACGGAAATTTAAATATCAAGTATTTAAAGTTAACAATAAACAATGATTATGAAACACCCGTTAAAAGTAGCTTCCGCAGTATACACTCTATCACTTCTTACTATAAGCTTAGCATAAACAATATGCTACTGTTTTCCTCTAGGTAAAGGAATAATGTCTTCAATTACTGCGTCTTCCTTAAAGTAATTTTTTAATTTTTAAAATTTGAATAAACTAAGTTTATTCATCCCCTTAATGACGCTAACTTTGTTAGCGAAACGATCGTCGGGCCAAAAAACTGTATTGTGATAAATTGGGTTCTCCAAATTGTACTTATCAGTGCTCATCAGAGGTTCCAATCTTCACCCATTGTACAAAGCTAATTTCTATGATTATTGTTTCGCAGCAGCACGACCAAGATGGAGTTCTCCTCAAAGAGAAGCAGTTAAGGAGACCATTAGAAGACATTTAAAGGACGGAAGCAACCCCTCGATAGCTGAATGTGAACTTCTGATTGAAAATTGTCCAGTGTTAAACAAACGAACTCCCCAGTCTCTAAAACCTTACATTTCTAGTATCACGAAAAAAGACAGACAATATGATAAATATTTCTTTTTAGCTATATTAAAATAAAATAACATAAAAATACATCAATGACTATTTATATTACATTTTACAAATTTGCCTACTTTGTACAAATTTTCTTCTACTAAATTCCTGAGTTCTCCACTTTTTTGCATTTTCTATTTATTTACCACAACTATTTTCACGCATTTCGCACGTTCAATTCAAACCATAACACAAGAATTGTGTTTCATATGTAACTTATGCAAAAGCTTTGGTCATCATAGTTTTGTTAAGAGTTTGAATTATGTTACTTCCATTATGAAAACAGATCACATGCAATGTATTCAGATCCAGATAACTAATTACAATAATTTTGTTTTCTAGGAACTCAATGTATTACATGTTGAGATAAAACACGTGTGTTTTTAGACAAGACTGTCATAAATACATTTTTATACACAATTTATTTAATTTAAAATAACTGGTAAAAATTACAACACAAAATTTGTCTTTTATCATTTTTCTGCTTTACCACACCGGTGTGATAATTTATGTAGGCAAATAACTTAAAAATAATTTGTAGTCACTTTTTATAATTTTAATATTATTCACGAAGTGCTTCACTGTAAAACTGTCAAGGTAAAGAGAATAAATAATGTATTAATTAAAACATATCATCTTTGTATACTAGCAAGCAGACCTTAAAACCGTAATGCTACCTGTTTAAGCGTACAACATAAAACTAACCAGGAAACTTTTATATATCCTACTAAAAAGTGCGGCAACCCTGTGAGGTTAGGTCCAGCTACTTCCTTATAAACATATATAAACCCCAAGAGAGAAAGGTCCACCTACTTCCGCATAGACACAATATATATATATATATATATATATATATATATATATATATATATATATATATATATATATATATATATATATATATGTGTGTGTGTGTATGTGTACATTTAGTATTATAATTCAAACTGACCTTGGATATGGGTTCTAGGGGGCCTAGTTCGCGCTCATTTAAAGACATTTTTCAACATTCAAATGTCGCGATCTCCTGATTAGTGATTTTTTAAAAAGAAAATCCACTAAAAAGTCTATTACATACCAAAATTGAGATTTCTAAGTTGAAAGAAAAAAAGTTATAGGCATTTAAAAAAAAATTAGGTGACACTGATGATCAGAAAAACGCATAAAACCAAAATATTTTGTGTGGGTAACAAAATCTATTGTATACTACAAGCCGGGATTACGTTTCTTGGCGCAAAAAGCCCAGAAATACCGGAAAAATTACTTTGAAACTTATATAGTTTTTCTTCTTAAAACGTCAAAGTCCCGATTTAAAACGTCAAAATTGTGCAACATTTAGACAAAGAACCTGAAACAAATACGAGTTATGTAGAGAAAATTTTGCAAGAAACGTGTGTTACAAAGCCTGAAGTTTCAGCTCAACCGTCATTGTCCTTCATTTTACTAAAATCTTTGCAGAAAATCATATCATATAGACCCTTTCTCTAATACTTTGGTAGTAGTTTTAATTATAGAGTTTATCGTTTAATTGTATATAATTTTTAGCGAACCTACCTACATAGAAAAAATTCGTTATTGAGGAGACCGCGACTTTTGAATTATGAGAAGATTTCTTCAAATGAGTGCGAACTTGGCCGCCCTAGAACTTACATATACAGGGTGAAGCATTTATGTACAAATAGATTAAACAATGTCTTGTTTTAATTAGATACATTACATTTGTACATAAATGCTTCACCCTGTATATGTGAGTTCTAGGGCAGCCAAGTTTGCACTCATTTGAAGAAATCTTCTCATAATTCAAAAGTCGCGGTCTCCTCAATAGCGAATTTTTTATATATATATATATATATATATATATATATATATATATATATATATATGTATGTATGTATGTATGTATGTATGTATGTATGTATAAACATATAACCATTGACTCTGACACCGGATATGGGTTCTAGGAGGCCTAGTTTGCACTGTGAAATCTATTCAAAAGTCGCGGTCTCCTCACTAGCGATTTTTGCTACGAAAATTCGCTGAAAATTATACGATTAAATTATAAACTACTTCCAAAGCATCAGAGAAAGCGTCTATTTGAAATGAATTTTTTGGAAATATTTTAGTAAAATGAAGGAGAACGACGGTTGCAGCTTAAAATTAAGTGTTTGTAAAACACTCTTCTTGCGATATTTTCTATACATTACCCGTATTCGTTGCAGGTGCTTTGGCTACAGGTTGTCAATATTAATGTTTCAAATCGCTACTTTGACGTTTCGAGAAAGACCCTAATTTTTTAACTGCCTGTAACTTTTTGGTCTTTATACTTACATACTTAAATTTTTGTACATCGTTTACTAATGATACGAAGCCTCGTGCCAAATTTGGTTGCCGTTACTTTGCTAATTTAAGAGTTATAAAGATTTTCCGAAAGAAAACACAAAAGTTTCCGAGAAAAATTGGGCCGATTTTCCAGGCTAACAAACTTATCCAAGCCACTTGCAAAAGGAATGCACGGGCCAAATTTGATCAAAATCGGACTATTCTTTTTTGTGTTATCGGTGTGATATATATATATATATATATATATATATATATATATATATATATATATATATATATATATATATATATATATATATATAAATTGAAACTGACCCCCGATATGTGTTCCAGGGGACCTAGTACGCGCTCATTTGAAGACATTTTTCAAAGTTTAGTTTAGTTTAGTTTAGTCCCGATCTCCTCCTTAATGAATTTTTAAAGAAAATTCACTAAAAGATCTATTATGTAGATATTAAAAACATTTTTTATGAAAATTCACCACCAGAACGCATTTGCTGCGTCCATGCTTTTATATACTTTGTTTAACAAAGATTCGCTACCGCTACGCATGTGTCCGTAATTTTTATTAACCGTATAACAAATAATTTTTAAATGAAAACAGTTTTATGAAAATTCGCCATAGTGCATTCGCTGTGTCAAGAAAATTTAGCACTGAAATCATACTTTAACCTTAGATTTTCATGTGCACGAACATGTTTACAGAAATATTCAAAGAATGTTTAGTAGCCTTTCCTAGTTTTATTTTAGGCATTGCTGTTTGCTCGTCGGCTACTCACTACCTACAGTGCAACATATTTTCATGTATAATATATAATATATTTAAATATATCCAAAAAATGTGAAGGCAAATCTGAATAATGCTTGAAAACAAGCTAGTAATATTATGATTGTTTTCAGTTTCAGCATAGCTAGCGTTCCAAACAATAGACAAATTAGTTTACTGAATGTCAAAAGATTATCCGGTTGACATTTATTCCGTGCGCAGCCTACTTGAATGTCGATTTTTTCCGTAAACTGCTAAGTTATTGAGTAAGCTATTACTACATACAATGTTCAATCAATGAAGTAGCATACCTAAGTTGACGGCCGTCGAAGAAAAACTAAATGAGTTATGCGAAGCCTGGAAACACATAAACACTGGGCAACGTTACGCGTGTCAATATGCATATTGAGAGAGTGAGCAAATTAGAAAATAGAGAAGCTGATTCAAATTACCTGGTGCATCTGCCAACAGATCCGGAATTTGCTTTCAAGGTTTAAAAAACGTGACACATATTCGGTTTCCCCAATTAAAAGTTCTCGCTTCATAAACAAGCATTCGATGATTGAATGCAGGGCTGATGTATTTGATGAGGTATATTGGGTGACTGATGCTTCGTTTTTTCGATAACTTTAACTATGACGTCAACAAACAATGACGTTATTAGTTGTTTAACAATTTCACAATTTAAAAAAAATTCCGGTCGCAGCATGTGCGTTATAGTAGGTAGTTTTTTTTTTGAGTCATTGTTGTGACAAATATATATATATATATATATATATATATATATATATATATATATATATATATATATATATATATATATATAAGAACCTTGGTGGTTCAGCGGTAAGAACGTGTACCTCTGAACCGAAGGGTACTGGGTTCGATCCCAGGGCACTCCTTTCACTTTTTCAGTACAAACTGTAAAATTAACATCAACCGAGATTCTGGCATTGTATTTGAGCAAGTTGAATGTCTGCACGTTCCACCCTTCGGAGGGGGTGTAAAGCCGTCAGTCCCGTGTTCATGCGATGTTGGGCACGTTAAAGATCCCTACCCTCCTTACAGAAAGGCAGGGGTTCGGCAACATTTCCAGGATAGTGAGGTGAAACTGCCCCCTGGCGTCGGTGATTGGCCATAGTCGCGGAAATAGGCCGACGTTAAAGAAACAAAACACACACACACACACAGATATATATATATATATATATATATATATATATATATATATATATATATATATATATATATATATATATATATATATATATATACAGGCTGATTCACGTACACGTTCGTTAGAAAATTTTTGATATCCCGAAATCGTATTATTATGAAATATTTACAAAATGCCGGCACATCCAGAAATACCTAAAATCGGCACCATCTTTGTTTTTTTTTAATGGGAATACCCCATTTTGATTTCATGTCTGGATTATACATTAAATTCTGAGTTCAGAACGTCACAGTTGTCAACACTTATCTGTCATAGTTTTTGACAAGTCACATTTTTCGCAAAAAAAATTGAAGTTGCAGGGGTCCATTAAGAAATGTATAACTCCTGAACCATTGAAAATAAATAGTTGATTTTTTTAAAATTCGGTTCACAAAGGTTTGGCCAATATTTTGCATCATTGCCGATACTTTTGTTATGTTTCATGCGCCTACTGCGATTTTTCAAAGTTGACAATCAAAAAATTTCAAAAACTTCATTTCTTCAAATGGCACCTACCATTTTGACGCCTGAAATCAATGTAGAATTTTAGTGCCACTTTTATTAACATTATGCATGTTTATCTTGAGCCGTTTTTGAGTTATTGTCTTTTAGTGAATGTTCGTAGAAAAAATTCACTAATGGGGAGATCCCGACTTTTGAATTTTGAAAATTTTTTGCAAATGAGCGCGATCTAGGACCCCTAGAACCCATATCCGGGGTCAGTTTCAATTTTTATATGTTTATATATATATATATATATATATATATATATATATATATATATATATATATATATATATATATATATATCACACCGATAACTCAAAAAATAATAGGCCGATTTTGATAAAATTTGGCATGTACCTTTCTTTTGTAAATGGCTTGGACAAGTTCGTTGGTCAGGAAAATCGGATGAGGTTTTCCGGGAAAATTTTGAGTTTTCATTCGAAAAAAATTCTTATCTCAAAAAGTAATAAGCCGATTTTAATAAAATTTGGCATGTACCTTCCTTTTGTAAATGGCTTTGAAAAGTTCGTTAGTCAGGAAAATCGGATGACTTTTTTCGTGAAAATTTTTAGTTTTCATTCGAAAAAATTTTTTATCTCAAAGAATAATGGGCAGATTGTGATATAATTTGGCATATACCTTCCTTTTGTAAATGGCTTTGATAACTTCGTTAATGAGAAAAATCGGATGAGGTTTTCCGGAAAAATTTTGAGTTTTCATTTGAAAAAAAATTTTATCTTAAAAAATAAAAAATCTATGATAACCAAATTTGGTAGGTAGGTTTACGATATAAAAAGTAAACTATACACCAAAATTTAGATTTCTATGTTACAAGAAAAAAAAGTTATAATAAAATATTTTGTGCCAGATCATTTCTATGAAAATTCACTACCATAACGCACTTGCTACGTCCAGGCTTTTTTTTTAATTTTATTATTTTCCCCTCAAGGTTAGTATGCTTTGGAAAAAATAGCAAATGTCAAAGTCACTGTTCTGTCATTATTATCTTAGTGTTTCAATTAATTAGTGCAGTTTTAGTGAATTTTCTTAGAAAAAAATCACTAATGGGGAGATTCCGACTTTTGAATTTTGAAAAAAAAATTTCAAATGAGCGCGATCTAGGACCCCTAGAACCCGTATCCGGGGTCAGTGTCAATTTTTATGTTTAAATATATATATATATATATATATATATATATATATATATATATATATATATATATATATATATATATATATATATAGTATATATATATATATATATATATATATATATATATATATATATATATATATATATATATATATATATATATATATATATATATGTATATATATATATATATATATATATATATATATATATATATATATATATATATATATATATATTATGATGGAGCATTATTTGAATGATGTTGTCTTTGATTCATTTGTAATTCATGGGCAAAATAACAGAATAGTTGACAGAACATGCGTGTTCAACATCAAATATCCACATCTACCGCAAATTACGAAAGAAATATTTCTAAGACTTAAAAATATTTTTTTGATCATGGTGGTTAAGCCTGTTATGAAAACTAGATTTATAACAAGAAATAAAGAGGTCGAAATTAACGCCTTGGGATATTTAGGAGCATATTCATGTGCTTCAATCAGAAAAGCATATGCCGATTTGGGAATTTCTTATTCCTCGTTGCAAAGGATTATTTGTCGTCATAAGTTACAACCATATAAATTTATAAGGCTACAAAAACTACATCCCGGAGACTACGTACGCAGGATCAACTTTTGCGAAGAATTTTTGGTCAAAATTCATGAAGATCGTAATTTTTTACAAAACATCATCTGGATAGACGAAGCAACATTTTTTCAGCAAGGGATGATTAATCGACAAAACCAGCATTTTTGGGCTGATGAAAATCGTCATATTGTAATGGGGGTCGAAAATCAAACTCAATTTCGTATAAATGTTTTCTGCCTGTTAATGGAGAGTCAGGTATGATATTTCATGTAGGATGGAAATTTGAATGGCGATGGTTATTTGTGAATTTTAAGAGAAGTTGTGGAAAATTATCTGGATGATATGCCGCTCAATCGATGTTGCAATCGTTGGTATCAAATGGATGGAGCTCCAGCACATTCAACTGGAGCCGTGGATGCCAAATTAACGGTGCTCTTTGAAGATCGTTGGTGGGGAAATAGGGGTCTATCATTTTGGCCCGCGCGATATCCGGATCTTACACCTTTAGATTTTTATTTATGGGGTCGGTCAAAGAATTAGTGTACGCAAATTCAGTTTTCAATTACGAAGTATAACGATAGCTGGAGCTTTTGAACATTTGGATCCTTTTGAAATTCGGAGAGCAACGCAGTCTGTTCGGACACGTATTGTACATTGTCTCAATGAAAACGGTGCACACATTGAGCAATTTTTCATTCATTCTTTTTTTTAAACGGGCCACCGTTTCTACATTCTCGCATATGCCATAGAATTGTAATGCATTATTGCCAGGAAAAAACCGACATCGTTCATTATTCGTAAGTTATGTCAATATATATATATATATATATATATATATATATATATATATATATATATATATATATATATATGTATATATATTGCTGGTCGATGGTAGGTTAGACGTTTATGGAAAACGGGACATAGGATTAATCTGTCTTTCTAAAATATTTTCATTTTGCCGCTTCTACTCAAAATTAGTAACAACTTTCTTATTTTTAATGGAACACCTGTATATTATTTTGTTTTTAGAATTAAAATTTATTTATGATCATTTTCTTTTAGTAGCTTCCTATACCTATCTACACCGGTTTTCGAGATAATACTTATTTAAATTTGTTTTCCTCATAAAAATGGTACCACTAAAATTTTAATTTGGCTGCTATTTGAAACCATAGAAGGCTGTAATTTTGGGCACAGTTTGAAAACGCCTCGTATTTAATAGCTACATAAATAAATTCATTTAATGTTATACAGGGCGGTTTAAAAATGATGATTTTAACGTGACACACATAAAAGGCAAAACTTTATTTTTTCAAATAGGACACTTGTATATTAGTTGAAATTCTGAAAGCCAATTAAATTTCCTCCAAATTGATGTACCATAGTGGTATACCTAACGCGTCAATTTCTAAATAATCGTAATAATTACTAAAAAACACATTATCTTCACATAATGTGAATTAGTTGGTCATAGAACGCCAAGTGATTTGACAATTGCTTAATTGTTTACTGTGTTTGACATTCACCGAAGTTTTAAGATTCATTTGCTATTTTCCAAGTTAAGATGTAGCGAAATAATTACTCAAATGAAGTTTTGATGACACTATTTATTCTTCATGGACAATGTGACAAAATTGTAGCAAGAACATGTAGAAAATTCAATGAAATGTATCCTGAATTGCAATGAACGAAAGAAAGTTTATGGGAATACAAGATAATTTTATCAATTATGGTTCAAAATTTGGGACAATTCGAAGTTTGCCAAGGCCTGTAACGTCGAATGAAGAAAAGATAGTGAACGTTTTAGCCTATTTCCACGTATATCCACAAACTTCCATCCAAAGTGCAGCATATGATTTAGGCGTAACTTATTATGCGGTGCAGAAGATTTTGGCCAATCACAACATGCATCCTTTTAAATTTATAACACGTCAATACTTGAAACCAGATGATTACCAACGTCGCATTCAACATTGTGAGACACTCCTAATACGCATTGAAGAGGATCCTAACTTTTTGAGAAAAATAAAATGCACAGACGAAGCCAAGTTTTCGAGAGAAGGTATTATCAATAGAAGGAATCTACATTTTTGGGCCGATAAAAATCCACGCATGGTCAAGCAAAGGGGCTTTCAAGAAAAATTTCGTTTTAATGTTTTTGGCCTGCAAGGTCCCCCGACCTCACACCCATCGATTTCTACCTTTGCGTTACTTTAAAACAAAAGGTATACCAGACACCGGTGAACACTAAAGAGGAGCTACGTCAACGTGTGACCAATTGGATCGACCAACTAAATGCTAATGAAATACATAAAGCGACAACTGATGGTGTACATCGCCGGATTTTGAAGTGCTTAGAAGTCAATGGGGGATATTTTGAGAATTTGTTGTAAAATGTTTAGAATCTAATAATATTCTATTCAATAATAATTGAAATTTTTTTCCTGTATTCGCATAACCTTTCTTTCGCTCATTGGTTGCAATTCATGACACATTTCATTGAATTTCTTACATGTTCTTGCTACAATTTTGTCACATTGTCCATGAAGAATAAATAGTGTCATCAAAACTTCATTTGAGTATTTATTTCCCTTCATCTTAACTGGTTTTCAAATAAATATTAAGTGGAAAATCGTAAATGAATCTTAAAACTTCGGCGTCTGTCAAACACAGTAAACAATTAAGCAATTGTCAAATCAGATAGCGTTGCATGACCAACTAATACAAATTATGTAAAGATAATGTGTTTTTCATTAATTATTGCGATTATTTCAAAAACTTGACGAGCTAGGTATACCACTATGATACATCAACTTGGAGGAAATTTAATTGCCTTTGAGAATTTTAAATAATATACAGGCTGTCCTATTTGAAAAAATTAAGTTTTGGCCTTTTTTATGGGTCATGTTAAAATCATCCATTTTGAACCGCCCTGTATAACATGAAATGAATTTATTTAGGTAACTAATAAATACCAGGCTTTCCAAATTGTAGGCAAAATATCAGCCTTCTATGGGTTTAAATAGCAGCTAAATTAAAATTTTAGTGGGACCACTTTTCTGAGAAAAAAATATTAAATAAGTATTATCTCGAAAACCGACGTAGTTAGGTATAGGAAGCTATAAAGGAAAAATGATCATAAAGAAATTAAAATTCTAAAAACAAAATAATATACATGGTGTCCTATTAAAAATAATAAACTTTTTTTGAGAATGATAAGTAGCTACACACGCTATGTTTTTAAAATATTACTATGATACAGGCTGATCCGAGAGACTTGTGACGAATCAAACTTACAAGTTATTAAATGGAACATCCTATATATAATTATCTATATGAATTGTCCTGGTCATTACGACAATTGTAATATAAGATATATTAGGTCTAAACTAAACTCTATATTTCGGCCACCATTTATAAAAATCTGAAACCGTCGTAAAAAAAACTATATGTGTCCTAAAACGTAACATATCCTTGAACACAGCAGTAGCTTGTATTTGGTTTGAAATGCATCGCCGTTATACAAGGTGGTTGAGTTTTGCAAATTCACGTCGGGCTCATTTTTTTTATGGAACACCTCTATATTGTATTTTTATGTTAAATGCAACATTACTACCTTTAAAAAATATAATACATGATACCTCTCTGACAAATAGTTTTCCGTAAATTAGGCGTAAAAGCAAATTTTCTGCATTCTATTATGCGATTTAAATGTATTAAGTCGATTATTAAAGATCTGAACGCAGCAAGTGCGTTATGGTAGTGAATTTTCATAGAAATGATCTGGCAACAAATACTTTATTATAACTTTTTTTTCTTGTAACATAGAAACCTAAATTTTGCTGTATAGTTTACTCTTTATATCGTAAATCTACCTACCGAATTTAGTTGTCATAACTTTTTATTTTTAGAGATAAAAGTTTGTTTCGACAGAAAACTCAGAATTTTCCCTGAAAAACTGGTCCGATTTTCCTGGCTAACGAACTTATCCACGCCACTTACAACAAAAAAAAGGTACGTGCCAAATTTGATCAAACGTCCCTTTCTTATAATAAATGTTTAAAATGTTCTCTATTCACTTGCACACAACGAAATAATCTGCTCTGGAATTCTTCCCTAACTCTGTTCAACACGTCAGGCGTTACCTTCCTAATTTCTGTTGTTATTTTCATTTTCAAATTATCTTAATCAGCAAGTTGCGTTTTATACACTCTGTTTTTAAGGTATCCCCATAAAAAGAAATCAAGAGGTGTAAGATGTGGTGATCTAGCGAGCCATTCTACGAAACCTCTTCGTTCAAACCATCTTTGTGGAAATACTTCCTGCAAATACTCCTGTACTTGAAGAGCAAAGGGGGGCGGTGCACCATATTGTTGAAACAATATCATTTCATGGGGAATATTAGGTTCATTACATTTGGATACAATTCTGCTAACATTGGGACAACCTGTTCTCTTAGCATTTCTAAATATCTTGGACCGTTTAGATTTTCTATACAAACAGGTCAAACTACGTGATCACCAATGATACCAGCCCAAACGATCAACTTCTGAGGACGTGTGTGTTTGTCGCATCCAGTGGGGGTTTTCGGCACCCCAGTATCTGCAATTTTGACTGTTTACATCGCCATTCAAAAGAAATGTTGCTTCATCGGAAAACAGAACGTCAGCAGAAGAAATAACATTTCTATCTAACATGTCCAGCAGTTGTTCACAAAATTGCAGTCTTCTATCAGAATCACCGTCAATCAACTCTTGAACGTGTTGTAGTTTATAGGGATGCATTTGTTCGTTTTTGAGACACCTTAAAACTGTTGATTGACTAACATCATTTTCACGTGTAACTTGACGGGTCGAAGTTGTTGTGTCTTCTTGAAAAGCCAATAAAATATTGAGTTTTACATCTTCTTCAAGAAACTTGGATCTTCTAGGCAGTGGTTTAACGTGACCATAATCACGAAACTGTGAATGTATCTTAGACACAGTTCCCTGGGTTAGTGGGGGCAAATCTGGATGTTTTTCATTAAATAGGTTAACAACTTGTGCCTGTGTTCTACACATATCACCATACCCAATCATCATTAATATTTCTCTTCGCAGAGTTTCAGTTAAGTATCGCATTATTAGACCAAAATTAAATTGAAATTATCGGAACAAAATTACGACTTATTTATTGGGAGACCGTGCATTCAACACAACACACCACAAAATAAAACAGATATGTTAAATTTCACCTTTTACACTGCAAAAATTGTTGGTTAATAAGAAACGATTAATGATACCAAGTACGTTTTAGATAAAAGACAAGATATGAAATTTAAGATAAGAGTCAATGAAGAATTCCAAAGCAAATTATTTCGTTGTGTGCAAGTGAACGGAGAACATTTTGAGCATTTGTTATAAAAAAGGGACGTTTTTATTAAGTTTATTTTTATTTCAGGGTAAACTGTTTAGTTTTAATCTTCCGGTATTAAATTTCCACCATGTATTGAAAACTTTAATATTATACCATACATATGGGGTATCCCCGCATTCAGAAAAATGTGATCCATCGAATTGTGATGAAAAAATGTAGGGTTGCTATTTAAAAAAATGGATAAAGTGGTGAGAGTTTATTTTTTTTTAACTATGATTATAAGATAATGTTCGACAAATTAAACTTCACGTGTCTCAGCGTTTTCCACAAAAACTATTTTTTGCTGAATAATGAATTTTATTCCATAAGTGTGTTTCACACTGTATATATATATATATATATATATATATATATATATATATATATATATATATATATATATATATATATATATATATATATATGTATGTATATATATATATATATATATATATATATATATATATATATATATATATATATATATATATATATGTATGTATCACACCGATAACTCAAAAAATATAGGGCCGATTTTAATTAAATTTGGTGAATAAATTTCTTTTGCAAATGGCTTGGATAAGTTCGTTAGTCAAGAAAATCTGCCCAGGTTTTCCTGAAACTGACCCCGGATATGTGTTCTGGGGGGCCTAATTAGCGCTCATTTGAAGAAATTTTTTCAAAATTCAAAAGTCGGGATCTCCTCAATGGTGAATTTTTTTTAAAGAAAATTTACAAATATATATATATATATATATATATATATATATATATATATATATATATATATATTAACATATAAAGTCTGAAATTGTGAAACTGACCTCGAATATGGGTTCCAGGGAGCGCTCATTTGAAGAATTTTGTTGAAAATTCAAACGTCGTGATCTCCTCATTAGTGAATTTAAAAAATCACTAAAGGGCGAGAACATGGGAAATTATTTTAAAGAGAATATGAAATTGTTTTGAAAGTGGAAAAGATATATTAAACGATTTAACCGTTGTCAGTAGCGCTTTTAGGCAACAGAATGTCACACGATTCGAGTGATTTTTAGTGAATTTTCGTAGAAAAAATTCTCTAATGGGGAGATCCCGACATTTGAATTTTGAAAAATTTTTTGCAAATGAGCGCGAACTAGGACCCCTAGAACCCACATACGGGGTCAGTTTCAATTTTTATATGTTTATATATATATATATATATATATATATATATATATATATATATATATATATATATATATATATATATATATATATATATATATATATATATATATATATATATATATATATATATATATATATATATATATATATGTATCACACCGATAACTAAAAAAATTATGGGCCGATTTTCATAAAATTTGGAGCATGCCTTCCTTTTGTAAATGGCTTGGATAAGTTCGTTAGTCAAGAAAATCGCACGAGGTTTTCCGGAAAAATTTGGAGTTTTCATTCGAAAAAAATTTATATCTCCAGAATTAACAAAGTAAGGGCAACCAAATTTGGTACGCGGATTTGGTAAGCTAACTACCAAAATTTGGCTCTGTATGTGAAAGGACAAAAAAGTTACAGGCATTTAAAGAAAAATAAATTTGGGTTTTCCTCAAAACGTCAAAATCGCGATTTAAAATGTCAAATTGGTAATATTTAGGCAATGAACCTGAAATTAATATGAGCTGTGGAAAGAAAATGTCTCAAGAAGAATGCTTTACAAAGCCTGAACTCTTAGTTTCAATCGTCATTGTCCTTCATTTTACTAAAATATTCCCAGAAAATTCATTTAAAATAGACCCTTCTGATGCTTTGGCAGTAGTGTTGGCTATAGAGTTTATCGTTTAATGGTATATCATTTTTGTCAAATTTTCGTAAAAAATCATTAAAGCTCAATATATCCGTTATTATGCAAGTTACGAAAAAAAAGGTATACATTACTTATAGGGTGTCTTGAGCTACATCTTAAAATATTTCCACAATTACAGGCTGGCCCATAAGTCGTTGGTGATTCAAATTTTCTTTTTTTTTTAATAGAACACGCCCTATGTTATTGCATTTTCCATCGAAATATAATACATCTTTGTAATAAAAGAAATTCTGGACGCAGCAAGTGCGTTATAGTTGCGAATTTTCATTAAATGCTTCAAATTTGAATAGCTCAATTTGCTATTAACCTACAAGGCTGACCAGGAAACCAGTTTTTTCGGGAACAATTTAAGTTTACTTTCGGAAATTGCTGTACATTTTCAAGCAATAAAGTTATTTTGATGAAACATGGCACATTGTTTCTACTATATAGATTGATGCCTGCTTTCTTAAAAAACCTGTTGGCTATTAAAAACATTTTTATGAAAATTCACTACCATAACGCACTTGCTGCGTCCAGAAGTTTTCATATTGAATTGATAGAAAAAAATTCCGATATTTCGCAGTGAATTGTTTATGTGATGGAATTGGAAGGTTGTCCATCAGCCACAGACAAAATTAAATGGAAATAATTATAAACAGGTCTAATGATATGCGTAGGAGAGAGAGCAAGTTGCGTAATGCCTTAAAAATCTTATGAAAATTCGCTACTATACCGAACTTGCTGCGTCCTGACTTTTATCAATTAAAAATTTCGAGGGTTTTTCCCAAAAAAAATTATTTGGCTTTTTCTTTACTCATGCCCTACTTTAGGTGCGCACGAAACAATTACAACAACTGATTCAGGTTATTTAAAAAAACCTAATCTACTAATCTACTTACATTTTGAAAGCGATCTTCTGGCTTGGAAGTAAGTAGTGCAATGCGGTCTTTTAGATTTCATAGCCGACTGAATGCTTTGCATGTCTCAGAACAAAATAAACTTAGTTTGGTCAATATTATAAATGTGATGCATTAAAACGATACTAGAAAACAAAACCGCAGTGAACGTTTCCGGACCACAATAGATGTGTCGTAAGATACGTGTTGAAGCTAATATAACTACATAAAGTAAGATTAATTAATTAATTTAAATATTTCTAACAAACTATGCTAGTAATAAAACAGTCTTGGCGCAGCAAGTGCGTTATACTAGTGAATTTTCATAAACATGTTTTAATAGCAAATATATCTTTCTTTAAGGAAAGCAGCCATAAGATTTGGTTATGTAGTAGAAACAATGTACCATATTTCATCAAAATAACTTTATTGTTTGAAAAAGTACAAAAATTTTCTGGAAATAGACTTAAAATGTTGCCGAAAAAGTGGTCCGTTTTTCCTGGGTAATAAACCTCTTCAAGCTATTACCCACCTACCAAGATATAATTATTCACAAAAAGCTTTTCGACGAAACTTCCAACAAAAATTTTTACATGAAAATTTACACTTTTTTTCACGAATGTCCGAAAACTTTTTGTTACAATAACTTATTAAACATTTATTATTCATTACCAAAATTTCACAAAAATCTTACAAACAATAATTTCTACGGAAACACAAAAAAATGTGTGTGAAAACTCACTAAATATTATTATACAAAAATTTACTAAAAGAATACATAAAATTTAAATCATATAGCTAACCTGTAATTAACAGTCTAGACGCAGCAAGTGCGTCATGGGAGTGAATTTTCATAAAAATGTTTTTAATAGCCAATATGTCTCTCTAAGGCAAGCAGGCATCAATCTGATTACCGGTATAGCCTATATAGTAGAAACAATGTACCATATTTTATCAAAATTACTTATTGTTTGAAAATATACAAACATTTTCCGGAAACCAACTTAAAATGTTTTCGAGAAAACTGGTTTCCTAGCCAACAAACCTTAGGTTAACAGCAAATTGAGTTATCGAAATTTGAAGGATCTGATGAAAATTCGCTACTAAAACGCACTTACTGAGTCTCGATTTTTTTCCTTACAAACATGCACCATATTTCGATAAAAAAATGCAATAATATAAGGGTGTTCGAAAAAAACAATTATAGGGATCACCAACGTCTTATGGATTGTCAAAATAATTTTATAGGATGCAGCTTAAGACACCCTATAATTAACGTATACAATTTTTTCTCGTAGCTTGTATAATAACAATTATATTTAGCTTTACCGTAGAAATGAGTCACCCTATCTATATATCTAAACAGATAAAAACTAAAAGTAAACCCGGATGTGGATTCTAGGGGGCCTAGTTTGTGCTCATTTAAAAAATAGATAAAAATTATAGACCGTTAAACCATAGACTTAACTAAACCTACAGCCAAAGCATCAACTTCACTAAGCCTACAGTCAAAGCATCAGAGAAAGGGTCTATTTGAAATGAATTTTCTGTAAACATTTTAGTAAAATGAAGGGCAATGACGGTTGAAGCTGAAACTTAAGGGTTTGCAGGACACTCTTCTTGTGACCTTTTCTTTACATAATCAGTATTTGTTTCAGGTTCTATGCATCAATGTTGCGAATTTTGACGTTTCAAATCGCGACTTTGACGTTTTGAAGAAAACTCCAGTTTTCTTGTGAATTTTCTTTAAAAAAATCACTAGTGAGGAGATCCCGACTTTTGAATTTTGAAAAAAATTACTAGGCCCCCTGGAACACATAATCGGGGTCAATTTTTATATGTTTAAATATATATATATATATATATATATATATATATATATATATATATATATATATATATATATATATATATATATATATATATACATATAATATATATGTATCACACCGATAACTCAAAAAATAATTGGCCAATTTTGAATAAATTTGGTGAATACCTTCCGTTTGCAAGTGGCTTGGATAAGTTTGTTAACCAGGAAAATAGGCCCAAATTTTCCAGGAAAATGTTGTGTTTTCTTCCGAAAAAAATCTATATCTCCAAAAATAACAAAGTAAGGGCAACCAAATTTGATACGCTGGTTTATATCATTATAGGTAAAGCACCTACCTAAATTTAGCTCTGTAGATTAAAAGACAAAAAGAGAAAAATAAATTGAGGTTTTCCTCAAAACGTCAAAAGTCGCGATTTAAAACGTCAAAATTGGCAACATTTACGCGAAGAACCTGAAACTAATACGAGCTATGAAAAGAAGATGTCTAAAGAAGAATAGTTAACAAATTTTGAAGTTTTAGTTTCAACCGTCATTGTCGTTCATTCTACTAAAATGTTTCCAGAAAATTCATTTCAAATAGACCCTTTCTCTGATGATTTGGTAGTAGTCTAAGCTGTAGGGTTTATCGTTTAATGATATATAATTTTTGTAGAATTTTCGTAAAAAATCAATAAAGGTCAATATATTCGTTATTATACAAAATACGAAAAAAAATTGTATACATTAATTATAGGGTGTCTTGAGCTACATCTTAAAAAATGTTTCTACCAGAGGGTGGCCCATAATTTTTTTTATCGAACACGCCTTATGTTATTGCATTTTTCCA
Organism: Tillus elongatus; assembly: GCA_964006375.1. NCBI lineage: Eukaryota > Metazoa > Arthropoda > Insecta > Coleoptera > Cleridae > Tillus > Tillus elongatus. The sequence continues at coordinate 60,204,953 of OZ023262.1, read as the reverse complement.
TTTTCCATCGAAATATAATGGATGTTTGTAAGGAAAGAAATTCGGGACGCAGAAAGTGCGTTATAGTAGCGAATTGTCAATGAATGCTTCAATGAACTATATTAGGACCTTCGTTTTTTATACTTTATGTTAACTCATTGATTGTTGTTGCCCTTACTTGGTGAAACTGGTCCATACTACATACAGACTGGGAGACTACTTTCCTGGCTTTACTGTTGGGTTTGTTTTTTTACAGAAAGCAGACTCAACAGTGGAGCCAGAAAAGTAGTCTCCCAGTCTGTATCTTTATGTTAACGACCTATTGAGATATATGCAAAGTGACAGTATTATGTCTTATGCTGACGAGGCTGTTATCATCTCGAGTGGTGACACATGCTCCTTGACAGAGAATAAAATGAATGTATATCAGAATCATGTGTCGAAATGGCTGGCTCTGAATAGACTGTCTTTGAACGTAGATAAAATTGTATATATTACTTCCAGAATTTACCTGATGCTGAATATTAGGTTTGGAAACCACTTGATAAAAAGGGTTCCGAGCCATAAGTATTTGGGTTTGTATTTTGATTATAGTATGAAATGAAACAAGCACATTATTTACATCATAAAAATAGATAGATACTTCATATCTTTTTTTGCCAAAATTAGAAATATTATGGATGCTACACTGGCGTTGGTATATTATGCATTTTTCTACAGTATGATAAATTATGGAATAATTGCTTGGGGGCATATGACCACAATCTAAAGCTGATGCAAGGACTCCAAAACAAATTATTAAAAATTATAAATAAGAATCGATTTTCAGAACATGTTGCTTCCCTTAATGTAGGACAATTGTTTCAGTTCGAATCAATATCGTTTTATTATGAAATGTTAAAGTGATATATTTGCATAATACAAGCAAAACGGGGAGACGAAAAGACGATACAATTACCAAAGATCAATAGAACTATAAGTCAGAAAAGTAGCTACATTGTGGCTATTAAGGTTTTTAATATGTTGACAAATAACCTCAAATCGCTAAATAAAAAGTTCGGGACGCAGCAAGTGCGCTATAGCAGTTAATTTTCATTAAATGCTTGAAATTTGAATAACTCGATTTTCTATAAACTTAGAAAGTTGAATTTTAGTACGCAGTAAGGTCTTGCCCAAGGCAACATATCCACCAAATTTTATTAAAATATCTTTGTAATTTTCGGAGAAAAAATTGTTTCGAAAGAGAACTCAAAATTTTACTAGAAAACCTTGACCGATTTTCCTGGCTAACGAACTCATCCAAGCCATTAATAAAAGAAAGGTACTTCCCGAGTTTCATCAAAATCGGTTGATTATTTTTGTGAGTTATCGGTTGGATCCAGTGATTTAAAAAAAATCACTAAAAGTTAATATACTATTAAAACTCAGGAATCAGCAAGTGTGTTATGGTAGCGAATTTTCGTACAACTGTTTTTAATATGAAATATGCTTTTTTATAAAAAGTCATGAAATTTAGTAGATAGTATAACCTTTATAGTGGAAAAAATGTACCGTATTTCGTTTAACTAACTTTTTGTCTGAAAAAGTACAAAAGTTTTCCGAAGATAAACTTAAAATCTCCCCAGAAAAACTAGTCTGATTTTCCTGGCCAACGAACGTATCCACGTCATTTACACAAAAACTACACCAGCCAAGATATAATTATTTACATAACGCTTTTTGATAGAAATTTTAAAAATGTTTATCTGAAGATTTGCAAACAATTTGTTTCATTAAAGTACGCTATTTTTTTTATACAAATATTGACTAAGTAATCTTGCACAAAAATTACATTACAAAAATTTCAAAAGAAAAATTTTACACGAAAATTTTCTAAACAAATTTTTTTCACGATAATCCGAAAACATTTTTTCACGTAAATTAGCAATGATTTTTCTACAATACCTTTTATGCAAACATTTGCTGAAAAAATATGCAAAATTGTAATTATACACCCAATCTGTAATTGGATTTGGAAAAAAAAAACATTTGAACGAGTGCAGGTAAAGAAAAGTATACGCGAAAAAATGTCAATTTAATGTCTATTTGATTGTTTACTTTATACTTGTAAAGTGAGTCTGTGAATAAAGGCGACTATTATTATTATTATAATTATTATTATCATCATCATCATCATCATCATCATCATCATCATGATTATTATTATTATTATTATTATTATTATTATTATTATTATTATTATTATTATTATTATTATTATTGTTGTTGTTGTTGTTGTTGTTGTTGTTGTTGTTGTTGTTGTTGTTGTTGTTGTGGTTGTTGTTGTTGTTATTATTATTATTATCGACTTCAACTTGGAGGGCTTTCACAGTCCCTCAAAGGGGAACATTCACTCATCGCAGGAATCTCAGATACCAAAGGGACTGAGCTCAGATGGAGCCCTTTCGAAGTTATCGGGCCCTGAACGACAACGCGACACATCCTCATTTCCCAGGAATCTCCGCATGGCGTGGGCAGTTGCAAGTATTACCGCCTTCTGCATAATATTATAAAGGTGCTCCCTAAGACCCTGTCTCTAAATGTTCTCTCGAAGATTCTTAGGAACCACACCATTTGACGACATGACTACTGGAACCACTCGGGCACTATCTGCCCTCCAATGTCTCGTTACTTCCATCTCGAGGTCTCTGTACTTAATGATCTTCTCGTTGTTCTTTATCTCCAGATTATTAGTATTCGGAATGGACACATGACTCAGCGTCACTTGCTTCCAGGACTTATCCACTATTATTATATCTGGTCTGTTGTGTGCAACTCGTTGGTCTGTGAGCACGGTTCTCTATAGCAAGCTGAAGAGTGTCTATAGTAGGGTACCTGACTAAAATTTAAGGCCCAGTTCTTGATGAAGTATTTTCGTAACTGCGTCGTGCCTCTCTTGTTCCTGCTGTTGAGATGTGCTCGCACTACCTGCTTTAATCGTTTCGGAAACTCATTTGTCAGATCGTTCTTCATTACTGACTGGTTTATTTTTCTCGCTTGCTGAATTCCTACTCTTCTACATCCATCGAGGCATTTTGCTGGCCATTCTGCATTTTATATATATTTGATTGTATCTTCCCTCTGACTACACATAAGGTGCGACACTTGTTAGGCTCAAATTGCATGTCAATATCTCTGAAAACGGCTTCCACGATTTTAAGGAGTTGTTCCAGCTGGTTTTTTGTAGAGGCCATCAGCTTAAGATCACCCGTATACAGCAGATAATTTAGCTTCATATGTTCCCTGCCATTGCTTTTATACCAAAGCCATATCTGGTAGAGTTCAGGCGGTTTGATAGTGTATTCAATGCGAGGCAGAACCACAAGAGACTCAGCGAGTCTTCTTGAAATATACCTTTTCTAATTGGTATCTTGCTGGTTACGACGCTATCACTCGTTTATGCCGGTAACTGAATTTAGTTCTCCAGGTAGACATTGTGTGTTCAATGAACCTCATGATATAAGTATCGATCTTATACATCTTCAGCACACTTATAAGGCATTGGTGTGGAATTGAATCAAGTGCCCTTTTGTAATCCACGTAGGCAGCAAAGAGATTTCTTCGTCCATTGTAAGCTTGATTGCACACAACCGCATCAATTATTAGCTGTTATTAGCATCTCATAGATCCTTTGGCACACCTTTTTTGCTGCCTCGCAATTATGTTGTTTCGTTCGCAGTGCGCATATATGCGTTTTTCAAGGCAGCATGTGATCAACTTATATAGGGTCGGAAGACAAGTTATTGGTCGGTATCTGCCGTAGAGTGCAGAACACTGCTAGTCCTTTGACAGAAGACACGTATCTCCTTGTGTGAAAAACAGTGGCATCTTTTTGGGCCAAGTATAACATCATTTATTAACACCGCTAATAGATGTGTACACCAGAATTTCTTCAGCCGAAAGGTTTGGACACCATCAGGCCCGGGTGCCTTCCAATTATGAAGCTCTTTGATAACCTCGGAGACTTCATCTGTGGTAAACGGCTCATGATGTATCTGTTCATAACTCTGACATCCTCAGTGTTCTTCGTTAACCCAGCTGGCGCCAATATTGCAGAAGGCGGGTGTGGCTAGTTGACTTTTCCAGAACTCTTTATTTTGCTCATTATTTGGAAAAGTATCGGTGGCGGCATTCGGAGCTGAATTAAGCTGACGGTAGAAAGTCCTTTCAGGGCGTTCAAGCATTGTATTGTCGCACTTCCTATTGTTGCAGGTTTTATATCTTCCCAAGCGTCCTGCGTATACAGAAAGTTTCTGTTTTAAGGTGTCCAAACATTCTTGTGCATTGTGGTTGGCAGGATTTTGTGCTAAGGGTCTGGCCTAGTATTTCCTCTACTCGTTTCTGAAATGCTGCAAGTGTTTCCCCTCTGCTTATAAACCTTTTTTCCTACGGGGGCAATCTTTGACGCGAATTTCTGTGATTGGACCTTCAATCAGAATTCTTAATGCCTACAGTTTTAATTGCTGCAGTTGCTGCACAGTAAATTAGCGTATGCAGGTGCTCCAATGTGTTGGTCCCTATAAGGTGCGATGGCAAAATTATTCTGTCCAAAAGTTTTAATATAATTGCCAGCTTCCTATATGATCTTAGCCTAAGTAATGGTGGTCTACTAAGAGGGTTATTTTCTTGATACTCCGCAACTGCACGTCTCATTTCTGTGGACAGTTTGTTGATCAACTCCTCAATTTTCTATTAACCTAGAAAGTTAAGTTTTGGTGTGTAGTAAGGTATTTACGAGCGCAACATACCAACTAAATTTCTTCAAAATGACTTGGTTAGTTTTTGAGATTTTTTTTTCGGTCCGATAGGATTGGCTAACGAACTCGTCCATGCTTTTAATAAAAGAAAAATTCTTGCCGAGTATCATAAAAAAGCGGTTGATAAATTTTTGAGTTATCGTGTGGAAACACACATATATATAAAAGAATATATACATACACACACACACACACATATATATATATATATATATATATATATATATATATATATATATATATATATATATATATATATATACATATAAAAATTCACTAAATCATCCCATAATCTGATCGGTTAATAGAATTGAATAAAAATAAAAATGTTTCAAACTGACCCCTAAATGAATCATTGTAATACTATTATAAATGTGAATATTTCCAAAACTATAGTCTTTAGGTATATGGGGAGTATTATACAAGAGTTGGAGCAGAGGGCATGCCGTACACTTCTGCAGGCTGTTCTATTTGAAAATATTGAGCTACGGCAGTTTGAATTCTTTCAAATTCAGACACTATTTGAGAGCGCCTTAAAATGACATCTAGATTTTTTTGACGAATAATATAATAACTGAAAACCTTAATAAACGCGTCATTTTCACGGGACTCCGAATCCATTGGTTAAAATGCCGTAAAACATTTTTTTATTTGTGCCAAAAATGTGAACAGTTGCAAAACAATTGAAATAACTCAAAAACGATGCACGATATCAATTTCTTTCCTTACAAGCATGCATTAAAATTCGATGGAAAATACAGTAATGCTAAAAATAAAAGGGTGTTCCATTAAAAAAAGAAATATTGTATCACCAACGACTTATGTGCCAGCCTCTGATTGTAAACATAATTTTATAAGATGCAGATTAAAACAGCCTATAAATAACTTTTATAATATTTTACCGTTTCTTGTACATTAACGGATATATTAAGTTTTACAGTAAAAATGCACCACCCTGTATATATGTAAACAGGTAAAAACTGAATTTGACCCCGAATATTTCTTCTAGAAGACCTAGTTCGCGCTCATTTGAAGAAATATTTTAAAACTTCTCAAGTCGTGATCTTCTCAATAACGAATTTGTTCTACGAAAACTCATGAAAAAGTATAGACTATTAAACCACAAACTCTATGACTAAAACTACTGCCAAAGCATCAGAAAATGGGTCTACTTAAAATGACTTTTCTGCAAATATTTTAGTAAAATCAAGGACAATGATGGTTGAACGTGTAACTTAACGCTTTGTAAAACACATTTATGATGAAATTTCTTCTACATAACCCTTATTTGTTTCAGTTCTTCGTCTAAAAAATGTAAAATTTGCATTAATTTGTCTATTATTTCTTGAGTGCGTAAAACAAACCTAATATGTGTCTGTAATATACAATAGATTTTATAATTCACACAAAATATTTTGGTTTTGTTCGCTTCTTTGGTCATCAGTGGCACCTAACTTTTTTTTTCTTTAAATGCCTCTAATTTTTTTCCTTTTAACTTAGAGATCTGAATTTTGGCATGTTGGGTAAGCTTAATGGCGTTAACCTGAATACACATTTGGTTGCTACAGCTCTGTTATTTTGGGAGATACAAATATTTTCCGAAAGAAAACCCAAAATTTTCCCGGAAAAACTGGTTGGATTTTCCGGGCTAACAAGCTCATCCAAGCCACTTACAAAAGGAAGGCACCTACCAAATTTTATTAAAATCGGACCATTATTCTTTAAGTTATCGGTACGATGATCTCTATGGAGAGTATAAATAGACGAACGTTACATAGAGTGAATCAGTTCAGTATTAAGTCAGTGTGGTGTAGAATAAGTGATCATAGAGTATTAAGCGAGTCAGCAGTAAGTGTTGGTGTATAAGAAGCAATCATAGAAGGCGAATAGTGGAATATAGTTCTATGGACATTTAATAATAGAGAGAAATATTTTTGTTGATACTGGTGTTGGAAAATAGTTGCTTATAATAAATTAGTAGTTTGAAAAGCTGTGTTTTGTTAGTCAACGAATCGAGAACCCCGTAGAACGTTACAATATATATATATATATATATATATATATATATATATATATATATATATATATATATATATATATATATATATATATATATATATATATATAAACACGGATCTCCCCATTAGTGAATTTTACGTTCTACGAAAAATTCGCTAAAAGGAGATTTTTTTTAATGACTTATGATGCTATTTTGGTGTTTGCTCCCGTCACTTATTACTTTTGAGTGAGTTTCCTATATGGAACTATGAATTTTAGTCTTCTAATTAGTATACGAGATTCTAGATTAGTTATTTTCTTTAATAAGCTAGCCTATGTACAGGACGTCCAAAGTAGACGTTTTCTTATGGAAACTCATGTTTCTGTCAGAGATACAAAAAAAAATTGACCCTCGTCTCCCGGGCTCAAATTTTATGAGAAACTCACTGGCGTAAACAAAATTTTGCTGTTTCATCGTTTTGTCGCTAAAGGCGTTTCTCGAATTTAGTTGATTTCTTTGATGTCCTGTAACTTTTTGTTTTTAAAGATAATTGATTTCTGAAAAAACAGTTTAGACGTAGAATAAAGAGCCTCGGTGGTTCAGGGGCAAGAACGTGTGCCTCTGAACCTACGGGTACTGGGTTCGCTCCCAGGGTTCTCCTTTCACTTTTTCAGTGCAAACTGTAACATTAACATCAACCGAGGTTCTGGCATTGTATTTGAGCAGGTTGAATGTCTGCACGTTCCGCCCTTCCGAGGGGGCGTACAGCCGTCGGTCCCGTGTCAATGCGAAGCTGGGCGCGTTAAAAATCCCTACCTTCCTAACAGAAAGGCAGGGGTTTGGCAAATTTTCCAGGATAGTGACGTGAAACTGCTCCCTGGCGTCGGTGATTGGCTATAGTCGCGGAAATAGGCCGATGTTAAAGAAACAAAACACATACATACATACGTGGTAGAATAAGCTGGTGTGGTTTGTTTAAATACAGGGTGATTAAAACATTTGCTATAGCAAAAACACTTTTGGCTGATGGGACACCCGGTATATTTTTACATTTTCTTGTAGTCCTTAAAATTCTCGTTTCAAAAATATATAATACTATATACCTAAATCTAGAACTTAACGATATATATATATATATATATATATATATATATATATATATATATATATATATATATATATATATATATATATATATATATATATATATATAATTATATTCAAATAAATTAACTTTAAAATGAAGGAGCCATTACAAGCTCATAGCGCTAATCGACAATTACTGTAAAGGAAACAGAGTTGGCGGCTGTCAAATTGGCCTGAGAGATTTTGAATTTGGGCAGAATCTGTGTTCGAGCATTGAAAATGTATGAAAACTATGAAAATACGATATGTTGAAATGTTTTATTGGGTGTAATGAGAATCTGGAAGCTGGCAGTCAGTTCTATGGACATCGATATCCAGAACGACCACAACCACTTGGTACAATGTTTAAAAGACTGAAAACTAACCTAACAAATTTTGACGCGTTGCAACGTACACAGATAAAGTCAGTTGGACAATTTTTCCCAAAATTAACAAATAGCGATCTACTCCCTACCAATTTTTCTGCGAACGTTCGCTTTTTCGCTTTCTCTTTTGAGAAAGATAGCTATGTAGTTGGATTCAAAATAAATTAGTATTAACATGTTTGGTATTAAAAGTTCAATTAAGACCACATATTGCACACCCAGCAAGTAAAACAGCATTCTTCGTCCTAAAATTAAAACAACTGTTGTTACTTTTGTAATAGTGTAATGAGAAGCAGCTCCATCTTGTTGAAAATAAAATTAATTTTCGCCGTTATTTATCAGTTTTCAATTATAACCGTTTTTATTTGGTCAATAGAATTTTCCATGAAATCGAGTACGTTTCTTTTTACAGTTTTTTTGTTGTTGTAAAACCAGGTTAAACAAATAGTTTTAGTTAAATAAATAGTATTAGTTAAATAAATAGTATTAAACACCTAAGAATACTCTAATGGTAAACATTATGTGATTTAAATAAAATTAAATAAACGCTGATTGCTTAATGTGACAAAACGATTAAACACTTTACAAATTCATTAAACGTCATTTAGATAATAAACAGATTAAAAAACTGTCTGTCTTCACATGCACTTCAAAGCAGCATTAATTATGTACATCAGCCGTCAGAAAAATCATTTGAAGTTAATACAAATACTAATAACAAACATTAGTCAAACTAAAAATTCAACGTTCCTAAAAATATCAAACGGTTATTCTTCCTAACTTATCAGCTAACTAATAATTCATCGCTGAAAAAACTGCATTCCGTAACTGAAGCAAACAAACTTGCAGCAACGCAAGCTAAAAATGGTTAATTCGTCTGACTTCAAAATACAGTCAGAAAATGTTTCCTTTAATAGACCATGCTTCTTTCAAAATTAACAGGTTCAAAAACTTGCAAATTTTAAATAAACTATACTAATCTAGTAAGGCCCATTCTCCTCTTCTATTAACAATTGCTGCTGCATCTACAAAGCTAAGCTGAGAAAAGATATCTAACCTGAAACAGTGTCATATTCACCTGATGGCAAACCTGTAGACATTTCAAAATAAAAATAACATAAAACAACTGCAAATAAATTTCAATAACACTAAGCTACTAATAATAATTAAACAATACTTCTGCTTCAGTAACTACTGAGACTATTTTACATAATTTATAAAATATACAATAAAATAAGGAGCAGCATATTCAAAAATTAATAGTCCCAATATCATTTTGGCATTTACAAAAAATTACCTACTTAATATGCTTTATACTGCTAACCAAATTTGATGCCTGCTTTCTTTAAAAAACAGACATATTTGCTATTAAAAATGCTTTTATGAAAATTCACTATCATAACGCACTTGCTGCGTCCAGACTTTTAATAAAACCGTAGATAAATCTTTCTGATGAATAAACGATAAAATGGAAATTTCCCAAATATTCATTTTTCATTCCCCATTATCCTTTGACTATTGATCCTACGATAAAAATTAATAGGACTACTTTTCTAGGTAATTTTATGCAGATTAACTTTGTACATAAACATTTTTTCGATAGGACCAATACTTTTCGAGACAATTGCAAAAAACTGGAAAAAAGTACCTTTCAACGCCGCCCCCACCCCCAGTGTCACCTCTTTCCGTTGGGACCTTATTGGATGTCGCCGTAGAAATGAACATGCAAAGAATATCCAAAGAAAGAAGTGTAAAGGTGTTAAATCTGGAGACCTAGCCGGCCATTCTATTAGACGTATTCTTCGTATCCATCTTCCAGGTAGAACTTGGCCGAAATACCTTCGAGCATTAATTGCATAATGTGGCGGCGCACCATCATGTTGTAATCAGACGTTATTGTTTACTAAGTCAGTGTTGTCTGCGTTGCGAAATAATGCAACCAGTTTAGACATTAATTACAGGTACTTTTCTCCTGTAAATTATTTTCAAAAAAGAATGGGCCTATAATATGATCGTCAATAATGCCCCCCCATATATTAACATTTTGAGGGTGCTGTGTGTGAACTCCCACATCCAGTGAGGATTTTCACTAGCCCAATATCCAGTATTCTGTCTATTGACCGTTCTCTTTAAACAAAATGTCGCTGCATCTGAAAATAGAAGACGCTGGGAAAACATTGAATATTGAAGACATAATTCCATCATGTTTTCACAGAATTCTTGTCTACGATCAAACTCATCTTCTGCCAACTCATGAACGGCTTTTACCTTGTATGAGTGAAATTCTTGAAAATTAACATTTTTTAAACCGAAGTATGGCTTACGTCGTGATCCAAAGCAATGCTTCTACTAGTTGCATGTGGATTGTTTTCAACTTCTAATAAAACATCAAGTTGTGGATCTTCACTTAATATCATCTGACGTCCACTTTTTGGAAGATTATCTACAACGTCATGTTCACAAAATTTGTTTTTAGTCCTACCAGCAGTTGATTGACTTATGGGCTTATCTTTTACTTTTCTCTAAAAAGTTGACAACTTCTTAATGTGTTCTGACTCTATCGTCATATACAATCATCATTAACACTTGAATTCTCTGTTTCTCGCTCAATAGAACCATTTTTATTATCAAAAGGTACATTCTACTGTAGAATATGCAAATAACATTCATTTATTGTTGACTTTTGAAAGCTGTCACCAGCGTTTTATGTTTTCTATGGTAAATAAATGCATTCTTCAAAATAAAGAAATTTTGTAATATTTGAACTTTAAGGCCTTTTTTCTCATTTATTTCCATTGTAACATATAAAAATTTTATACCGTTAAAAACAGAATAAAACGTACTATTATAATCAATAATAAAAAAATAGGTTGTCATTTAACAAGATATCGATGACGTCATAATTTGAAAACAAATGACGTCAGAAGATATAAATAATGCAGCATAACGTCAGATTAGTAAAATCATTATGTATTATATATACCTCTTCGAGATTTTTTCCAGAAAATTAAAGATAAATAAACAAATTGATTTACACTATTTTATTGAACGTATAACTGCAGTTTCGCTGAAGTTCTCAGTTTTGTCAAATACAGAATGAAGGTGAGATTTTCTACTCCGTGTTCAATGAACCTTTCTGTCTCCTCAAGTAAACGGTATCGACTTAGAACTACCTGTTTTTATGATATAGTCGGGTCAGTAAACTCTCCTCGCTGAATTATTATTTCGTGCAAACATGTTTAATAATGGGCTATTGTTCGTTTGGTCAATTTGAGCGTTTAGCAAATTTCCTGTATTTTTGTTTGTTAATTTCTACCGTGTAAATTTAATTTAAAACTTTTTGTACCTGGATGTCTAAATTATCATTAAATTGATGATTCTCATTTTATAAATGGCTTGCATAATTTGAATCAAATTTATTATGTTCAAAGCGTCTTTATGTTCGCGAATGCATGTTTTAAAACTGCCAGATGTTTTACCTATATATATTTTGTCACAGGAACCACATGAGAGTTTATACTCCAGACTTTTCCGATTTTTCAACAATTGACTTATTGTTTTTTATGTTGCTTAAGTTGTTGTCAGTTTTATGTGCTGTCCTGATACTAAATTTAGAAAATAGTTGTTTTAATTTTTCGCTAGTCTTATTTACGTAAGATGTGAATTTATTACTTCCATATCGTCACACCGTGTGGAAGTATCGCATCGGCGACAAAAATTTTGAAAATTCTTTTTCGTTCAAACGTAAAAGTATTTAAAACCTGTAGAAAACATGATTTGGGAACGAAATTGAATAATTCCGAAGAGATAATTATTCATCCTCTGATGACGCTAATTTGGTTAGTGAAACAATCGTCAAGTCTTTTAAAATGTGTTGTGTTGATTTGATTTCTTCAAGTGTGCTTATTAAAACATTTATTTTCTAAATTTAGTATCAGGACAGCATATAAAACTGACAACAACTTGAGCAAATACATAAAAAACAATAAGTCTACAGTTGAAAAATCAGAAAATCTGGAGTATATAAACACATATGGGTTTCCTGTCATAAAAAATATATAGGTAGAACATTAAGAAGTTTTAAAACACGCATTTGCGGACATAAAATAAGCTTTGAACATAATAAATTTGATTCAAAATATGCAAGCAATTTATTAAATGAGAATTATCAATTTAATGATGGTTTCAACATCCTCAAATCAGGTGCAAAGGGTTTTTTAATTAAATTTGTGCAAAATGGTAGAAATTAACAAACCAAAAAATACAGGAAATTTAACAAACCCTCAAATTGACCAAACGAACAATAGCCCATTAATAAGCATGTTGGCACGAAATAATAATTAAGCGAGGAGAGTTTACTGACCCGACTATATCATAAAAGTTCGGGACCCAGCAAGTGCGTTATGGTAGTGAATTTTTATTAAATGCTTCAAACTTGAATAACTCAATTTTCTATAAACTTAGAAAGTTGAATTTTGGTATGTGATCAGGCCTTTCCCAAGGCAATATATCCACCAAATTTTATTTAAATAACTTTGAAATTTTCGGAGAAAACAATTTTTTTCGAAAGAAAATTCAAAATTTGAATAACGTAATTTTATATAAACTTAGAAAGTTGCATTTTGGTATGTAGTAAGGTATTTTCCAAGGCAACATATCCACCAAATTTCTTTAAAATAACTTTGTAACTTTCGGAGAAAAAAATTTTTTCGAAAGAAAACACAACATTTTCCCGGAAAATCTTGTCCGATTTTCCTGGGTAATGAACTAATCCAAGCCATTAATAAAAGAAAAGCACTTGGCGAGTTTCTTTGAAAACGGTTAGTTTATGTAATTTAGTGTTTAAGTGAATAAATGAAGCTCTTGAATATATTGAGGAGAAACAAATAAACCAAGCCATAATTATAACAGATAGTAAAGGTGCCGTTCAGAAAATTCAGAATGTGTGTTTTCACCCCATTGGGAATTATGTAATTCAGTTAATTGTTAATAAAATACATTCTATGAAAAATAGTGGCCAACTTGTAACTATAGCATGGTTAAGGGGTCATTGTGGCATACAGCACAATGAGACTGTTGACGAAATTGCGAAGATGGCGGTGGATAGGGGAGAGAAGGCAGAATACAAAACTCCATATTCAGATTACTATAGTACGATTACAAAAAGACAGAAACAACTATGGCAAATAAATTATACATCTGATAAAGCTGGGGAAATGTATAAGCGTATTCAGCCGGAACTCCCCTCTAAACCGTGGTTTTATTATGGAAACTTCTCAAAAGAGGAAATAAAAAATATATGTCGTTTAAGAACTAATCATGCATTATGTCCAGCCTATTTGTTTAAAATTAGATTAAAAGACAGTCCACATTGTGAGTGTATGGAATATGGAGATATCGAACATGTCATGTTATCATGTATATTAAGAAAGGACGAAATAGAAACATTTTCGTTAATTATCCAAAAACTTTCTGTAAATAAACCCTTTAACCTAGCTCAACTATTAGCCACAAATGATATAGAAATATTTAAAGCTTTAAACAAACATATCAAAAATATGAAAATCAAAGTATAGATTAGAAACCTAGCGGCAACTTTCCGAAATTTGGAAGTAGTATTTTCTTTCTCCCAGTACTTAGCGACTTTTAATTCCATTCTTAAATTTAATACAAATAATAATAGACATACTTATATTAAGTAAAGCCTGTAAAGTGGAATTGTAATTAGTTAATAGTGAATATTACCTCTAGATAGTAAATAAGTTCCTATTGTCTTTCCTAGTGTTTGACACCTTTCTTATAGCGGCTCAGTCTGTGATGTTGAAAGCTCTGAAGAGCCCCAGTAGCGTATACGTATCCCTGTAGTCAACCATCTCCTCACAGTCCTTTTATTTATTTAATAACAAAAAAAGGCTCTTGAGAAAAAAAAAAGAAAAAAAAAAAAGAAATAAAAGGTTGCAACATAAAAAAAGCCAAAAAAGAGAGAAATAAAAAAAAGTCCTAAGAGAAATAAAAGATTGCAAAAAAAAAAACCTATATAATCAAGGATGAATACTTGTATTTAGAATAATAGCATAGAATAAATTTAAGTATGTATATTCATATTAAAAAGAAAAGTGTAAAGGTGATCTAACGACTTTAGGATAGGGTAGCAGAGGTGGGTCATAATGTGCTAATGGCTGATCAAAGCCACAGCCAGTAAACCAAACACACACACAGTGTTTAAGTGTTGTATTTGTAGAATTTTAGATTCCAATATTTGTATACTTGGTATTATAAAGCATATATTATATATTATATTTATAAAATTCAAATTTAAATTGTTGGGCGCCTTTGTTTCTTTTATAAAAATTTTACTTAAAACTTTATTTCTGTTTAAAATTTTCCAATTATTATTATTATTTTGTTATATATATATATATATATATATATATATATATATATATATATATATATATATATATATATATATATATATATATATATATATATTATAATTGTACGAGAAACAAAATTCCTTTTAACAACAATTCATTCGCTTTTTTTACATGAATTTTAACTTAATATTGGCCATTTACCTTATATATTACTTTTGTTTTAAATTCGCACTTTTACAACAGAATATCTTCAAAATTTATACAAAAAATGTTTTCATGAATCTGGAATCGGTATAGCAATGCCATCTGTTTATGTATGTTGAAATTGCCACCTTGTTCTACTCCGAGTTCTATTCTAAACTACTAATTTCTGTAAAATTTGACATTCTATTCATTTTAATATGTCAGTCAGAACGTTGTTTATCAGTTCTCTTAGGTTACTTCAATCACTACTTGTGATAAAAAGTTTGTACAGCTTATTTAGAAGAATAAATACCTTTTTAGCTAATGCGGCGTCCTTTTAGCATCAGTGTCTCACTTGGTTTAGTTCAAATTGACAGTTGTGCCGTCTTTGAATGTGTTTGCAGAATTACGTCTTGATATTCACCACAGTTCAGAAGACTTTTCTGGCTTTGTTTCCAGAAAATTTTCACTATTTATTACAATATTTGAGCAACGCTGGTTGTAAGGTGACGTTCTCTCGACGGCGTCATTAACAACAATCTTGTTGCGTGTGTCTAGCTTCCAGATGTCTCGTTTACATCGGCCAACTGCATTTTTTTTGTCGCCAATCAACAATTAGTTTTTTTAAGTATGCTAATCACATGGGTCAATTAGAATATTAGTCAAAACAGTCCTTTCCTGTCTGTTTATAAATTAATTTTAAATAATTTTTCCACGTGAGTCAATCCGAGTTCTTTTTATGGCGCCAGATTTTAATTTGTATTACTTGTTCATTTTTTTTATATCTCACCTATTTGAACATTTTAAACTTCCTTAAATTATTATACATCCTAGCTCATAGCATCTTTAACACAATCTTATCTATCTTAACCTATCTTTTATTGTTTATAACAATTTGAACATGGTTTTTACTGTAAATATGCATCCTTTTGATGTATAGTAACTTGCTGACTCACTTAGTGTTAATGTCAGTCCTTTGATATTTTATTTAGAGTTTATACTTGTCTTTTAGAAATTTTTATACGCCTCTTCACTTTACTTTGCTACAATTTTCCCGGTATAATCCAAATTTATTTCTTATAAATTAGACATTTCTTATTTCTCGTTGTAATATTAAAATACACAATCCTTTTTGTATTTAGGTGCTCTTATATATTTTGGATGTATGAGACAATCTACAGCTGTCTTAAAAATTTAGATTTATATAAGGTAATTACATTTAAATGTGTTTTATTTGTCTCAAGTATTCATGTCATACCCGCTGTATAGTTATTTTATGTTACATACTTGCTTTAGATATTTATAAGCAAAGCATATATATATATATATATATATATATATATATATATATATATATATATATATATATATATATATATATATATATAAATTGAAACTGACCCCGGATATGGGTTCTAGGGGTCCTATTTCGCGCTCATTTGCAAAAATTTTTGCAAAGTTCACCATCGATACCTGTCTATTAGTGAATTTTTTTTATTATTTTTTTTAAATAAAAATTCACTAAAACAGGTAGTTCTGAGTCGATACCGTTTACCTGCGGAGACAGAAAGGTTCATTCAACACGAAGTAGATATTGAAATTTAAAATCTCACTTTCATTCTGTATTTGACCAAGCTGACAACTTCAGCGAAACTGCAGTTATACGTTTAATTAAAATAGTGTAAATCAATTTGTTTATTTATCTAAGTTGACAATGGATTTACATCAAGTATCGGCTTCCACAATATCATATTCCAGACAATTACTTTTAACGAAGTTATCGAATTTTCCGTTACTTTATTTCCACACTGTACACATGTATATTGTATATTATATATTTTTTTGCTTTGCCCTTTCTACATTTTTATTTTGGCCCGCTACAAATTTTGAAAGAGACCTAAGCAATATAGTGTGCTCTATTTTAAATAAAAAAGTTGGTAACATTACTGAGAAAACTTTTTGTCTGACAACTGCGCTGTTTTAAAATCAAATTTCCCATAATCTGAAACCCCACTACGCAAACTTAGAGAAAATAAAACCAAGGGATCTCAAAATAACGAATTTTTACGGAAATTTTACGGACTAAGTGTATATGCGTTTAATAACTGTAGTGAACTGTTTCGATACATGATTGTTGAATTTATTTCACGAATCACATCGCACTTTATCTTACTGCTTTTGTTTGTGATTTTAATATCACTTTATTGAAGCATATTTTGGAACACTTGATAGCTGTCACTGTTATAAAAAACTCACCCTCGTTATCTTCGTTTGCAAATTGGCTACTTCGTGGGGGATTGAAAAAGAGATGTGTCCTGTAGTGGTGTTCCTCCATCGGAGTGTATCCCTGTTCCCGACTTGACCTCTTGCTGGCATGTCTGTTCGCTCCACCTTTTACTCCTTTTAAAGTTACTGCGCCGCTTTTCTGCTCCCGGAAGTTTTTCCTGAACATCAAATTCATGGTTGAATCTGTTGTCTACCTCCTGTAACAAGAGATTATAGTAATATTGATATAAGAATAAAGTACCTTATTGCAGTCAGTGTTGCCGAATGTTGAATATCTATTTGACATATTCGAGTAATGTTACTAGAACGAAAGGAAAATCACTTTAAAACAACTTTTACCTCGTTTTTACTGAATTTTCATAAAGAAAATTTCGCTTATACAGAGGTAACGACTTCTGAAGATTCGAAACTGTTTTTCAAATGAGCGGGATTTAGAAACTTTCGAACCCATTTCATGAAAATGTTATATATATATATATATATATATATATATATATATATATATATATATATATATATATATATATATATATACCGGTAGGTTCTTCAACTGACGACGTAACATAGGAATTTGCAAGCAAATTTTTAAATACTCTAATATTGGCTTCCCCGGTCAATTCAGAGCAAAATTAAATCAGACTTTCATCACATTAGAGGTCTATTGCACTATTTTGTTTTATTTTTCAAATAAATATTTAAAAAAAAACAACAATACCGAACAAGAACAATAAGTACCTAGTCTAGAAGTTTCTTTACAAATAAAAACAAATACAGAAGCGTGGAATTAAATTTAAATAAGATATTTAAATAATAATTTAAATTCTTTAGCTGCCAAAAAATATCCTACACGATTATAAAATGCAGATCCAACATCGCTCAATTGGTATTGTGTGATTCTAACGCATTCTGTCAAAATTGCGTTTTTAAGTTGCTGAAGGTTTTGAAAACCAACGTTAGTATAAAGTTTGATGCGAGATCTAAAGATCTCGGAGGCCATAAAACATTATGGTTTCGTCCAATAATATGACCTTAAAAACTATTGCGTTTCTCGCAATGCAAGGGTATTTTGTGCAGAACATACATGCACCTGATACCAGATCTCTTAATTTTCCCCAGCAACATTCTGCATCTGCAATACGCCTAAATAACCTTCCCCCATTCAAATTTCCATCAATATGAAACGGTCCAATAATATGCCTGCCGAAAATTCCGCATCAAACATTGATTTTTTGAGGATATTATTATTATTATTATTATTTATTCATTGATAAAAATTATACAGTATGCCTATACAATAAGTCTGAGACTTGTGGTGTACATCTGATTAATTTTAAAAGTTATATCTCAAGCAATGTGACAATTATATATCAAATTCAGCAAATTTCAAATTTTGACAAAACAGGTAAAAAAATTTCTTCACTTTTATTTCTTCAATCTAATGCTTCACCCATTGCCTTCATTTATGATAGATCTAAACCACTTCAGTACACCATCTTAACTATCAATCTACCTCCACATACCATATTTTTGCCAAAATTATTAATTTTATATAAGATCAAAACTGACATTAAACGTCAATCATTATGTCAACTATTGAGTTCTGGTTTCAATAAATCTTCGTCATTTGATCGTGCTCCAATATCTACAGTTCTGAATATTGCGATAGCAAGGTGGACGAACTCTCATCGGAGAAGCAAATGTAAACCTCTGTAATTCATTGATTGTTGTTGCCCTTACTTGGTGAAACTTGTCCATACTGCATACAGACTTGGAGAATACTTCTCTGGCTTCACTGTTGGTTTTTAGTGGTGAAGGACGTAGCCAGCGCGTGAGCTAACTGGAGCAAGTGGCCCTTCGAATTCTGGAAGCTCTAGGATGTTCTTCAGGGCTTCTGTAACTATAGTTTCGCTGCTTGACAGCATTTTCAGACAGATTAAAATTGAATTAGTACGAAATCATGACAACTACAAATAAATATCTGTTGCTATGTTATGATATGATGTTTTGATGAAAAAATTTTTTCAAATTGAAAATAAAATGAAACACAGATGACAGATGAGGTTTCCAAAATGTCTATGTGATGTATGTCAATATTTAACATAAAAACTAGAACTAGCCTATAATAACTATGATAACAGTTACAACAATAAAATAACTAAACAATAACAGTATAAAGGTAGTCTCTATACAACGAAAATATCAACATACATCAACTCATTATTTTATTACAACTTTTTTGAAATAATAGTTAAATTTATTTTCTTGACATATTTAATTAGAAAGAAGAATATCCAAGAAAGGGGAATTCATTAAATCAGTTTGCTCGTTTAAAACAAGGTAGTTATTGTCGTGTGTGTGCCTTTTGACTTCTAAAGCTTAAAAAAAGTCTAGTTTACGTTTGTCATTATAAAAATGTAGTGGTTGTATGCGGTTATTTATTGTAGGTCTAATGTTCGGTATCAATAATATGTTTTGCAAATGTAGATTTGTCAGCGTGGTTATTTCTAAATGCAGAAATATGTTCTTTGCATTTAGAAATAACCACGCTGACAAATCTACATTTGCAAAACATATTATTGATACCGAACATTAGACCTACAATAAATAACCGCATACAACCACTACATTTTTATAATGACAAACGTAAACTAGACTTTTTTTAAGCTTTAGAAATCAAAAGGCACACACACGACAATAACTACTTTGTTTTAAACGAGCAAACTGATTTAATGAATTCCCCTTTCTTGGATATTCTTCTTTCTAATTAAATATGTCAAAGAAAATAGATTTAACTATTCTTTCAAAAAAGTTGTAATAAGATAATGAGTTGATGTATGTCAATAATTTCGTTATATAGAGACTGCTTTTATACTGTTATTGTTTAGTTATTTTATTGTTGTAACTGTTATCATAGTTATTATAGGCTAGTTCTAGTTTTTATGTTAAATATTGACATACATCACATAGACATTTTGGAAACCTCATCTGTCATCTGTGTTTCATTTTATTTTCAATTTGAAAAAATTTTTTGATCAAAACATCATATCATAACATAGCAACAGATATTTATTTGTAGTTGTCATGATTTCGTACTAATTCAATTTTAATCTGTCTGAAAATGCTGTCAAGCAGCGAAACTATAGTCACAGAAGCATTGAAGAACATCCTAGAACTTCCAGAATTCGAAGGGCCACTTACTCCAGTTAGCTCACGCGCTGGCTACGTCCTTCACCACTAAAAACCAACAGTGAAGCCAGAGAAGTATTCTCTAAGTCTGTATGCAGTAAACCTCTGTCATTATTTGCCATTTCATGGCAATTATATGTCAAAGTTGGAGAGGCCGAGTCGGATGCGTATAACCTGTCTCCTGGTACTCCACGAGGAAGTGTCGTTGGCCCACTTGTTTTTCTTTTATATGTCAACGATCTTCCAAACCACATAACTGGTGGTAGGGTATTTATGTATGCTGACAACACCTCGACTGTTGTGAGTGGTAGGACTTAGGGACATGGAGTTTAGTTTTGACCGCGGAGTCCTAGGATCCAGCGGCCCGGTTACCCACCTTTCGGTTTGAACCAAGGTCCACTGGCTTACGTATCCTATCCTATCAGGTGTTTCGTATTTATGTTAGTAGTTCTGTTCGTGATTTTGTTCAGTCTTTTGTTTTATCGTCCTCCCGGTTCGTCGTATATTGACGTGAGGTATATTTTTCTTTTTTCCTGTTTGTTATTTGTATTGTTGTCACGTTGTCGTTTGTCAAGTCTCGCGCTTGCCTCATAAGCAGAATGTTACGCGATCGAATCCAGCTCGATGAACGTATGTTTTTTATATATTCTATTTTGTCATTTGGAGAAACAATTTTGCACATATTTCATACGTTTTGAACAAGATCTTATTTTTGTTTAAAAAGACTAAATAAGTTTGTCACCGTTGAGTCTTAAATTATAATTTTGTTGTTGTTGATATTGAAAAAAGCCGGTTTGATTAGGTTGACTAAAAGGAAAGCATACTGGCGATTAATACGGAAAACTAACTGCTACGTTTATAATTTGGCAGATACTTTACTTTTTTAAATATGAATAAAGTTTCCTTCTGGAAATCTTCTGTATTAATACAAGTTTCTTTTAAATATACTTACACTATCTACAGATGTAGCAAACTTTAGTTCTTTAGCTTCATAGAAAATTGAGTTTTGGGCATTTTTCTGAAAAGGAGTTAGAATGCAAAATTTTTTTGATAATAGAGAGATATCGATGGTAACACTTTCGAAATAATTCTTAAAATGTGCGTGCACTAGGAGCTCTAGAATCGATCTTCAAGGTCTATGTCAGTTTAAAGTATTAGCTTTACTTATATGCCGTGTAAAAATAGTGTACAATTCTTATGAAAATTCGCTACTATAACGCACTTGCTGCGTCCCAAAATTTTTTTCTTTACTTCCACCGTGAAAAGTTAAAAAAATAGATTTTCCTTTCTTCAATCTTGATTACAGATTAGCTATATAATTTGAATGTTATGTATTCTCTTAGAAAATTTTTGTGTAAAAAGTGGTTACTTTGTTTTCGCCGACATTTTTTTGTGTTTCCGCAGAAATCGTTGATTTTTGTGAAATTTTGGTAATTAGTAATAAATGTTTAATAAGTTATTGTAAAAAAAACGTTTTCGGATTTTCATGAAAAAATTGCTTGCAAGTTTGCATGCAAATATTTTTAAAATAAATTTCGTTCAAAAGCTTCTGCTGAATAATTATATCATGGCAGGTGAGTAAATAGCTTAAGAGGTTCGTTGGCCAGGAAAATCGGAAGTTTTTCTCAAACACTTAAAGTTAATTTTCGGAAAATTTTGTACTTTTTCAAATAAAGTAAATTTGATGAAATTTGGTACATGGTTTTTACTATATAGGTTATACTGATACCCAAATTTGATGCCTGCTTTAATTTTAAAAAAGTCTGGAGGCAGCAAGTGCGTTATGGTAGTGAATTTTCATTAAAATGTTTTTAATAACAAATATGTGTGTTTTTTTAAAGAAGGCAGGCATAAAATTTGGTTACCAGTATAACCTATATAGTAGAAACAATCTGGCATGTTTCATCAAAATAACTTTCTTGTTTGAAAATGTACAAAACTTTCCAAAAGTAAACTTAAAGTGTTCCCAAAAAAACTGGTTTCTTGGCAAACCTTATAGGTTAATAGCAAATTGAGCTATTCAAATTTGAAGCATTTAATGAAAATTCGCTATCATAACGTACTTGCTGCGTCCAGAATTTCTTTTCTTATAAACACGCATTAAATTTCGATGGAAAATGCAAAAATGCACGACTTTGACGTTTTGAGGAAAACCTCAATTTATTTTTCTTTAAATGCCTATAACTTTTTTGTGTTTTAACCTACAGAGCTAAATTCTGTCAGGAAATTTACCTGTAATGATATAAATCCGTGTACCAATTTTGGTTTCCCTTACTTTGTTATTTCCGGAGATATGATTTTTTTCGAAAGAAAACACGATTTACCTGGCTAACGAACTTATCCAAGTCACTTGCAAAAGGAAGGTTTTCACCAAATTTAATCAAAATCGGCCCATTATTTTTTGAGTTATCGGTGTGATACATACATACATACATACATACATACATACATATATATATATATATATATATATATATATATATATATATATATATATATATATATATATATATATATATATATATATATATATATATATATATAAACATATAAAAATTGAAACTGATCCCAGATATGTGTTCCAGTGGGCCTAATTAGCGCTCATTTGAAGAAATATTTTTTTAATTCAAAAGTCGGGATCTCCTCATTAGTGAATTTTTTTAAAAGAAAAATCACAAAATTTTTTTTAAAGAAAATTCACTAACAGACATTTGCTATTAAAAACATTTTAATGAAAATTTACTACCATAACGCACTTGCTGCGTCCAGACTCTTATTTTTAAACTGTCTTATAAAAATTTGCACTTGTTGCGTCCAGACTTTTCGTATATGAAGAAGCTACATTGCTGTTAACCAAAATATAGTATACATTTTGTATGCGATTGTTAATATTAGTGAATTTTTATTTTAAAAAATTCACTAATAGAGAGGTATCGATGGTGAGACTTTGCAAAAATTTTTGCAAATGAGCGCGAATTTGGGCTCCTAGAACCCATATCCGGGGTCAGTTTCGATTAATTAACCGATTTCGATGTATCACACCGATAACTCAAAAAATAATTAACCGATTTTGATAAAACTCGGCAAGTGCCTTTCTTTTATTAATAGCTTGGATGAGTCCGTTAGCCAGAAAACACTGACACGGTTTTCCGAGAAAATTTTGAGTTTTCTGTCGAGAAAAAAAGTTTTTCTCCGAAAATTACAACGATATTTCGATAAAATTTGGTGTACATATTGCTTTAGGAAAGACCTAACTATGTGCCAAAATGCAGCTTTCTAGGGTTACAGAAAATTAAGCTATTCAAATTTGAAACATTTATGTTTAGATTCACCGCCTTTCATTGAATAGTTTATATGAGATCTAGTTGTGGTTGTCATGGTCACGTAACATATGATTATTATTGCGCAGGTCTGTTAGACAATGTAACTGACATTTACCGTATGCCGTATGATATTGATATGAGATCGTTTATATTATGTTTTTTATTTGTTTAAGTGGACGAATTATTTGTGTCATTTGGGAAATTTTTATATACAAGTGCAAATTATTCCTTTATTAATGTTAGTGAGTGGATTAAACAGTGTTTGTTATATTTTGTCAACACATATATACGTAAATGGTTTATAAACTGTGTATTTGCATATTGAATAAATAAATAAATTTAAAGGATCGAAGTTTTACAAAAGGGCTGATATTATACAGGGTGACGCGTTTCTACGGTAAAGCTGAATATAATTATTATTATACAAGAGACGAGAAAAAATTGTATAAGTTAATTATAGGGTGTCTTGGCTGCATCTTATAAAATTATTTTGACAATCACTGGCTGGCCCACAAGTCGATCGTTGGTGATCCCTACAATTTTTTTTTCGAACAGCCTTATTTTATTGCATTTTTTATCGAAATATATTTGTAAGAAAAAAAATCAAGACGCAGTAAGTGCGTTTTGGTAGCAAATTGTGTGTATGTATGTATGTATCCGCACGATAACTCAAAAAGTTATTAACTGGTTTTGATTAAACTCGGCAAGAATCTTCCTTTTAATCATGGCTTAGATAAGTTCGTTAGCCAGGAAAATCGGACAAGGTTCTCCTAGAAAATTTTGAGTTTCCTTTCGAAAAAATGTTTGTCTCTGAAAATTACATAGCTATTTTGATAAAATTTGTTGAATATGTTGCGTTGTTTTAAGATTTCTCGCATTGTAAACTGACGTCCAAACTGCGACACATTACATAGAGCAACACTTATAAGAAAGAACACAATGTTTTTATATGTTGTGTATTGTGTGTTGCCTAAGATATCATACTAAGTTCAGCAGGTCCCTTCCAACACTATAGGATTAAAAATGCATTCACAAAAAAAATAAACAAATTGCTTATCCTTTAACTAAAACATTAGTGAATTTTTATTTTAAAAAATTCGGTAATGGAGAGGTATCGATGGTGAGACTTTGTACAAATTTTTTCAAATATGCATCCGATAACTCAAAAATTAATTAACCGATTTCAATGAAACTCGGCGAATGCCTTTCTTTTATTAATGGCTTGGATGAGTTCGTTAGCCAGGAAAATCGGAAAGGCTTTTCCGGGAAAAATTTTTTCCTCGAAAATTACAAAGCTGTTTGAATAAAATTTAAAGGGTATGTTGCCCTGGGAGAGACCTTACTACGTATCAAAATTCAACTTTTTAAGTTTATAAAAAATTGAGTTATTCAAATTTTGATTTTTCTTTCGGAATTTTTTTTCCAAAAATTATAAAGGTATTTAAATGAAATTTGGTGTATATGTTGCCCGAGGGAAGACCTTACTACATACCAAAATTAAACTTTCTAAGTTTATAGAAGATTGAGTTATTCAAATTTGAAGCATTTAATAAAAATTCACTACCATAACGCACTTGCTGCGTCCCGAATTTTTAATATGTATCTACTAATTATTCAGTACGAGCTAAACCAGTCCGTATGTTTTGACTTATCTACGTTCGACAATCACACAGTAGGATCTTTAATGAATTGATTATTCTTCCTAACATGGGTGATTATCACTTTTTGACTGTTTGTTATCTACACATTCTGCCTAATTAATACACTTTAACCCTTTTATTGCAGAAATATTTGCGTACTCGCTTGTAATCAAATTAGGGCGTTATCATCTAGAGAATAAAGTTTGGGGGCTTCTTAGTAATTAGTTAGGAAATAATAATCGGGCATTTTTATCAAATTAAAAGCATTTTAGGAAATTAAATTTAACAGATCTGTTTTTAGATTGATCTGACAACAAGTTTTAACAAAGAGTTACTACAAAATAGTATCCTAACCGGCGCGTTATGCTAGTGGATTTTTGTTATAATGTGGCATTTCGTCAAAAAATTTGTTATCGCATTTCCTACGCTATTTACCCCTGAAAATTACCAAAACCTTTGAGCAACTGAAATAAAATTTGTAAAATTCGAACGCAACAATTGCGTTATGATATATACAGTGTGATGATAAAGTTTGAAACATAATTCATATATGCGTTATTTAATTTTTCCAAGAAAATTGATCGGACAGGTCAATATTATCTTTTCAATTGTCAACTTATGACGTAAAAATTACATTTATGACATCACCTATTTCTGAATGGCGACATCATCATAAGCTTTTTTTAAATGAAACCATATTTTTTGCTGTCTTTCCACACACCGGCTTACTACTTAAATGATGGTGAAAAAAAATTAGTACCTGACAACAATTGTATTGAAAAAAATAGCATTATTTAGTTTAAAAAAAATCGGGACGCAGCAAGTGCGTTATGGTAGTGAATTTTAATTAAATGCTTCAATTTTCAATAACTCAATTTTCTATATACTTAGAAAGTTTAATTTTGGTGTGTAGTAAGATCTTTCCTAAGGAAACATATACACCAAATTTTATTTAAATACCTTTGTAATTTTTGGAAAAAAAAAAAATTTCCGAAAGAAAAATCAAAATTTGAATAACTCAATTTTTTATAAACTTAGAAAGTTGAATTTTGATACGTAGTAAGGTCTCTCCCAGGGCAACATACCCTTTAAATTTCATTAAAACAGCTTTGTAATTTTCGGGGAAATTTTTTTCCCGGAAAAGCCTTACCGATTTTCCTGGCTAACGAACTCATCCAAGCCATTAATAAAAGAAAGGCACTTGCTGAGTTTCATCGAAATCGGTTAATTAATTTTTGAGTTATCGGAGATATATATATATATATATATATATATATATATATATATATATATATATATATATATATATATATATATATATATATATATATATATACGGGTCCTAATTCGCGCTCATTCAAAAAAATGTGTGCAAAGTCTCACCATCGATACCTCTCTATTACTGCATTTTTTTTAATAAAAATTAACTAATATTTTGGTTAAAGGATAAGCAATTTTTTTTGGCAATGCATTTTTAATCCTATAGTGTTGGAACGGGACCTGCTGAACTTAGTATGATATCTTAGGCAACACACAATACACAACATATAAAACCATTGTGTTCTTTCTTATAAGTGTTGCTCTATGTAATGTGTCGCAGTTTGGACGTCAGTTTACAATGCGATAAATCTTAAAATAGTACATGTAAAGGATTTTAGCCACAGATAAAGCTTTTAAGGGTCAAAGTCGCAGGTAACCAAATATAAACAAGATATCCACCCAATTTCATTAAAATAGCTTTGTAATTTTCGGAGAAAAAACTTTTTTTTGAAAGAAAATGTAAATCGTGAATAACTCAATTTTCTATAAACTTAGAAAGTTGAATTTTGGTATGTAGTAAGGCCTTTCCGAAGGCAACATATGTAGTAAATTTCAATAAAACAGCTTTGTTATTTTTTTTGAAAGAAAATTCAAAATTTTTCCGGAAAACCCTGTCCGATTTTCCTGGATAACGAACTAATCCAAGCCATTAATAAAAGAAAGGCACTTGCCGAGTTTCATTCAAATCGGTTAATTATTTTTTGAGTTATCAGACGGATACATATATATATATATATATATATATATATATATATATATATATATATATATATATATATATATATATTGTAACTGACCCCGGATATGGGTTCTAGGAGTCCTAATTCGCGCTCATTTGAAAATTTTTTAGCAAAGTCT
Organism: Tillus elongatus; assembly: GCA_964006375.1. NCBI lineage: Eukaryota > Metazoa > Arthropoda > Insecta > Coleoptera > Cleridae > Tillus > Tillus elongatus. Next base: position 60,177,495 of record OZ023262.1, on the reverse strand, counting down.
CACCATCGATACCTCTCTATTAGTGAATTTTTTTTAATAAAAATTCTTTAAAATGGAAACGAAATTTTTTTGTCTGTCTGTCAATCTGTCGCTATGTCGGCATGTACGTCTGTCTGGTAATAGGTGCACTAACTTTCAAACGAATTAAGATATCATCTTCAAATTTGGTATCCAGTTAGCACCCGACAAAGTAACGCTTCGAATTGTTTTTGATTAAGATCGCTTCAGGGGGTAGGTGCGCAATACAGGGCGATTTGGTCGTAAATAGTGTCAAATAATATAGAAAACATGATTTGGGAACGAATTTTTTTTTAACTGTCGGTCTGTATGTCTGTCTGTTTGTAGCCACGATAACTTTAGAACGAATTGAGATATCGTCTTCAAATTTGGTATACAGTTAGCAAACGAACGGTTCAGATTGTTTTTGGGTAAAATCGCTTTATAGGGTATGGGATGGATGGGGGTGATTTTGTGAAAATTGACATTTTTACGTTAAAACTAGAGTAATACAAAGTTTTAGGGTTTATTTGTTAGAAAACTTTAATTTCATCAAACAGCTGGTATTCTGTGCTGATATCAAGTTAGGGGTTTGAATGGGTGGGGGTGGAATATTATTGACAAAAGTTTTTTTTTTGCTAAAACGGTCTTACAATGTACATATATAGAACATATATACAATGTACATATATAGAAAACCTGATTCTGGAAGTTTTTTTGTCTGTCGGTCGGTCGGGTTGTCGGTCTGTTCGCATTTATGTCTGTCTGTTAATAGCCGCAATAACGAATTGAGATATCATCTTCAAATTTGGTATCCAGTTAGCACCCGACAAAGGAACGCTTCGAACTGTTTTTGGGTAAGATCGCTTTAGGGGGTAGGGGATAAATAAGAGGTGATTTGGTGTAAATTGACATTTTTTGAATAAAAATGGAGTGATATAAAACTTCAAAAGTTTATGGGCACAGGAATACAAATATTTTCTTTGTGGTCAAGTCATGGCCCCTAAATTGATTCCAGGAGAATGTCTTTCTAAAGAGCATAAATTATCACAGCTATGTGGAAGTTGCAGCACTATTTTATGTATGTTCACCAATATTTTCATCAATTGTGGACCAACTTAAAAAAATCATTTTTTTGTTTGAAAGGGTATACTCCTAAGGTGGTTCCATTTTCGTCAAGTCAGGACGTGATGGTGGGATCTCATGGAAATGGAGGGAAATCCTAAAAATATATTTTTTTATGTATGTTCACTAATATTTTCGTCAATTGTGTCCAATTTAAAGAAATCTTTTTTTTGCTTGAAAGAGTATACGCCTGGGACGCTCTCATTTTCACAGTCAGGATCTGATGTTGTGATGCCAGTGAAACGGAGGAAAATCCTGTTATAAGTTCTACGGTAATACAGCACTTTGATTATATTATAGCAGTTTTCTAATACCGTATCAAACCCGAAACAAGAGCCTCGGTGGTTCAGGGGCAAGAACGTGTGCCTCTGAACCGAAACCTACTGGGTTCGATCCCAGGGTTCTGCTTTCACTTTTTCAGTACAAACTGTAACATTAACATCAACCGAGGTTCTGGCATTGTATTTGAGCAAGTTGAATGTCTGCACGTTCCGTCCTTCGGAGAGGGCGTAAAGCCGTCGGCCCATGTCCATGCGATGTTGGGCACGTTAAAGATCCCTACCCTCCTTACCAGAAGGATTTTCAGGATAGTGAGGTGAAACTGCTCCCTGGCGTCGGGGATTGGCCATAGTCGCGGAAATAGGCCGACGTTAAAGAAACAAACAAAAAACACACACACAAGCCCGAAACACAATAATACTTTACAATATAAACAGCTTAATTAATAACGGATTATAATTATAATGAAATACCTGAATATGTTGTTAATGATCAAAGACCAACCCATACTCACGCATTCCATCAACTTGCGATGTGGCGGGAGTGGACATAGTCCATTTACCTACCTACCACAATTAGATTGGCACTTGGCACCGACTTCAAACAGATAAGTAGGTAGCGCATATAATAATTTTTTATTTAAATTAATATTTGTCTTTTGAAGTAAACCTGTAAACCAGTTTTTTTTTCTTTTCAGTCCCTATTTTGAATTCAAGTTAATTTTTTTGTAAGTTTGTTTAATATTAATATGCACAATCATTGAGATAGTGAATTTATTATCGGCTGTTCCGCCGTTCCACACTGTGTAAACTTAAATGTTGCAACTTGAGGAATAACTGAAATATTGAAAATGTATAATTTGCGAATACTCACCTTAAACTTAAATGAGAACAATTTGTAAGAAAACAAACATTTTGTCAAAGAGATAAATTAACGTCCAACCTACGTACGTAGGTTTGTTAAAATGTGACAAACATTAGGTAGGTATACAGTTTAGTAAACGCATTTGGAGAAATCAAAATGGTTAAAAATATATTCAAAACAGCAGAAAAGTTTGATATTATTTGATAATTAATAAACAACGCTTAGTTAATTAGCCCAAACGTTAAGATAATGATCTGGGAGCCAAAAATGCGCTGCGAGAAAAACTACGTCAACATTAACAACAAAAACAAAAGTAATAGTAACGGACTTAATAGTAAATAGAAAGAGAACGTCAATAGACAAACACATAACAACAGAAGCATAGACAGGCGCACTGTGCCCGTTCCCGTTCTATCAAAACATAATCAAGGTGAAACTCTAGTCAGGTGCAAATAATAAACGGGTATTAAATTTATCATCAATCGATAAGGAATTACCTTGGCTCTGCAAGTCTTCAGTGCACTCCCACCTCCAATCAGGTAACCATCAAGCGTTCGCCCAAAGAACAGTCCCTCTTTCCTCAACATAAAAAAAATGTCAATCGTCGGCGGGCGACACGGCGGCAATCTGTAACCGTAACCTACGTAATTATTTATAGCACCTCGCCACGGTCAGGGCGCCGAGACTCTTCTGTTAGCCAAACGCCGAAAGATATCGTTGGGCGCTCGTGCCTGTCGCTCGCGGGAAAACACAGGACGAATATGTCCTATTTATATACACGGTCCACCTTATGCAGAAAGGAACTACAAGCGCACAAGCATCAATGATAATTTCAGTACGTCAATACAACAGCTGAGGATTCCAAAGTGCATTGAAAAGAAGCTGACTATTATCCTGCCGTTAAATCAGGAACCTCAAAAACAGGGGTATCGATTCTAAATCGATTTTAAAAAGTACACAGCAAGTGCGCTATGGCACTGAATTTTCATTAAAATGTTTTTCATGTTTTTCATAATAAATATTATATATATATATATATATATATATATATATATATATATATATATATATATATATATATATATATATATATATATATACATATATATACATATATATATATATATATATATATATATATATATATATATATATATATATATATATATATATATATATATAGTATCATTATATAGATCATAAAAAATATATATAGTATAAATACAGGGTGATTCATAAGTGGTGACCAAAAATGAAACCCCATGTTCTTTGAACAATTTTAGAGAGGGTATGTCCTATAAAAATTTTTCCTACAATGCTTCATTAAAAAGATACAGGGTATTGAAGTTGAATTTCAAAAAATAAAATTTCCCAATTTTTTAAAAAGTAGCACATATATTTTGCTGAAACTTCGCATGTGTAGGCTGTTATGTAAGGCGCGTATTCTACCATAACAATTGAATCGGCTAATCCAGCAGTGGCGCGTGTACCCACATGTCATTGGTTATCCCTGGGTAAGCCAATGATATTTTTTTTTTGAATCTTGCTTTCATTCGTGAACAAAATGACTCTCTTGATAATTTTCTGTACGACGCTTATTTTACGAGTAAGCAATAAATCATATAAGTGTTTTAGAGCACAGTTCATGATTATTAACCAGTCGTTGTTTGGTAGAAAATCGCAATGATACACTTTTATCAGGCTTATAGTAATTTATTTATTACAATAAATGTTCAAAAATGCCTCCATTGGCCTGAATACACGCAGGACATCTTTTTAATATGTAAAATTTTATGTCTAGAGGATTCATTGTTGCTTTAATATGACGAAAAGCATTATTTATCAGTTCTTGTAGCTGCTCTGGTGTATTTATTTGTTCACTGTAGACCAGTCGCTTAAAATCACCCCAAAGATAGAAGTCAAGTGGGTTTAAGTTCGGTGATCTTGCAGGCCAATGTATTGGTCCAGTTCTGCCAATCCACCTTTCATTATAATGTTCATGTAGCCATGTAACAACGTTTCGACTATGATGCGGTGGTGCACCGTCATGCTGATACCACATTATACCTCTTGTTGCTAGTGGAATGTCATCTAGAATGTTTTCTATACGGTTTTCTAGGAGCGCTAAGTACGAAGATCCATTTAAACGTTGTGTCAGGACTTCCATGAACACTGAGCCGTTAACAATACCACACCACAAATTAATGGAAAATCTATGTTGAAATGTGCGAGTCCTTATTGCATGTGGATTTTCCAATGACCAGACATGCTCATTATGAGAATTATAAATACCATTTCTTGTAAATGTTGATTCGTCAGACCAGAAGATTAGATTAGGGAATAAGATATTTTGATTGTTCATTTCCAACATCCATTCACAAAAGACTCGTCGATGCACATTATCTCCAGGTAGAAGGCAATGAACATTCTGTCGATGATATGTATGTAAGGCTTCTCGTTGTAAAATTCTCCAAACAAAGCTTTGAGAATATTTGTAACTGCGTGGCAATCCTCCGAGTACTTGTAGAAGATTGATCCATCACTGTACCCACCACTATCTCTTCGTCTTCAAGTTGATGTTGTGTTCTACGATTAGCTCTAGCGTCAGGGCGTTGTACAATACCGCTCTACCGAAGTCTTGAAAACGATCGAGAAAAACCCTTGGTGTAGGTTGACGGCGAGTGGGAAACCTACGTTGATATTCCCGACAAGCAGCTAGAGCATTTCCATCAGCATATCCGTAGATAAAAATTATATCTGCATACTCTTCTGAGATGTACTCCATTATAAGAAGTAAAAGAGTAGAAAATTTTGCAATTTTATAAACTTTACCACTTACACCTATTCAAAATAATAACTTGTTAACCTAAATGTCAAGTGACACTTACTGACAACTTTGGCAAACCAGACTACTACTTACTAAAATACAACAAAGTTAATCGTCGTACAAAAAATTATCAAGACATTAAATTTTCCGTATCAAAAAGATGTCGTGCGTGTATTCAGGCCAATGGAGGCATAAAAGTGTATCATTGCGATTTTCTACCAAACAACGACTGGTTAAAAATCATGAACTGTGCTCTAAAACATTTATCTTATTCATTGCATACTCGTAAAATAAGCGTCGTACAAAAAATTATCAAAAGAGTCATTTTGTTCACGAATGAAAGTAATATTAAAAAAAACATTAGCTTACCCGTTTTTCTCTTGAGGGATAACTGCTGGATTAGCCGATTCAATTGTTATGGTGGAATACGCGCCTTACATAGCAGCCTACACATGCGAAATGTCAGCAAAATATATGTGCTACTTTTTATTTTTTGAAATTCAACTTCAACACCCTGTATCTTTTTAATGAAGCATTATAGGAAAATTTTTAATAGGACATACCCTCTCTAAAATTGTTCAAACAACATGGGGTTTCATTTTTGGCCACCACTTATGAATCACCCTGTATATAGGATCATAAAAATATATATACAGTATTACACCGCTAACTCAAAAAATAATGGGCCAATTTTGATGAAATTGGGCAGGTACCTTTCTTTTGTAAGTGACTTGGACGAGTGTGTTAGTCAGGAAAATCTGACGAGGTTTTTCGGGAAAATATGGGATTATCTTTCGGAGATTTTTTCTATCTCTGAAAATAACAAAGCTTTGGTAACCAAATTTGGTACGTAGGCTTACGTTATAAAAGGTAAACTATGTGTCAAAATTTATATCTCTACGTTACAAATAAAAAAGTTAGAAGCATTTAATTTTGAAAAATGTTCGTTGCCAGATCATTTCTATGAAAATTCACTACAATAACGCATTTGCTGGCTCCAGGCTCTTTTAATGAAGGGATCAAATTTGGTATCCAGTGTAAGGCTAGATGCATTCTCACAACAATTAGAACCGTAGACCGGTTTCGCTCTAATTAGAGCTCTTCAGTACGGCATACTAATTGCTGCGGTTCTAATTGTTGTGATAATGCATCTAGCCTTACATACTTTGTCCCTATATTGGGGTGGAAATGGGCCAAGGCTGACAATTTACTAAAATTGTTAGTTGGTTGTATACAGTCTCTATTTTTTAACACACTTTGTTATTTGGAGCTGGCGTGACAACATACTACTTGGTTCTGCAACTAGATGGCGGCACGTTCACCACACACTTAGTGTTGGAAGGCTGGCTACCATAGCCGTATTACTTTATAGGTGTATTTTCGTAGCAATTAGTATGCCGTACTGACGAGCTCTAATCAGAGCGAAACCGGTCTACGGTTCTAATTGTTGTGAGAATGCATCTAGCCTTACATACTTTGTCCCTATATTATTGTAGAAATGGGCCAGGGCTGATAATTTACTTAAATTGTTAGTTGGTTGTATAAAGCCTCTATTTTTTAACACTTTGTTATTTGGAGCTGGCGTGATAAGATACTACTTGGTTTCGCAACTAGGTGGCGGCATGTTCACCACTCACTTAGTGTTGGAAGGTTGGCTACCATAGCCGTATTACTTTATAGGTGTATTTTCGCAGCCAGCAGTATGCCGTACTGATGAGCTCTAATTAAAGCGAAACCGGTCTACGGTTCTAATTGTTGTGAAAATGCATCTAGCCTTACATACTTTGTCCCTGTATTAGGGTAGAAATGGGCCAGGGCTGACAATTTACCAAAATTTTTAGATGGTTGTATACAGTCTCTATTTTTAACACTTTGTGTTATTTGGAGCTGGCGTGACAACATACTACTTGGTTGCGCAACTAGGTACGTTCACCACTCACTTAGTGTTGGTTACCAGTATAAACCGAAAAAGTAGGTACAAAGATTTCCCGCAAATGAATTTGTTCCCGAATAAACTGGTCCGATTTTCCTGGTCAACGAACCTCTTTTACCCACCTGTCAAGATATAATTCTTTACACAATGCTTTGCGACGAAGCTTCCAAAAAAAAATCTACATGAGAATTTGCAAACAATTTTTTTACGAAAATCCGTTTTTTTTTACAATAACCTATTAAACATGTATTATTACTTATTAAAATTTACCTAGTCTATAAATAAAATTGAAAAATCTCGGGACGCAGCAAGTGCGTTATGGTAGCGAATTTTCTTTAAAATATTTTTAATAGCAAATGTCTTTCTTTAAAGAAAGCAGGCATCAAACTTGGTTGCCTATATAGTAGAAACAATGTATCATATTTCATTGAAACAAATTTATTGTTTGAAAATATATAAACATTTTTCAAAAGTCTAGATGCAGCAAATGTGTTATGGAAGTGATTTTCCATAAAAATGTTTTTAATAGCAAATGCGAGCAGGCATCAATCTGATTACGGGTGTAGCCTATGTGGTAGAAACAATGTACTATATTTTATCAAAATTACTTATGGTTTGAAAATATACAAAAATTTTCCGAAAATAAACTTAAATGTTGGTTTTCTATCCAACAAAGCTTACGTTAATAGCAAATTGAGTTATTGAAATTTGAAGGATTTAATGAAACTATGGTAAATTTGCAGATTAGCGCCCGAACGCTTTTCAACAAATTGTGTTCAGAGACATTACTAGGACCTCACCTGCAGGTTTCTGAACAGTTTTTTGAAAAACGTAAATTTGCTACCAAAACGCACTTACTGCGTCCAGATTGTTTTCTTACAAACGCATCATATTTCGATAAAAAATGCAAAAATGCATTAACGAATTTGTTCTACGAAAATTAGTTAAAAAAATTATACACCCCTACTCACTCCTGGTCCCGTAACTTCCTTGGGAAGTGTGAACAAGAAATTTTTCGTGGGGTTTGTGGATCCAGAGGGGTGGGGGCCTAGGCAGGTTTCTGAAAACAGTCTTTTGAAAAGCGTTCGGGAGCTAAACTGCAAATTTATCGAAAATTCGCTACCAAAACGCACTTACTGCGTCCAGATTTTTTTCTTGCAAACGCATCATATTTCGACAAAAAAATGGAAAAATGCATTCACGAATTTGTTCTACAAAAATTAGCTACAAAAATTATGCACCCCTACTCACTCCTGGTCCCGTAACTTCCTTGGGGAGTGTGAACAACAAATTTTTCTTGGGGTTTGTGGATCCAGGGGGAGCTCTAGGCAGGTTTCTGAAAACAGTGTTTTGAAAAGCGTTCGGGAGCTTAACTGCAAATTTACCGAAAATTCGCAACCACAACGCACTTACTGCGTCCAGATTTTTTTTAAGATAAACGCATCATATTTCGATAAAAAATGCAAAAATGCATTAACAAATTTGTTCCACGATAATTAGCTAAAAAAAATTATAGGCCGTTAAACCATAAATTTCACTAAACCTACAAATAAATATCCAAACAGCTACCAAACTTAACTAAACTGACAGCCAAAGCACCAGAGAAAGGGTCTATTTGAAATGGATTTCCTGTAAACGTTTTAGTAAAATGAAGGGCAATGACGGTTGAATCTGAAACTTAAGGGTTTGCAGAACACTCTTCTTGCAACATTTTCTTTTCACAAATGGTATTTGTTTTACATTCTTTGCCTAAACATTGCCAATTTTGACGTTTAATATTGTTTGACGTTTTGAGGAAAACTCCTACATTTATTGCTTTCTTTGTCTTTAAAGATATGGACTTAAATTTTGGTACGGAGTTCACTCTTTATAATACAAACACGCGTACCAAATTTGGTTGTCCTTACTTTGTTATTTCCGGAGATATGAATTTTTTTATAAAGAAAACACAAAATTTTCCGGGAAAACCTGGTCAGATTTTCCTAGCTAACGAACTTATCCAAGCCACTTGCAAAAGGAAGGTACTCTGCAAATTTTATCAAGATCGGTCCATTATTTTTTGAGTTATCGGTCGGATATATATATATATATATATATATATATATATATATATATATATATATATATATATATATATATATATAAACACTGATCTCCCCATAAGCGAATTTAAAAAAAAAAATTCGCTAAAAAGGAAATGTAATTTTTTTAACTTTTCACAAAAATTTGGACAAGTGGAGTAAAGAGAAATATAAGCGCAAAAATACTCATATTTTCATGTCACAACCTGTAGAAAACCTGTAGAAATAAGAACATTAGTTAAGTCTGCCACTTTAAAGTTTCATTTGACATTTGTGAAAACAATTTATCAGCTACTGATATATTATCAAAATGTAAACATAGATAATCCTATCAAATTAATGATTTCTCAGCTTTTTTGTACCAAAGTTATTATAAATATAAACATATTCTGATTGGTTATCAGAATTGAATAAAAATATTAAAACTGATCCCTACATGAATCATGGCATGAGATTGTAAATGTAAATTTTTCGAAAACTAGAGTCTGTATGTATAGGGAATGTTATATAAAACTTGAAGCAGAGGGCATGCCCTTTACTTCTAAAACACGACACGTCGGCTGTTCCATTTGACAAAATTGAGTTGAGCGTCTATTTGAGATATCCTTATATAAGGCATCTCGATTTTTTCGCCGAATAATATAAACGAAAACCTCTCTAAATACGTCGTTTTCATGGGCTTCCGCTATCTATTGTTGAAAACGCCGTCTCGTGATTTTTGATATGTGCCGAAAACGCCAAAGGTTGCAAAACAATTGAAATAACTTAAAAACGATGAACGATATCATTTTTTTTACAAACATGCATTATAATTCGATGCAATAATATAAGGGCTGTTCTATTAAAAAAAGAAAGTTTGAATCATCAACAACATATGGGCCAGCCTGTGATTGTCAAAATTATTTTGCAAGATGCTCCTCGAGACACCCTATAATAATTAACGTATACACTTTTTTGGTATCTTCTATAATAACCGATATATTGAGCTTTACCGTAGAAATGCTCTGTCCTGTATATATGTATATGTAAACAGATGAAAACAGAAACTAACCCCGGTTATGGGTTCTAGGGGACTACTTCGCGATTAGCAGAAGAAATCTTTTTAAAAGTCGGGAGCTCCTCAATAGCGAATTTTTGAAGCCGAAAGTTGACCCATATCTTCTGGAGCAAGTTGGGTCTTGCCAAAGGGCAGGTGTCTGGTTCTGTCCGCAGGAACATAGAACGTGATCTGCTGTGAGACGTCTCCCTAAGGCGCTTCGGCCCTATGACACTTTAAGGCAGTTTTAGTCAAAAATGTGCTTTATTGAGTTTGTGTGCATTTTACATTTGGTTTTTGAAAATATTATTATTACAGCAATTGTTCAAAATGTCGTCCTTCAACTTCATTACACCTGTTTAAACGACACTCGTGGTTTCTGCGGAAGTGATAGCTTTAGCTTTGGTTACAAAAACATTTGAATGATTAATTCTTTGATTTGATTGAAAACTCGTGGCACAGTATTAGGTCCGTAACTTTAGTTATTCGATTTTATTTTTACTTTACAAATAGAGTTTTTCATGCAGCATTAACTTCTGAGCTGTCACTTCTATGTTTCTTCATGTAGGTACCCCCGTTTTTAATGCCAAATTACGTATTGCATCTTATTTTACGTACTTTTTACCAACGCTTATCTTTGCCAAGACAGAAAACAGAAATTCTTAGTTGTAAGATTTTTGCATTTTTCTGAACATTTGTAAAGTTCGCACAAATGTCGCCATGTTTGGGCGGAAGAGACTCCAAATGCGATATTTCTTAAATGCCAGCAACGTTTCCTTTCAACGTTTGGGCCGGTATTGTTGATAGTCATTCGGTTGGGCCATACCTGCTGTCGGATCACTTAACTGGACCTATCTATACGCATTTTTGGGGAAAGTCGTGGCGGAAGTTCTTAAAAATATCGCAATAAATGTTTAACAGCAAATGTGACTACAACACGATGAGGCGCCTGCATATTTTTCTGTACAAGTCCGTCAACATTTGGACGGGCAGTTCAGATCACATTGAACTGGCAGAGGTGCACCAGTTTATTGGCCTTCTTGTTCATCCGATTTATCGCCTCCGGATTTTTTCCTGTGGCTGCGTATAAAAGCTCTGGTTTACGAGCCTGTTTAAAGAGCCCGTTTCCTATCTCAAATCATTTGCAGGTGGATTTATCCCACCGTCGCTAATTAGTCGGTTTTGTTAATTAGGGTTTGAAGAAGATGTTGAAGGTGTGGACTGTATGTGTGGACTGTATTTTTAACTCTAGGTGCACTGGATTCCCGGAGATTTCAATGATACACGTGTTATATTTATATATGTTGTATTGTCACTATGTACACTTTTCAACTTAACTACTATTCACAATTCGGTTTTGCACTTGATTGATAAGTTACTCAGGAGATTTCACAATCGTATTAGCTACCTGTGTATTGTATTTACTTAAATGCGCGTATGATGGAAGTTTATTACGTATACTTACTAATTTAGAAGAAAATACTGAATATTTACGGTACCACTGTACTTGACACGTACGAAATACACGAACGGTATTTGAGTTGGGAAATTGCAACCTGAACTGAACTGACTTAAGCACACGAGCGGTGTTTAAGTAGAAAATTGGGATCTCAGAGGTCCCAAGAAGCTAAGAAGATGAGATCATCTGTGGTAGAACTGAACAATGCTTTGCGAAAGGCCTGCTTTTATAGAGCTTACAGGTGGCGCTGGTTGACGTAGTTGACATAATGTCAGTAACGCAGGATGGCCAATCAGTTAAAGTATTTATCCGTAGTAAAGAAAGCCAATGGGTACATTCTTAGAAAATTTTTAAGAACACGTCAAATACAAATAAAGCTATTACCTTTAAAGGAAGGGACCTAACGGTAAATATTTAATCTTTGTATGGCATTATTCAGACGTAAACTGAATGCAAACATTCATACAGAGACGACTAGAAGATAAAGATTACCAGCAAATTGAAAAGGATTGTGAAATCCAGAAAGAAGTAACTCCTGGTAGGAGATTAAAAGATCAGTGCAAAAGAAGGCAGGGACGTGCCAATTATGTTTCTCCAACAGACTCCCCAGAAACCCTGTGCGTTGTTTAAACTGGTGTAATCAAGCTGAAAGACGACATTTTGAACAATTGCTGTAGTAGTATTGTGTTCAAAATCTAGAAATAAATCACAAAAACCCGGTAAAAGTATTGTCTTAAAGCATCATAGGGCCGTAGCGCATTATAAATTTTCTGACATAGGTGTTTTTACTCAAATCTCTTTTCCCATAGCATTAAATAACCCCCAGCAGTTTGGTCCCATAGCTTTGAATCAGCTTGTATAGATCATCCTATATATTTCTTCATTTTTCGGTTCTACGTGTTATTTTAGGGGGGCATAGACTTTCCCATAAGTAGGTTCGATTATTTTTTAGATATTTTAATTTTTCCAAAAAAAGAACAGTTTTTCAGGCAAATGCCGATTTTTTAAAGTAATATTTGGTATATATTCTGCACGCATTTGGTGGAGGCGCCGGGGATGAGAAGTGCCTAATTAAAACGCTTATCCTTGTGATTGTAGATTGCAAAGTGACCTTTCGTTCATGAAAATTTGGTTTTTAGCGAATTTAGGTTTTTTGAAAAATTTTTCAAACGAGTACTAATTAGAGCCACTAGAGCCCATGCCTGAGGTCAGCTTCAGACTTGACATGTTTATGTATATATATATATATATATATATATATATATATATATATATATATATATATATATATATATATATATATATATATATATATATATATACATATATATATATATATATATATATATATATATATATATATATATATATATATATATATATATATACATATATATATATATATATATATATATATATATATATATATATATATATATATATATATATATATATGTATATGTATGTATGTAAAGTTTGAAGTTGACCTCGGACATGGGATCTAGTGAAAATTCAAAAAAGCTCAATTCGTTACTTGCATTATGAAAATTTGCTAAAAACCAAGTTTTCATGAAATAAAGGTCACTTTGCAATTTATAATCACAAGGCTAAGCGTTTTTATTAAACACTTCTTATCCCTCGCGCCTCCACCAAATATAGGCAGAATCATTGCCGAATATTACGTTAAAAAGTCCGCACTTTCCTGAAAAACTGTTCTTTTTTTTTGGTAAAATTAAAATATTAAAAAAATAATTTAACTTCGTTATGGGAAAGTCTAAATTCCCCTAAAATGACGCGTAGAACCGAAAAATGAAGAAATATATAAGATGCTCTATAGAAATTGAGTTAGAGCTATGAAACCAAACTGTTGGGGGTTATGAGAAAAGGCATTTGAGTAAAATAAAACTATGTCCGAACATTTATTTTTAAATCGCTACGGCCCTATGGCGCTTTAAGACAGTGCTTTTTACCGGGTTTTTGTGATTTATTTCTAGTTTTTGAACACAATACTAGTACAGCAGTAGTTCAAAATGCCGTATTTTAACTTCATTACACCAGTTTAAACAACGCACAGGGTTTCTAAGGACTCTGTTGGAGAAACAGAATTGGCACGCCCCTATCTCTTTTAGCTGCCTTCTTTTGCACTGATGTTTTAATCTCCTACCTGGAGTTACTTCTTTCTGAATTTCACAATCCTTTTCAATTTGCTGGTAATCTTTGTCCTCTAGTCGTCTCTGTATGAATGTCTGCATTCAGTTTACGTCTGAATAATGCCATACAAAGATTAAATATTAACCGTTAGGCCCTTTCCTTTAAGGTTAATAGCTTTATTTGTATTTGACGTGTTCTTAAAAATTTTCTAAGAATGTACCCATTGGATTTCTTTACTACAGATAAACTTTAACCGATTGGCCATCCTGCGTTACTGACATTATATCAACTACGTCAACCAGCGCCACCTGTAAGCTCTATAAAAGCAGGCCTTTCGCAAAGCACTGTTCAGTTCTACCACAGATGATCTCATCTTCTTAGCTCCTTGGTTTAGTGAAGTTTATGGTTTAACGGTCTGTAATTTTTTTATCTACTTTTCGTAGAACAAATTTGTTAATGCATTTTTGCATTTTTTATCGAAATATGATGCGTTTATAAGAAAAAATCTGGACGCAGTAAGTGCGTTTTGGTAGCGAATTTTCGGTAAATTTGCAGATTAGCTCCCGAACGCTTTTCAAAAAACTGTTTTCAGAAACCTGCATAGCCCCCCCCCCTGGATCCACACAACCCAAGAAAAATTTCTAGTTCACACCCCCCAAGGAAGTTACGGGACCAGGGGTGAATAGGGGTGCTGGGCGGCTTAGGTAGTAAAAAGGAAATATGAGCAGAAAATGCGAATAAAATGGGCTTGAAAGTTGTCTTTTTCACATCTTGAAGCCATATCCCCCTTAAACCCTGCCTACTCCACACAGCACCCCTATTCCCCCAAAAAATTTCTTGTTTGCACTCCCCGAGGAAATTACGGGACCAGGAGTGAGTAGGGGTGTATAATTTTTTTAGCTAATTTTCGTAGAACAAATTCGTTAATGCATTTTTGAATTTTTTACCGAAATATGATGCGTTTGTAAGAAAAAGATCTAGACGTAGTAAGTGCGTTTTGGTAGCGAATTTTCGGTAAATTTGCAGTTTAGCTCCCGAATGCTTTTCAAACCCCAAGAAAAATTTCTTGTTCACACTCCCCCAATCTGCAAATTTACCGAATTTTAATTAAATCCTTCAAATTTCAATAACTCAAATTAACGTAAGCTTTGTTGGTTAGGAAACCAACATTTAAGTTTATTTTCGGAAAATTTTTGTATATTTTTAAACCATAAGTAATTTTGATAAAATATAGTACATTGTTTCTATTACATAGGCTACACCCGTAATCAGATTGATGCCTGCTCGCATTTGCTATTAAAAACCTTTTTATGGAAATTCACTTCCATAACACACTTGCTGCATCTAGACTTTTAAAAAATGTTAAATATATTTTCAAACAATAAATTTATTTCGATGAAATATGGTACATTGTTTCTACTATATAGGCAACCAAGTTTGATGCCTGCTTTCATCAAAGAAAGTCATTTGCTATTAAAAATATTTTAAAGAAAATTCGCTACCATAACGCACTTTCTGCGTCCAGAGATTTTAGTGAATTTTCTTTAAAAAAATTCACTAATGAGGAGATCTCGACTTTCCAATTTTGAAAAAATTTCTTCAAATGAGCGCTATATAGGACCCCCGGAACCCAAATCTGAGGTCAGTTTCAGACTTTATATGTTTATATATATATATATATATTTATGTGTCACACCTATAACTTAAAAAATAATGGGCCGATTTCGATAAAATTTGGCACATACCTTCCTTTCGCAAGTCGCTTGGATAAGTTCGTTAGCCAGGAAAATCCGCCGAGGTTTTCCCGGAAAATTTTGTGTTTTCTTTCGAAAAAAATCTAAAAAAATTTATATTTCAAAAATTAACAAAGTAAGGGCAACCAAATTTCATTAGAGGAAAGTCACCTACCAAAATTTAGCTCCGTAGGTTAAATGACAAAAAAGTTACAGGCATTCAAAGAAAAATAAATTTGGGTTCTCCTCAAAACGTCAAAATCGCGATTTTAAACGTCAAAATTGGTGAGTACCTTCCTTTTGCAAGTGGCTTGGATATGTTCGTTATCCAGGAAAATCCGACGTAGTTTTCCCCACAAATTTTGTGTTTTCTTTCGAAAAAAATTTATATCTCCAAAATTAACAAAGTAAGGGCAACCAAATTTTATACGCGGATTTATATCATTATAGGAAAGTTACCTACCAAAATTTAGCTCTGTAGGTCAAAAGACAAAAAAGTTATAGGCATTTAAACAAAAATAAATTGGGGTTTTCTCACAAAACGTCAAAGTTGCGATTTAAACGTCAAAATTGGCAACATTTAGGAAAAGAACTTGAATCTAATACCGGCTATGGAAATAAAATGTCTCAAGAAGAATGTTTTACAAACCCTGAAGTCTTTGTTTCAACCGTCATTGTCCTTCATTTTAATAAAGGGTTTCCAGAAAATTTATTTCAAATAGACCCTTTCTCTGACACTTGGCAGTAGTCTTAGCTATAGAGTTTATCGTTAATAGTATATAATTTTTATAGAATTTTCGTAAAAAAAATCAATAAAGCTCAATATATCTGTTATACCAGATATGAAAAAAAATTGTATATATTAATTATAGGGTGTCTTAAACTACATCTTAAAAAATTATTTCTACAATCACAGGGTGGCCCATAAGTCGTTGGTGATACAATTTTTTTTTAAATCAAACACGCCTTATGTTATTGCATTTTTGCATTTTCCATCGAAATATAATGCATATTTGTAAGAACAAAAATTCTGGACGCAGTAAGTGCGTTATGGTAGCGAATTTTGATCAAATGCTTAATATTTGAATAGCTCAATTTGCTATTAACCTATAAGGTTGACCAAAAAACGAGTTTTTTCGGGAACACTTTAAGTTTACTTTCGGAAATTTTTCTACATTTTCAAACAATAAAGTTATTTTGATGAAACATGGCACGTTGTTTTTACTATATAGATTATACTGGTAACCAAATTTGATGCCTGCTTTCTTAAAAAAACACACATTATTGCTATTAAAATTAAAATAGTTTTATGAAAATTCACTACCATAACGCACTTTCTACGTCCCGAGATTTTTTCCTTTTGTTAACATAGTTGTGTAGGTCGTTTAGCGCTTATTAAAAGTTACATATTTCTTGATATTTTGTCGATTTTGATCTCTTTTATGAGAGACATGCAATTATGTTGTGTTAGGTAGTGTTTAACATTTCCAAGATCCCTATGGAATCACAGTAAGTGTTGAAAATGCCCACCTGCTTCATTACAAACCCGTAATCATCGGTGCAAAAATCTTCTTCCCCTGTCACAAATGCGAGGATTTTTCCGAACTCTTACAGATGCTAATTCTATGAGTTGCAAAAGTTATTCAAACGTTTGTACTGTTGCCTTGTAAACAAGCTCCTTTATGTGCCCCCGTAGATTAAAATCTAAAGGACTCAAATCAGGGGATTTTGGTGGCCCTACTACTGGATCACCGCCACTAGTCCATCGATAACCTTGTGTTTCCGAGAGGTACTCTCTAACATCAAGAGCAAAATGCACCGGTGCACCGTTGTGCTGGAACCACATTATATTTCTCACTAACACAGGTAAATAGTTAGGGCAGATCATTCATCAGAAAATTTAAATATGACACATAATTCAGTCTATGTGACAAAATAATTGGACCAATAATTTCATTTCCAATACCAGCCCAGATAGTCCCTATACAGAAAAATGGTACTCCGAGTTTGCTACTCTTAATAAATAGAGATTTTCTTCATACCGGTTATGCAAGTTATGGAAATTTATAATTTCCTTTCTTGTAATGATGCTTCGTCTGTAAAAAGAGAAATCTCGCTCGTTTTCCAACTTATTTAAAAACCAGTGACAAAATTCTTGTCTAGGCCCATAATCTGTTGGTAAAAGTTGATGAACACGTGTGTAGTGGTATGGTTTTAATTATTGCTCTTCCCAGATTCAATGTACAGATGCTGCAAAAATAATTCTTATTTCGTTATAAACGATTCTGGTACTTGTAGTGAGATTACGTTCCACTGCATTGAGAACTGACCCTTCAACTTAAACAGTTAGTCGGTATCTTTGCGTCCAGAATTATATTTAAAAGGTTTTTAGGCACCGGTTTCCCTTAAACGTCTGCAGATATGTTCAAAAATATGTTTGTTGTGTGCTATTCGTCCGGTAAACCTGTCATGATAAATTCTCGCTGCTTCTCTTCCATTTTGCCTCGGTTCACCACAATCTAATAAAATGTCGGTTAATTCAGTCAAGGTATAATTGGAATATGCATTTGAAAGCAATAAACATCATCTATTATTTTGACAAGTAAATGACAATAACAACCTGATTTTTTACTTCCACATCGTCACGCATGGAGGTATCGCATCAGCGACAAAAATTTTTAAAAAAGTTTTTTTCGCTTAAACGTCGTAAAAAGTATCCAAATATATAGAAAACATAATTTGGGAACGATTTTTTTGTCTGTGAATCTGTCGGTCTGTATGTCTGTATGTCTGTCTGTTTGTAGCCACGATAACTTTAGAACGAGTTGAGATATCGTCTTAAAATTTGGTACACAGTTAGCACCCGACAAACGAACGGTTTAGATTGTTTTTGGGTAAAATCGCTTTAAGGGGTAGGGGATTAAGGGGGTGATTTGGTGAAAATTGACATTTTTTCGTTTAAACTCGAGTAATATAACGTTTTAGGGTTTATTTATTAGAAAGCTTTTAATTTCATCAAACATCTGGTATTCTGTGCTGAAATTAAATTAGGGGTTGAATATGTGTGGGGATGAAATATTATTGACAAAAATTGCGACTTTTTTTTGCTTAAATGGCGTAAAAAGTCTGAAAACATATAGAAAACTTGATTCTGAATTATTTTGTTCTATCGGTCGGTCTGTATTATGCAACAGCATATATCTATGCTGCGCTAAAACTGTATTTGAGGCCTTTCATAAAGTTACAAATATAGTGTCTTTTGATAACTGATTGAATTCCCCAGTTAAACAACAATCACTTGCCATTATTTTATGTCGTCTGCCATTTTCCTTAACTGCGGCCAAGCTTTCACGATTGTTGGTTCGGGTAGTATGTTTTATGCCTGGTATATATATTTAGTTTGGTTACCGTTGATGTATGGTTTATACATGTTGTATGAATCAATAATCTACGTGTGGCAATTAAAAACTTGGGTTTAATGTCTGGTTTGAACGTACATTAACCGATGACCACTATCTCCAGTTTTTTCCAGAATTACTTTCAAGATATGCTGGATAATCTAAATTTGGCAACTCGTGCATCACTACAGTGGTTTCAGCATGATGAAGCGCGCCCCATAACCAGCTACAAGTTCGGAACTTCTTAGACCAAACTTTTCCCAACTCCTGGATCGGAAGAAATGCACCAGTTACATGGCCACCTCGGTCTCCTGATCTGTCCGTTTTAGATTTCTTTTTATGGGGAACTGTAAAAATAAGGTGTACCGAGGGTCTTATTATCCACTGAACGATCTAGCCGTCCTAGACAATTTTGCCAATATCGATCAACGTTCTATTAAAAAGCGACAAATTCAGTTTTCGTGGGAGTATTTGCTGTCTCAATAATAATAGAAAACTTGGTTTCCGTGGTAACCAATGTTATTTTTTTTTCAAGAAAACGGCTGTAAAATTTTTATTTCCTATAATAATCATATCGTGTTTTATATCGATGTAAAGAGGAAAAAAAGACCTCTTTAATGAAGTGTCGGCCAACTATGGTTTCTATTTAAAAAAACACAAATTTATGTCATAACGCAAAAGTTACAGATCTTTTTAAAATGTGCATATTTTTGATTTATTTAGAACATATTTATCCACAACTTTTTCCTTTACACGTTTTCAGTCAACCCAATACTAACGCAGATAAATGCATTTAAAAAAATTCTGGACGCAGCAAGTGCGTTATGGTAGTGAATTTTCATAAAAATGTTTTTAATAGCAAATATGTGTTTTTTTTTTCAGAAAGCAGGCATCAAATTTGGTTACCAGTATAACCTATATAGTAAAAACAATGTACCATGTTTCATCAAAATAACTTTATTGTTTGAAAACGTACAGAAATTGCCGAAAGTAAACTTAAAATGTAACCGAAAAAATCCGTTTCTTGGTCAACCTTATAGGTTAATAGCAAATTGAGCTTTTCAAATATGAAGCATTTAATCAAAATTCGCTACCATAACGCACTTGCTGCGTCCAGAATTTCTTAACTTACAAACATGCATTATATTTCGATGGAAAATGCAAAAACATAAGGCGTTTTCCACTAAAAAAAATATTATTTGTATCACCAACGATGGGCCAGCCTGTGATGGTAGCAATAATTTTTTAAGGTGTAGCTCAAGACACCGTATAATTAATGTATACAATATTTTTTCATATCTTGTATAATAACGGATATATTGGACTTTATTGATTTTTAACGAAAATTCGACAAACATTATATACCATTAAACGATCAATTCTATAGCTAAAGCTACTGCCAAGCATCAGAGAAAGGGTCTATTTGAAATGAATTTTCTGGAAATATTTTAGTAAAATGAAGGACGATGACGGTTGAAACTAAGACTTCAGGGTTTGTAAAACATTCTTCTTAAGACATTTTCTTTCCAAGGCCCGTATTAGATTCAAGTTCTTTGCCTAAATGTTGCGAATTTTGACGTTTTAAATTGTCACTTTGACGTTTTGAGGAAAACCCCAATTTATTTTTCTTTAAATGCCCATAACTTTTTTGTCTTTTGACCTACAGAGCTAAATTTTGGTAGGCGCCTCACCTATAATAACATAAACCAGCGTACCAAATTTGGTTGCCCTTACTTTGTTAATTCCGGAGATATAATTTTTTTTTTAAGGAAAACACAAAATTTTCCAGGAAAACCTGGGCCGATTTTTCTGACTAACAAACTTATCCAAGCCATTTGCAAAAGGAAGGTATTCACCAAATTTAATCAAAATCGGCCCATTATTTTTTGAGTTATCGGTGTGATATATATATATATATATATATATATATATATATATATATATATATATATATATATATATATATATATATATATATATATATACATATAAAAATTGTAACTGACCCCGGATATGTGTTCTGGGGGGCCTAATTAGCGCTCATTTGAAGAAATTTTTTCGAAATTCAAAAGTCGGGATCTCCTCATTAGTGAATTTTTTTTAAGAAAATTCACTAAAATCGGCAAATATCAGTTTTTTCAAAATATCTAGTAATTCGTGACATTTTTTAATGAAAGCACAAAGAGTTCTGAATTACACTCATAAAACTGCACGACTTTCCTTATTTAACCGTCTCTCTAACTGCAGTAGTTTACGAGATCCATGTACTAAACATCGAAAAAACTCACCCTGCATATATATATATATATATATATATATATATATATATATATATATATATATATATATATATATATATATATATATATATATATATATAATAAATTTTAACGGACCTTGCCTTTGGGTTTTAGCGACCCAAATTCGCGCTCATCAGAAGAAATTTTTTCAAAAGATTTATATCGTAACCTTCCTATTATCGAATTTTTCTTAATGAAAATTCGCTAAAAGGCAGTGGCGCACAGATTTTCTTAGAAAATTATTTCAGTGATAGCACATACGCACGGCCCTGGTGAAGCTGTCCACGGTTTTTTAAGCAGTAGAATATGAACCCTCCAAATATAATTCAGATTGCTACAGTCGTTTTGGAGAAATTTGGAATAGACCTTAAAAATAAAAAACCTTTAACAGCCTGTAGCTACGAAACGAAGCAATATTGAACCAATGTTGGTATGAAAAAAAGGCTTATTTTTACGTGAGAAATCTAACTATGATAGCATATGTTGTTGGAACACTCGTATAGGATATACTGTTAATCAAATTTGATCTATTTTATTAAAGAAAAGACATATTTGCGATTAAAAACATTTTAATGAAAATTTGCTAGCATAACACACTTGCAGCGTCCACACTTCTATTCATTGATTGTTGTTGCCCTTACTTGGTGAAACTGGTCCATACTATATACAGACTTGGAGACTATTTCTCTGGCTTCACTGTTGGGTTAGATGTTCTCGGATGTTGTTCAACGTTTCTGTGACTAGTTTCGCTGCTTGACAGCATTCTCAGACAGATAAAAATGGAATTAGTACGAAATCATGACAACTACAAATAAGTATCTGTTGATATGTTATGATATGATGTTTTGATCAAAAAATTCATCAAATTGAAAACAAAATGAAATACAGATGACCGATGAGACTTTAAAAATGTCTACGTGATGTATGTCAATATTTAACATAAAAATAGAACGAGCCTATAATAACTATGATAACAGTTACAACAATAAAATAACTAAACAATAACAGTTTAAAAGCAGTCTCTATACAACGAAAGTATCGACATACATTAACTCATTATCTTATTACAACTTTTTGAAAGAATAGTTAAATTTATTTTCTTTGATTTATTTAATTAGAAATAAGAATATCCAAGAAAGGGGAATTCATTAAATCAGTTTGCTTGTTTAAAACAAGGTAACTATTGTCGTGTGTGTGCTTTTTGACTTCTAAAGTCTAGTTTACGTTTTTCATTACAAAAATGTAGTGGTTGTATGCGGTTATTTACTGTAGGTCTATGTTGAGTATCAATAATATGTTTTGCAAATCTAGATTTTTCAGTGTGGTTATTTCTAAATGCAGAAATATGTTCTTTGTATCGGGTGTTTATATTTCTAGAAGTTTGACATATGTAGATTACGTTACAGTGTGTACAAGCTAATTTATAAACTCCAGCTTTTGTCAAGAAACAAGATTTTTCTTTCGCGTTAAATAGCAAATCACGCGTCGTGTTGTAAGATTTAAAAGCTACTTTTGTATTTGTACAGGTATTTAAAATTTTTGAAATGTTTACTGAAATGGTTCCAAAATAAGTTATCGAAACGTATCTGTTGTCTTCTTTGTCTCTAATAAAGTCCACACTTCTGGTATTGATAATCTTGGAAACTGAGGTAATTTATAATTATTAACTACATGCTACTTTTTCAGATTGGAACTTAATGAAAAGTACTCATGGTAAAAGACAAATTTCCTTTTATGCGGGAATTAGGTGTTAATTGAGAGTTAATTTCGTTTGGCACGCACAAATTCTCCAACCACTTATTCCCTTGTTTATGCACGACAAACCGGGAAAAGGAAAAAACAAAAATCGATACTAACTAAATGGCAATTATGTATTCATTTTAACATAGAAAAAGAAAACCTTTTGTAGTGAAACATTTATACGAAAACGTCCTGAAGCAGCTAGTGGGTTATGATAGCGAGTTTCCATTCATTAGCATTTTCTGAAATTCTATAATAACTTAGCTTTTTTATAAACCTAAGAAACCGAAAGAAACATTTTCAAGATTTTACCTCAAAACGCATATTGGAAAATCTAGACATCTAAAGGTCCGCGTCATGGTAACGAATTTTTTATAAAAAAATTGTTAGTTAGATCATTAATAAAAGTTCAGAGAAATAATAATTAAACACACTGTTGCGCCCGTATTGTAAAATTTGGTTTTTAATTCAGTCCTTACCTAAATCGTTACCATAACGAAGTTGCTGCGTCAGTGCTTCTGTCATAATGTATATTAACACCTTATTTATTACCACAACGCACTTTCTGCGGCAGTATTTTAAAATTTGGTTTTATAATAAAGTCCACAGAAGTAAAAAAACTCAGAAATCGCGATGCCTCAATAGCGAATTTTTTCTATGAAAATTCGCTAAACAGCCTAGACTATTAAATCGCAAACTTTGTTACTTAAACCTTACACTGCTATCAAAGCATCAGAGAAGGGCTCTATTTCAAATGAAGTTTCTGCAAATATTTTAGTAAAATGAAGGATAATGGCGGCTGAAGCAGACACTGATAGCTCTAAGGCTAGATGCATTCTCGCAACAATTAGAACCGTAGACCGGTTTCGCTCTCATTAGAGCTCTTCAGTACGGCATACTAATTGTAGCAAAAATGCACCTAAAGTAATAGGGCTATAGTATAGCCAGCCTTTTAACACTAAGTAAGTGGTGGACGTGCCGCCACCTAGTTGCGGAACCAATTAGTATGTTGTCATGCTATCTCCAAATAACACAACGGCTATACTATAGCCGCATTACCTTAGGTGCATTTTTGCTGCAATTAGTATGCCGTACTGAAGAGCTCTAATGAGAGTGAAACCGGTCTACGGTTCTAATTGTTGCGAGAATGCATCTAGCCTTACATACTTTGTCTCTATATTGGGGTAGAAATGGGCCAGAGCTGACAATGTTCTAAATTGTTAGTTAGTTGTATACAGTCTCTTTTTTTTAACACTTTGTGTTATTTGGAGCTGGCGTGACAACATACTACTTGATTCCGCAGCTAGGTGGCGGCACGTCCACCACTCACTTAGGACTGATAGCTCTGTAAAATAGTTTTTACCGCATTTCTTCTGCATAACCTGCATTAGTTTTACAGTCTTCATTTAAAATCGACAATTTTTATGTTTTAGATCGCGACTTTGATAAATGGTAGTCTAGTAGAGGAAGTAAAGGAACTTAGATGCTAAGAAACACTGTTTTCAAACGATGGAAATAAAAATGATGAGATCCAAAGTAGGCGAATGAAGGTAGGAAAGTGCTGGGAGTTATGATCACTGTAACTAGGAGTTATGATCACTGTAACTAGGAGTGAGTGGATATCTAAAGGGCCAAAGTCGCTGTAAATAACAGCGTACTGGTCCCAACTGCTATATGAATGTAAAAGTTGGGAGTGTCAGGCAAAGCATACAAGAAAAGCGGATTCTATTGGAATGGATTACCTGAGACCAGTAATCGGTAAAACAAGAAGGGATAAAGCTAAAAATGGGTTCTGAATGAATATAATGTGGGAAACTTTACTAAAAGTAAGTACTAAAGCAGCATGCTTAGATGAGCCCAACAAAATGGCGCTTAGACATCTTCAAAAAAAAATAGTTTGAAAAATTTTGATTTTATAAATTATTTTTTCTGGCCTTAATGGTGGACCTACACCAATACCGATGACACTTCTCCACAGCAACTTTTCATTTTCTCTAACGTGGCATTGCTAATTTTTGTATCCGACGTCTCGTCTTTGCAGGACCATCATCAACTTTTTTTTAATGAGGCCCTAATTTTTTGATATCATATTCTGAAAGCCCTTTTTATTAAAAATTCAGCGAAGTGTGACACTTTGTGGTTTAGTACCATTTTAGTCTTTTTTTGGTCTTAATCAAGAAAATTCCTATTACGGACCTATGCATAGCCTTTAAACTTAAGTACTAGACATCTAGCTATGTTTGCACCGCCTCTAAAAAATCCAAGATCCGCGGCTGAATAGGAGAGCGTATATGGGGAGATGTATGAGTGTGGAAGGCGCACAAATACCAAGGCAGGACAGAGGTACATGGAGAAATATAATTGTTAAGAAATAACATAGGCATCGTGATGTATCTTTCCTTTATGGGAAAGCCGTAACGGGTAATAGTTGTAATTTTTTTTTTGTATCGGATTTATTGGCTTCGGATGCAGTGTCCATTCGCCTAGTTTTCCCTTCTTATATTCTTATATAAACATGTAGTACCAGATCGCCACTAGACTGTCCCTGAAAGATATCTATTAATAATCCCAGAATCTCATCACCGCCTGTTTACATTTCATCTAATTATTGTTTTTTGTGTGTTTTCCTATGGCTAATTATTTAATACTAATGGGATGTAGACTGGGACACAGAGCTTCATGCTGCTGGGGCCGTTCAGAGCCACTTTATTACAAACACAGGTAGGCCACTAACGGAAAGGGTTCTTAAACAAAGGTGCACAACAATGGGTTTTTCTAAATCTATTACAATTGGTGTAAATTACATAAGGTTAGTATTTATTTTTAAATTTTTGTTTGTGATTTAGCCACATATAAAAATAATGCGTATAATATTTCCACATTTTGGGTCCTCAAAATTTGTGGCAAGTTGAGTGGCTTTTCGATACAATAATCTTTATATATTTTGTCCATGAATGTATTTATTTTCGAGGTTATATGTTCCAAGTCACCCAACTCTCCGCAATTACAATTCGGGTTTTCCCTTAAGTTGGGCAATTCAAGGTTATATGTTCCAAGTCACCCAACTCTCCGCAATTACAATTCGGGTTTTCCCTTAAGTTAATTTTAAATAAATATTCTGGGGTTAAAGCGTGGTTAAAGCGCAATCTACATATAGTTTGAACATTTATTTTTATTTTTATAGGGACAATCATAAAACCATTGCTTGTGAGGTAGTTGTATCGCGACCTCTACAATTATATAGTTTGGGTATTTTTATAGAATACTAAGTTTTCTGTGGCTTGAATGATGCTTTTGTTATCGGGTACAATAACAAAGTTTTGTTTTGGCAGGCTAGATATATATTTAAGGGCCTCTAACATTGCTATTCCTTCTGCCGTATATGTTGACATGTCTGCTTTTAATTTTTATAGTTTTCTTCATACAAACCAATTAATACTAGAGTTTTCTTTTTCGACCAAAATTTGCTTGACAAATCCAGGGTAAAGAGTAAATGTAATTTATTGCATAAACTGCTATTCTTGGCAAACATTTTTATTAAAAATCTTGACGCAAGATTTTTACGTTTCAAATTTTGATGCTGTTTAAAAAAAAATCTGGACGCAGCAAGTGCGTTATGGTAGTGAATTTTCATAAAAGTGTTTTTAATAGCAAATATGTGTGTGTTTTTTAAGAAAGCAGGCATCAAATTTGGTTACCAGTATAACCTATATAATAAAAATAAGGTGCCATGTTTCATCAAAATAGCTTTATTGTTTGAAAATGTACAAAAATTTCCGAAAGTAAACTTAAAGTTTTCCCGAAAAAACATGTTTCTTGGTCAACCTTATAGGTTAATAGCAAATTGAGCTATTCAAATATGAAGCATTTGATCAAAATTCGCTACCATAACTCACTTGCTGCGTCCAGAATTTCTTTTCTTACAAACATGCATTATATTTTGATGGAAAATGCAAAAATGCAATAACATAAGACGTGTTTGATTAAAAAAAAAAGAGAGAATTTGTATCACCAGCGACTTATGGGCCAGCCTGTAATTGTAGAAATATTTTTTTAAGATGTAGCTCAAGACACCCTATAATTAATGTATACAATTTTTTTCGTATCTTGTATAATAACGGATATATTGAGCTTTATTGATTTTTTACGAAAATTCGACAAAAATTATATAGGTACCATTAAACGATAAACTCTACAGCTAAGGTTACTGCCAAGCATCAGAGAAAGGCTCTATTTTAAATGAATTTTCTGGAAATATTTTAGTAAAATGAAGGACAATGACGGTTGAAACTAAGACTTCAGGGTTTGTAAAAATCCTTCTTGAGACATTTTCTTTCCATAGCCCGTATTAGATTCAAGTTCTTTGCCTAAATGTTGCCAATTTTTGACGTTTTAAATCGCAACTTTGACGTTTTGAGGAAAACCCCAATTAATTTTTATTTAAATGCCTATAATTTTTTTGTCTTTTGACCTACAGAGCTAAATTTTGGTGGTAGGTGACTTAAATATAACGATATAAACCCGTGTACCAAATTTGGTTGCCCTTACTTTGTTAATTCCGGAGATATAAATTTTTTACAATTTTTTTCGAAAGAAAACACAAAATTTTCCGGGCCGATTTTCCTGGCTAACGAATTTATCCAAGTCATTTGCAAAATGAAGGTACTCACCAAATTTAATCAAAATCGCCCCATTATTTTTTGAGTTATCGGTGTGATACATACATACATATATATATATATATATATATATATATATATATATATATATATATATATATATATATATATATATATAACATATATAAAACTGAAACTGACCCCGGATATGTGTTCTGGGAGGCCTAATTAGCGCTCATTTGAAGAAATTTTTTAAAAATTCAAAAGTCGCGATCTCCTCATTAGTGATTTTTTTTAAAAGAAAATTCACTAACAGGACAAAAAGGTAAAATTTTTCTTCACACGTGATCACCTTACGTCCTTTGCCTACAAAATGACGGCGGTCCCAGGTCTCTACTTTTAAAACTCTATTAGGAGTTAGAAAACACGGAGCTGTCTTACTGTGATTTTGGTTTTTTTCTCACTTTGACAATTTTTTTTTCACATCGACAAACTTTGATTTTTTAATTTTTCTATTGGCCAGGACGTAGCGCAGTTACTCCTCTGTGTTGCAAAAAAACCGTCACAATACGTGGAGTAATAAGAAAGTTATGAAATAATTTGTGGAGACAGGTCGAATTTTTTAGGATTGATGACGTCAGACCCCCAGTTGCGAACGTGAGGTAGATTTTGATTTTTCCGGAAAAAAAAATTCGTTTTTTTTTTACCTTTTTTATGCCAATCGATTCCTTGGTTAAAGGATGTAACAAAACGACGATCTTTTGCTCTAGAAGAATCGTCGAACGCCCCGGGGGCGGCCTTTCTATTGTTTGACCTCGACTTTTGAAAATGTTAAACAATATTTCTTTGCGATTTCTTCACTTTCTCTCATTGGATTATTTTACAAGATACTTTTCCTAATATATCTAACGTCTTTGCAGATTAAATAATCCACAGTTGCGTCGGCAGGACGTGAGCTAAAATGTACCATTTTATATGGGTGTTGATTATTATTTTTTTAATTTCCAATTTTTTGTGATGTGAACCACTTCTTAACGTTGTTTTCTTATATTCTGAATCTAAATTAAATTCCTTTTCACTTGGCTACATTTAAAAAAATTTCCTCTATTTTTCCAAACAAAAAAGGTCGTTCGTAGAATTGGGTTCGAATTTTTCGCATGTCTTGACCGAATTTTAGGAATTTTTAACAGATACTTTCCATCGTGTCAGTGTCGATATTTTGACGGAGTTGGATAGCTCTGCTAATTAGGAATGGTATAATATAAATCGGATTGCGGAATGATACGAAAGTTTCTCCAAAAAAAATTAAAAAGGGAATATGAGCCTTGGTGAAATTTTGAAAGATTTTTACGTTTCAAGTTTCGATGCTGTTTAAAAAAAATTAGACAAAAAGGTAAATTTTTCTTCGCACGTGATCACCTTACGTCCTTTGCCTACAAAATGACGGCAGTCCCAGGTCTCTACTTTCAAAACTCTAGGAGGAGTTAGAAAACACGGAGCTGTCTTACTGTGGTTTTGGTTTTTTTCTCATTTTGACATTTTTTTCACATTGACAAACTTTGATTTATTAATTTCTCTATTGGCTAGAACGTAGCTCAGTTACTCCTCTGTGTTGCAAAAAAAACCGTTACAATACGTGGAGTAATAGGAAAGTTATGAAATAATTTGTGGAGACAGCTCAAATTTTGATTTTTCTGAAGAAAAAAAAATTCGTTTTTTTTACTTTTTTTTATGCCAATCGATTCCTTGGTTAAAGGATGTAACAAAACGACGGTCTTTTGCTTTAGAAGAATCGTCGCACGCCCCCGGGGGCGGCTTATCTATTTTTTGACCTCAACTTTTGAAAATGTCGTAAACAATATTTTTTTGCGATTTCTTCACTTTCTCTCATTGGATTATTTTACAAGACACTTTTCCTAATATATCTAACGTCCTTGCAGATTAAATAATGAACAGTTGCGTCGGCAGGACGTGAGCTAAAATGTACCATTTTATATGGGTGTTGATTTTTTTTTTAATTTCCAATTTTTTGTGATGTGAACCACTTCTTAACGTTGTTTTCTTATATTCTGAATCTAAATTAAATTCCTTTTTCACTTGGCTACATTTAAAAAAATTTCCTCTATTTTTCCAAACAAAAAAGGTCGTTCGTAGAATTGGGTTCGAATTTTTCGCATGTCTTGACCGAATTTTAGGAATTTTAACAGATACTTTCCATCGTGTCAGTGTCGATATTTTCACGGCGTTGGATAGCTCTGCTAATTAGGAATGGTATAATATAAATCGGATTGCGGAATGATACGAAAGTTTCTCCAAAAAAAAATTAAAAAGGAATATGAGCCTTGGTGAAATTTTGAAAGATTTTTACGTTTCAAGTTTAGATGCTGTTTAAAAAAAAATAGGACAAAAATGTTAAATTTTCTTCGCACGTTATCACCTTACGTCCTTTGTCTACAAAATGACGGCGGTCCCAGGTCTCTACTTTCAAAACTCTAGGAGGAGTTAGAAAACACGGAGCTGTCAAAATGTGTTTTTGGTTTTTTTCTGACTGACAGCGTTTGCAACATCGACAAACTTTGATTTATTAATTTTTCTTTGGGCAAAAACGTAGCTCAGTAGCATTCTTATAGAAAGAAGCATTTCCATTGCTTCTCCTAGCAATATGTAAATCGGTGTGCTTCTAAGAGCCCCCAGACACAGCCTAATGCATTTATTTTGAATAACATTAATTTTATTGATGTGTGTTTTGCCGGCCTGGTCGTAAAAAACTGCCCCCATATTCTACCGCAGATCTAACATAGCTTTTGTATATTAGCAAACTAGTCTCTGCATCCGCATCCCAAGGAATATTAAAATGTTTAATATACCCATACCCTTGCTCTGAGCTTGTTCCTTTATGGATAACATGGGGAGTTGAAGGTGCGCAAGATTGAAGATATTAACGGTTTCATTTTATTACACACGTGGTAGGTCAGTGGATTGTAGATTCGGCACGCTCTGTCCCCTGCTGACCTACAAACGAAAACATAATAATAAGAATACATTAGCTTCGTATAATACCAGGTAATTTACATAATACTTGCACCTTAAAGTTCAAATGGGTAAAAGGACGATCAATCAGCACTCTATCATCAACAAAAAGCACAGATAAGGTAAAACTGAGTTTAGATACTAATAGAAAGTTTCCACGCAGCAAATGCGTTACGGTGACAAAACTTTAATAAGAATTTGAATTTAATTGAAAGATACTCGCTAAATAATTGGCTAACGTAGCTCAACTTACTATTTATGCAAACTGGAACATATAAGAGAGTGTATTCATACGAGGAAATATTAAAACGAAGTCTATCTAGTCACGAAACAAAGGTGTTATCATGACAAACGTTCAGCACAAGTTGCTGATTTTTTACGAGTGTCTGGCGACGCCGTTTAGTCGAATTACTTTGAATGTGTTAGTGAATTTTTGTAGAAAATTCTGGACGCAGCAAGTGCGTTATGATAGTGAATTTTTATTAAATACTTCAATTTTGAATAACTCAATTTTCTATAAACTTAGAAAGTTTAATTTTGGTATGTAGTAAGGTATATCCTAAAGAAACGTGTACACCAAATTTCATTTAAATACTTTTGTAATTTTTGGAAAAAAAAATCCGAAAGAAAAATTAAAATTTGAATAACTCAATTTTTTATAAACTTAGAAAGTTGAATTTTGATACGTAGTAAGGTCTCTCCCAGGGCAACATACCCTTTAAATTTTATTAAAACAGCTTTGTAATTTTCGGGGAAATTTTTTTTCCCGGAAAAGCCTTTCCGATTTTCCTGGCTAACGAACTCATCCAAGACATTAATAAAAGAAAGGCACTTGCCGAGTTTCATCGAAATCGGTTGATTAATTTTTGAATAATCGGATGGATATTTGAAAAACTTTGTGCAAAGTCTCACCATCGATACCTCTCTATTACCGAATTTTTTTAAATAAAAATTCACTAATATTTTGGTTAAAGGATAAGCAATTTTTTTTGCAATACATTTTTAATCCTATGGTGTTGGAAGGGACCTGCTGCACTTAGTATGATATCTTAGGCAGCACACAATACACAACATATAAAAACGTTGTGTTCTTTCTTATAAGTGTTGCTCTATGTAATGTGTCGCAGTTTGGACGTCAGTTTACAATGCGAGAAATCATAAAACAACGCAACATATTCACCAAATTTCATCAAAATAGCTATGTAATTTTCAGAGACAAACATTTTTTTCGAAAGGAAACTCAAAATTTTCTAGGAAAACCTTGTCCGATTTTCCTGGCTAACGAACTTATCTAAGCCATGATTAAAGGAAAGATTCTTGCCGAGTTTAATCCAAATCAGTTATTAACTTTTTAAGTTATCGTGCGGATACATACATATATATATATATATATATATATATATATATATATATATATATATATATATATATATATATATATATATATATATATATATATATATATATATATATATATATATATATATATATATATATATATATATATAAATTGTAACTTACCCCGGATATGGGTTCTCGGGGTCCTAGTTCGCACTCATTTGCAAAAATGTTTGCAAAGTCTCACCATCGATACCTCTCTATTAGCGAATTTTTTAAAATAAAAATTCACTAATAAAACAAACCAAACAGTATATCCCTCGTGCTTTAAGTAACCTTATTATGACAAGCAGATACACCATTTTAACGTTTTAAATAAAGTGGTTGAAATATTTTACATAATATGTTGATAATTAATTAATTTATAGGATATAACATGATCATTTTCGAACACTCTCCCAGTATACAACACAATATTACTCATCAGTCAATAAATTCACTTTTTTCATTCTGCTTTATCAAAACTACATTTAGTAAATTTTAATTTTACACTACAATAACGACTTGTTAATGCATTCTCCAGAGCACACAGAAGCACAGAAACGAGATAAGGTTATGAGCA
This sequence comes from Tillus elongatus, assembly GCA_964006375.1. NCBI lineage: Eukaryota > Metazoa > Arthropoda > Insecta > Coleoptera > Cleridae > Tillus > Tillus elongatus. The sequence continues at coordinate 60,144,963 of OZ023262.1, read as the reverse complement.
AAATATATAGTAGAAACAATGTGCCATATTTAATCAAAATAACTTATTGTTTGAAAATGTACACAAATTTTCCGACAATATACCTTAAACGTTGGTTTTCTAACCAACAAATCTTAGGTTAATAGCAAATTGAGTTATTGAAATTTGAAGCATTTAATGAAAATTTGCTACCAAAACGCACTTACTGCGTCTTGATTTTTTTTTTCTTACAAACATATTTCGATAAAAAGTGCAATAAAATAAGGCCGTTCGAAAAAAAATTGTAGGGATCACCAACGATCGACTTGTGGGCCAGCCGGTGATTGTCAAAATAATTTTTTAAGATGCAGCTCAAGACACCCTATAATTAACTTATACAATTTTTTCTCGTCTCTTGTATAATAATAATTATATTTAGCTTTACCATAGAAACGCGAATTAACAACACTTGTACTTAGGTTGCTTTTTTTAAAAATTTATTAAACTACTTAAACTATTTAACAACAAACTAGCATAGTTACTGCCTAAATTAATACTGAACAAATATTACACAAAACAGTGGCTTTATATAATAATCGGATAAGTGTTCGTTGCAGGTTCTCACGAGAACATGCAGATCTAGCTTCCTCTGATTTCGCACTGGTGGCACCATCTGCAACGGTCGGCATAATTCGTAGAATCTGCTTATGGGAACTGCTGCATGCAAATGTAACTTGATACCATCTACGTGACATATCGTGAGAAGCCATGTGTTAACTCCTCCCCCCATTAGAGGACGGAACCCTTGGGTTTCGGAATTCTTAAGGGATTTTCCGCTTCTGCTTTGCTTCTTTCATTCTGCTGGGCACATCTTCTTTTGACAAAAACTGTAATAAATATTGTTGCTAGAAGGATTAGTATGATGTAGAGTAGGATCGTCCAAACACTTGTGTGGTACAACGGGAGTCTAATTTTGTTGGGAATTCTACTTTTTATAGACTGCAGCTGAGCCCTGATGTTGCTTACGTCGTGCAAAGGGACGTTTTCCAGTTCCATTGCTGGCAATTCTTCTATGTTCATTTTGCTTTCTGGATCTTCTTCCAACTTTGGTAAGGAGAACAATTGTTGTGTCTCAACTGAGCTCTGCACTGTACTGTATCGTTTACCACCAATCGACAACTGACATCTTGGTTTGAGTGTCACCATATACGTGCCTTGTATAATTTGTGTGTTTTCTTCTCCCGAGCATTTGATTGACATCTTGGTTTCCTTAGGAGCCACCACCATAAACTGTGTGTTGCCATATTTGGAAACGATAGTCTTGGTAATTTTTACAGTCTCTTGTTCGCAATTATTGATAGGCTTTTGGAAATTAATTAGCCTAACTTCACAGGGAGGATCTTCACTGACATCTGCTATTGTATCTTCTGTACAGACATATATCTCGTTCGTAAGCTCCTGGCAGGGGTTGTTTCTGAAGGCGTATTGTTGCTCATTTAGGATAAGGTACTTGGATCGAGGTATTATCATTGAGAAGCTGTTAGGATTGGTTTGTATAGGTAGGGAGTACAGTTGGTAGTAAATATAGTCAGATTTGTCTATTAGTGGAATATCAATTTGGAATATAATTTTATATCCAGTTTGGATAGACTTGATTTTAAATAATTTTTCATACAAAGATAAGTCATTCTTGCTTACTAATCTAGATTGTGAAATGTATTTTTCTATTACAGGAAGCTCTTTAATAATGAATTTTGGTTTGATGATAGAAGTGTGAAAAGTATTTAATTTAGAGAACGTTATAGCATTTTCAGTTGTTAATATTATCGATTCTATGACATTAAATAGGTTAGCGATTTCAGTCAACAGTTCTAGAATATGTGCTCGCTGGAGAACAGGCATGATATTAGTAGCTAAATCTTTAGTAATGTTTTGAAGTGCCAACATTCTTTTGACAATTTCTTTTTGATTATGAGTTAAAGTATTTACTGTTTGGTTAAATTCATTTATTGCATTTATCATAACAGATGTTTGTTCGTCAAATAGCTCATGCATTCTATTTTGATCATCAGCTAATAATTGAAGGGCTTTGTTGATTCTTTCGCCATCATCAGCATCTAGATTGCCAGTGATTGATTTAAAAACTGTACCCAAAGGGTTGAGTAAACCTCTCTTAAATCTATACTTATCAGGGAAAATTCTAAGGAAAGTTTCATCTATGTTATCTACAGTATAATTAAGGGCGATTATAAAATTATGGTATTCAGATCTAAAATTATCACTTAAAGTATTGGCTATAAGATAATATTTATATTTAAGTTTACTGTAGTCAGTAAATAAAGGTTCCATATTATATACATGTATAAGACGCCATACGTCATTTTGGCAATAGCTTCTACCTAACTTGCGAGGTAAAAACCCAGGGTTGTTCTTTAAATCTTCCAGTTGTGGCTGCCCTCCGCATGCCCACCTGAAAGGCGAAGATTTCTTAAATGAGTTACACATTGCTCGTCATTCTTGTGATTTATGAGTAAAGCTTTATTATGTTCTAAGAGGGATATTATAGTGTATGGGCCTGTATAGGGGTTTTTGTGCTTGTTGTGAAATCCAGGGGGTATCTTTTTATATACTGTTTGGCCCTCTTTAAATGGCTGATTAACTTCGACGTTAGTTCTGAGGAGCATTTTTTCTTTCGATTTTTCTATCCGATCTAATACGATATCATAAACTATTTTCATAAAATGTTTGTGTTTTTGGTTATATTCTTGAGTGAGTGTAACTTCGGGATCAAAGTTGAAGATTTCTGGGATGTATCCGAATATTAGCTCAAAAGGTGGTTTGAGAGTTTGAGAGTGAATGCTTGAATTGTAAGCTAGGATGCAGTAGGGTATCAAGGCAGGAGGTTTTAGATTTGGGGATTTTATTTTGAAAATTCTATAGTGTTCAATGAGTGTGCTGTGGAATCTCTCTACTGGACTGTTAGAGTTAGGATTATGAGGTGTAGTTATGTGCAGTTCAATTTGATATAACTTTAGGAGCTCTTTGACAGTGTCATTTGAGAATTCTGTACCAGAGTCGGAAACGGCGCCTCTTACTGTACCATATTGTGAAAAATATCTTATTAATACCCTGGAAATTTCGATAGCATTCTTGCTTTTAATGGGAAAGGCCTGACCGAATTTACTGAAAGGATCAAGAATTGTAAAGAACTGAGATGATTCGATTTGAAATGTATCTATGTGAATTAATTCTAGAGGTTTCGAAGGAGTTGGAGTGTGTTCTAAAGGTATTTTAATGGGATGTCTATTGTATTTTGCTTGCTTACATGTCGCACAGTCTAAAATGAATTCTAAAATTTTTTGTTTTAAACTAGGATAATAATATTTCTGTTTCATCCTTAAATAAGTTTCATCCGGACCCCTATGGTTAGTTTTACCTTGATGATATGCTATTATAAGATCCTTTAATTCATCCTCACTGTTAATTTCTTCCAAAGCTTTATCACATCTATAAAATTGCGGCGCATGCGCATTATTAAAGTGTTGATTGATAGCCGAACTAACTAATTCATAATGTCTCTCATTAATAAATAGGCAATAGTATTTCTTTTGAGGCAAACAGTGCTGCTTTACAAATTCCGCTATCTTGTCTGGATCTTCTAAATTAAATTTAGCATGAATAAAATTTCTCTTGCCTTTTCTGACGTGTAGAATTTCGGGTTCCTCTGAGCAACTAAAGAATATTTGATTGGATTTATTATTGATAATTTCCTCTTCCAAAATAGGAATGCCTGGTGCGGCATATGATTCCTGGTTAGAATTAACTGTATCTAGTTCTTCGATTTCCTCATCAGCGTTCTCATTATCTCTCTGCCATTCTGTTTCATCTACATTATTAATTACTGATTGATTATCAACATCCAAAGGATTAATTTCTACACGTGATAAAGCGTCGGCGTTATTTGTTTTTCCTTTCTTGTATTCTATATCGTACTCATATTCTTCAAGCTTTAAACGCCATCTTACTAGCTTCGAATTGGGCTCCTTTAATGAAAATAGCCATTTCAGTGGTTTGTGATCAGTCATTATGGTAAATCTTTTGCCGTAAAGGTAGGGTCTAAAGTAATTTACAGCCCAGACTATTGCAAGTAGCTCTTTTTCGATTGTACTATACCTGCTTTCTGTCTCATTCAGAGTTCGACTTGCATAAGCTACAGGCAGGTCTGAATTCGGTTCGCCTTGACTTAAGACAGCTCCGAGTGCGACGTTGGAAGCATCCGTAGTTAATATAAATTTCTTTGTAAAATCTGGTGGCTGTAATATTGGACTGTTCATTAAAATATGTTTACATGTTTCAAATGCCTCTTTATAATCTTCGTTGTTAATATCAATTTTTGAATTTTTCTTTAGACATTTTGTTAAAGGTTTTGTGACATTCGCAAAATTCTTTATAAATTTTCGGTAGTATCCTATTAACCCCAAAAACTATTTGATTTCTTTTTGTGTTTTAGGAATCGGAAATTTCTCTATGGCTTCGAGTTTTCGTGGGTTAGGTTTAATTCCTTCTGGGCTGACCACATGTCCCAGAAATTCAGCCTCCTTCTTTAAAAATTCGGTTTTGTCCAATTGTATCTTTAGCTGAAAGTTCCTGAACCTTTCAAAAACTTGTGTAAGCTTGTCTAGATGCTCCTGTAGAGACGTCGAGAACACAATTACGTCATCCATGTAGACAAGGCAAGTTTTCCCAATCAATCCGTGTAGAACATTATTCATTAGGCGCTGAAACGAGGCTGGAGCATTATTAAGGCCGAATGGCATCCTTAAATACTCATAATGACCTAGATCTGTTGAGAATGCCGTCTTTTCAATGTCGTCCGGATGTATCTCTATCTGATGAAAACCTGATGCCAAATCAATTGTAGTGAAATAGTGAGATCTACCAATTTTATCCAATATTTCTTCTATTTTAGGTATGGGGTAGCGATCTGGTATGGTTTTATCGTTGAGCTTTCTGTAGTCTACAACGATTCTCCACTTTTGTTTCCCACTGGCATCTGCTTTCTTTGGGACGACCCAAATTGGTGAACACCACGGTGAATGTGAATGCCTAATAATGTTTTGCTGTAACATTTTATCCATCTGTTTTTGTACCTCTTCTTTATGCACCTGTGGGTAACGATATAATTTCGAATGGACAGGTATATCGTCGGTCGTCCTAATCCTATGTTTTACAACGTGTGTGGAAGTTAACTTTTCGTCCTCTTTATAAAATATATCTGAATAACGTTTGCATAAATATATTAACTGTTCACGTTCTTCTTGATTTAAGTGATCCATGCGTATTTCTTTTAAGGCCCAGTTATCATCGCAATTTTTCTTAACACTATTATTATATTTATGATTGTAATTGCTATATATTGCATTATTATTTAATTCAATGGTCTCTAAAGGTTTAGTAAATCTGACATTAATTTGTGTAGAAGTTGGGTTTATTATTTTAACACTGGCCTCACTATCTGACAATTTAACTAAACAGTCAGGTATAAATAAATTATTAATTAACACTTGGTTAACAAGTCCATATCCATTGGACTTATTGACAGGAACATTGATTTTAGTTTCCGTATTTGGCTCAAGAGTATATTCATAAGGAAAATGTATAACAATTTCTAACCTACCTAAGTATAATTTCCTATTATTAAAATCTAGCCTAGCTTTACTTGCAAGGAGAAAATCGGCTCCTATCAAACCCGTGTAGTTATCATTAAAATTAAATAAACAAAATTCGTGTGGACGATTAGTAATTGAATTCAGTAAAATATTTGCCCTGTATTTGTGCACGGAGAATCCATGAGCTGATTTAATGTGAAATGATTTTTGAAAGATTTTATTTTTATATTTTTCTTGAACAATATCTGGTTTCAAAAGACTTTTACTGCTTCCCGAATCTATGAGCAATTTTCCAGGCAGTTCGGGGATTTCAACATAAGGAAGTTGACATAAATTGAGATTGTTTATTTCTATTAAGGATTTTCGGTTGATGTGCCCGGTGTAGGAAAATTTTGATTTTCACGATCGTAAAGTTCGGAAGGTGTATCAATCTCATGAGTAAATAGTTCGTCAGAATTAAACCTTGTTCCGGGAACTGTGGATCTTTGCTGATTAGCAGGGAAGTTATTTCTTCTTGACTGTGTTGAAAAATTATTGGAATGTCTTGTAAACCTTGTGTTGCCACTCGAAGTATCCATGGGTTCAGGATATCTGTTTTGGAAATGTTCTCGTGGGTTTTCTGGTTTAAAAGAGGGCGGTCTAGAAAATTGTGAATTCTGATTATTTTGGCTTTGATATTGGGAAGTATTCCTAAATTGTGAAGTTTGATTATTTTGGCTTTGATATTGGGGATTATTTCTAAATGGTTTCTGAAATTGCATAACTGGAAAGTTTTGGGGAGTAGAACGATTGTTGAAAGACCTGGTTTGTGGATTGGGGGTTTTATTATTTGGCGATGTATAATTGCCTGATTTAAGAAATGTCCTATCTCTATACTCGTAATTTTCTTCCAGAACTATAAACTTAAGAGCATCTTCAATAGATGCAGGTGCAGTGGATCTTACTACCATTCCTAGAGGGTTTCTAAGTCCCCCGAGGAACGCTTTTAATGTTTGTTGAGCGTAAATTGCTCTTTTCACTTCTAATATTTGTTGATTGTCTTCATTACAAATTAAATTAGAAACCAGAAGTTGTTCAATATATCTACACCTATTACTAAATGTTAAAGCATCCTCATTATGTTTCTGCTTGAGTGTTAAAAGTTCGATCAAAAGACTAGTGTCGTCTCGTTGGTCCGTGAAGTTTTGCACTATAGCTTGTCTTAGGTCTTGCCAATTATTAATAATTTTTGTGCTAATTATAAGTCTAGCTTGACTGGTTAATTTTGACTGTATAAAATTAACTAAAAAATGATTTAAATATAATCTTTCATCTGCAGCGTTATAAAATGTGTTCATAATGAGATCGCATGCCTTAAGAAAGTTACCAACATTTGCCGGTTCCCCATTCAACTCAGGTATCATCTTTAAATAGAATTCACTAAAGTTGTTTGCCATATTGTTAGCTTGGGCCATGTTTATGCTAAATTCTGTGGTATTAATTAAGTTACTATGAATTTGTTTTACAAGACTAATACTATTACGAGTAAAATTATTCTGAACTTCCTGTTCAACAATATTAATATCTAAATTATTTTCTTCAGGAATGACTTCTAAGTTATTTTCAAAATTAAACTGATTAAGTCTGCTTATTAATTCATCAATATCCGACATATATTCACATACATAAGACAAAGGAACAGAGAAAATATAGGAGAGCAACTTACAGTAATAGTAGGAACCAGATGACCATTTGTTCTTCTTAAAAAAACCAAGGAACCAATATTCTTTTGATGCCTTAGGTTGCTGGGAGATCCGTCACCGACTGCGCCAATTAACAACACTTGTACTTAGGTTGCTTTTTTAAAAAATTTATTAAACTACTTAAACTATTTAACCACAAACTAGCATAGTTACTGCCTAAATTAATACTGAACAAATATTACACAAAACAGTGGCTTTATATAATAATCGGATAAGTGTTCGTTCCAGGTTCTCACGAGAACATGCAGATCTAGCTTCCTCTGATTTCGCACTGCTGGCACTATCTGCAACGGTCGGCATAATTCGTAGAATCTGCTTATGGGAACTGCTGCATGCAAATGTAACTTGATACCATCTACGTGACATATCGTGAGAAGCCATGTGTTAACTCGCGTCACCCTTTTGTAAAACTTCGATCCTTTATATTTATTTATTTATTCAATATGCAAATACACAGTTTATAAACCATTTACGTATATATGTGTTGATAAAATATAACAAACACTGTTTAATCCACCCACTAACATTAATAAAGGAATAATTTGCACTTGTATATAAAAATTTCCCAAATGACACAAATAAATCGTCCACTCAAACAAATAAAAAAACATAATATAAACGATCTCATATCATACGGCATACGGTAAATGTCAGTTACAGCGTCTAACAGACCTGCGCAATAATATAACATTACCACGACAACCACAACTAGATCTCATATAAACTATTCAATGAAAAGCGGTGAAATTAAACATAAATGTTTCAAATTTGAATAGCTTAATTTTCTGTAACCCTACACAGCTGAATTTTGGCACATAGATCTTTCCCAAAGCAATATGTACACCAAATTTTATCGAAATATCTTTGTAATTTTCGGAGAAAAAATTTTTTTTCGAAAGAAAACTCAAAATTTCCCCGGAAAACCGTGTCAGATTTTTCTGGCTAACGAACTCTTCCAAGCTATTAATAAAAGAAAGGCACTTGTCGAGTTTTATCAAAATCGGTTAATTATTTTTTGAGTTATCGGTTGGATACACACACACACACACACACACACACACACACACACACTATATATATATATATATATATATATATATATATATATATATATATATATATATATATATATATATATATATATATATATATATATATATATATAAACATATAAAAATCGAAACTGACCCCGGATATGGGTTCTAGGGGCCCAAATTCGCGCTCATTTGCAAAAATTTTTGCAAAGTCTCACCATCGATACCTCTCTATTAGTGAATTTTTTTAAATAAAAATTCACTAAAAAATTTACTAATAAGGATATTGCGACTTTTGAATTTTGAAAAAATGTCTTCAAAATAGCGCCAACTAGTCCCCCTAAAACACATATCCGAGGTCAGTATCAATTTATTTATATATATATATATATATATATATATATATATATATATATATATATATATATATATATATATATATATATATATATATATAGTGTGTGTGTGTGTGTGTGTGTGTGTGTGTGTGTGTGTGTGTGTGTGTGTGTGTGTGTGTGTGTGTGTATGTGTGTGTCGGTGTGTACACCGATAACTCAACAAATAATGGGCCGATTTTGATGAAATTGGGTAGGTGGGTTGGATAAGTTTGTTAGCCAGGAAAGCCGAACCAGTTTTTGCTGGACAATATTAGGTTTTCTTTCGGAAAATTTTTGTATCTTCGGAAATAAACAGTTAAAGAACAAAATTTGTCCACATTTAAAGAAAAGCAATTTGGGTGCCACTGATGACCAGAGAAACGCACAAAACCAAAATATTTTGTGTGGATAACAAAATCTATTGTATATCACTAATATGTCTGATTAGGTCTTTTGGCGCAAAAAAGGTCAATAAATACCAGAAAAAAATACTTTGAAAATTTAATAGATTTCTTCTTAAAACGTCAAAGTCACGAACTGAAACGTCAAATTTGCTCACTTTTAGACAAAGAACCTGAAACGAAGACGGGTTATGTAGAGGAAATGTCTCAAGAACTGTGTTTCAGTTTTAACCGTCATTGTGTCCTTAATTTTACTAAAATATTTTAATTAAAATTCATTTCAAATAAACCCTTCCTCTGCTGATGCTGTGGCAGTAGTTTTAGTTACATAACTTATAGACTATAATTTTTAGCGAATTTTTGAATTCATCAAAACCAATGTTGTGAGTTATATTTTTCTCAAAGGCCAAATACACTAGATCTGCCATGCTCAGTGTCAACAATATAGTATGACGCAATCTTCTAGCATTTTGGAGAATCAATTTGTTTCTAGTGATTTCGATTATCCAAAATATTTTAGTTTTCTTCACAAAATGTAAGTATGGAATTATGTGGTGAAAATTAGTGTTGTATTTAAAAAAATGTTCGAGACGCCGCAATTGTAGTGAATTTTCATAACAATAATATATTATAGTGATTTATTCTTATATTAAAGTTATGAAACATTACTTTATTTAATTAGGAACAGTATATTCGACCTGGGCGAATATGGATGTTGTGCGGGGTAGACAGGGTTTAAAGGAGGTACTGCTGTAAAATGTGAAAGTCCGGTTTTTTAGCATTTTCCGCTCATATTTTCTTCCCGCCCAGCACGCCTATTCATTTTTGGTCCCTTAACTGTCTTGTAGGTTGTTTGCAAAAAAATTTCCTCGTGGTTTGTGCATCCAAGGAGGGTTCTAAGCATGTTTCTGAAAAAAAATTCTAAAAACCCTCCGTGCAGTAAACTGTTTATTTACCGAAATTAGATTCCACTTCGTCGCCTATAATGTCTTTTTCAGATAATATCGAATACAGCACTAAAGTAAATAAATTCATTTGTTGCTTCACTTATTTTTTATTTTTATATTACATATATATGCACAAGCTAAGTAAGTATAATAAAGGGGGGCCCTTAATTAACATTGGGGCTACACAAACTTACAAGTAGAGAAGACATTTAGATCGTGCCTAACTGTGTGCACACAGAAATTAGTAAAATACACTTATAAAATCTACTAAAAAACAACAGTTTTACGATTTTATTTTAAATAAACCAATAGGAATACGTTTCACGGCGATTTCGCAATTCGCGAGTGTACGAATCTAGCTTTTGTCCAAGACTACACTGAAATCCGGTCAACGCCGCAAGCAAGCAGCTTGTAAATTAAGCTGGATAGGCTTGGTAGGTTAACAAACGGAGGTATGTCTAATTTTAAGCAGGAGACTGTACCTGTTTGAAACATACAATATGAGAAATACAGAAATACGCTTTAAAGTGCTATTTATTAAAAATATATATTGACCAACTAGCCTGTGAAATCATCGACAATAAAAATGATCGATCTAGTAACTTATCTATCAGTTCCGTTCTCATATCTTAAGCTGATTTTCATACTTGCAAAGAACATTGACGCCTGTGGTACTAAATTTAACACAACGAACCTAACAAATAATGTCTTCCGCACGGAGACAAGCTATAAAAATGCCGATACTGTTACTACACCTACATAATACATTGGTTGTTTCCCCCGTTTATGCAATAATGATAATAATAATGTCTATGGAGTCCTGTTTTCGTGGCTCACTTAAGAAACATTAGAAACAGAGTGTTAACACTGCTCTTCGAATATGATTCACTGACATACTGATTTTCTATTTTACGCAAAATTGTATTGTTTTGAGTCATTAACTCTAACTCACAATTTTCATTTATAACCATCGTCCAGTATTTATTTTCAATATTTATATCCATGTTTTAAATATGTTAGGTTAGTTAAAAGTCAGTTTTGTACACAGTCTCCATCTATAACATTTTGAGATGGCGTCCCTGTCGTACATTTCACAATGTTCTACATCATGACATCTTGCAATCATACTTGTAACTTCCATTGTTTAAATTTTTATCCACCATTTATGTAAATAGCATAGCAGTACAGGTAACGTCATCTGTCTTTGTCCAGCATTGTAGATGTTGCATTACAGAATCTGAAGTGATGTCGAGTATTATTTGAATATGAATTTCTAATAACTTTATTTTTCTTTGATCAAGGGACTTGAAAATTGGTACACAATCACGTTTGTCTATGTTCTTTTAAGTTGTACATTTTCGTTTCAATCACTTGAAGAATTTGAGAGATATTGCGTTTTAAACAATATTTTTCAATTTTTTGTTAAGAAAACTTGGGCGTTTAGATCTGATGAACATATTCATCCAAGCCATTAACAAAATAAGGGTAATTTTCTTAATGAAAATTCACTAAAAAAATTACATTGATTTAAAGAAAGGCAGATTTTATCAGTCAGTTCAATGCCCTGACCAGCCCTGTGCTGGTTACGGGCCTGACTAGGTAGGTACCATGATTTTGCATCTACTAATTAAGAAAGAGTAAAGTAAATTGCTTATTGTTACTAGTACAATAAATGGCCAGTGTATAACCACATAACTGTGTCATAAATTATACGTAGGTAGGTAGGTGCTTTATATTGCAATCATACATAAAATACGTTATTTCTCTGTTTGCATTTTATATATATTTTTTTAAATGCCTACCTACTAGGTATTTTTATTTATAAATTGAAGGTTTGCACAAAAAAGACAATGTCATTCTTATATTTGTATCTGTACCTATTTTTTTTCTTTCATTCTAAACAACTATTTTAATATTCCCAGTTGCTGGTGTCTTCCTAGATCCTGCTTGGCCATTATAAATCTCAACCCCAAGGCCCCAATGCTGTGGCTGTTAGGTAAATTCTAGCAGCAGAAAACAAAGTTATAAAAAAACGAAGAGGTAAATCTTGTAGTCTGATAGGGCAAAGATTCCTTGTAAAACAGGTTCCTCTTTCGACAGCGAACGAACCTATCCACTATTGCCAGTCTTATAATTTTATATATAATATAAAGAAATGTCCTAGTCGACATTTTTAGGGGTAGGTATTATAATCCCGTTTTTGATGCGATTATCTATAACCTAGTAAGTAAAATAGTGCCGCAAATTGAATCATAACTTCCACATAGCTGTGATAATTTATTCTCTTTAGAAAGACATTCTCACGGAATGAATTTAGGGCTCATGACTTGACCACAAATAAAAGATTTGTTTTCCTGTACCCATAAACTTTTGAAACGTTATATTACTTGAGTTTTATTGAAAAGATGTCAATTTTCACCAAATCACCACTTATTTGTCCCCTGCACCCTGAAGCGATCTTACCCAAAAACAATTTGAAGCGTTCCTTTGTCCTGTGCTAACTGGATTCCAAATTTGAAGATGATATTTAAATTCGTTGGAAAGTTATTGTGTTTATTAACAGACAGACGTACATGCCGACAGACCGACCGACCAACAGATAAAAAAAATTCGTTCCAGAATCATGTTTTATGTGTGTTTTAAGACTTTTACACCGTTTTAGCACAAAAAATTTCAAAATTTTTGTTCCCAAATCATGTTTTCTATATCTTTTGACACTTTTTACGACGTTTAAGTAAAAAAAAATTTTGAAATTTTTGTCACCGATGGCATACTTCGACACGTGACGATGTGGAAGTAAAATAAAATGCATTTAACCAATTTTATAAACTAGGAAAGTATGTACTAAGCATAAAATGTTGTCTTTTTTTTGCGTTTGTGTGTTTTGTTTCTATAACGTCGGCCTATTTCCGCGACTATGGCCAATCACCGTCGCTAGGGAGCAGTTTCACCTCACTATCCTGAAAATTTTGCCGAACCCCTGCTTTCCTGTAAGAAGGGTAGGGAGCTTTAACGTGCCCAACGTCGTATGGACACGGGCTCGACGTTTTTACGCCCCCTCCGAAGGGCGGAACGTACAACCATTCAACTTGCTTAAATACAATGCCACAAACTAGGTTGCTGTTAATGTTACAGCATGTACGGAAAAAGTGAAAAGAGAACTCTGCAATCAAACCCAGTACCCTTCGGTTCAGAGGCACACGTTCTTACCACTGAACCACCGACGCTCTATTGTTGGTAATATCTACTGCATATTAGTGGCCAACCGGATTTTCGAATTGTTTTTTCAGAAACATGCCTTGAAACCACTCCAGAATGCATAACCCAGTAGAAACATGTTATGGAAACATACCCCCCCCCCCAGTTACGGAACCCTAAATGAACAGAGGTGCTGGGGGTGGGAACATCGACAAAAACAGCTTAATTGGACTTTTTATAAGCAGCTTTTTTACGTTTTTCATCAAGATTTTTTCTTAATAATGTTCTTCCCCTTTCAGCACACCTATTTCCTCCAGGTGCCCCAGCTTGTTTAAGGCTTGAAGGGACAACTTTTTTCTTGCCGTTTATGCACAAAACAACCTACCAAGCAGGCGTGAATGATCTGGCCTGATCTATCCAGATCTGACCTGACCTGACCTGACCAAAAAGCGTTGGAGACAACAAGAAAGCAAAAAAACATGCATTTAACAACAACAAAATTTAATGTTTGTTTAAAATTAGCGTATGTGACCAGCGACGAACTAGTAATGTCAATAACTCGGCAACAACAGATTCCACAATGAAAAAACGCATTTCGACAACATAAAAATAGTATCAAAATGCATATAACGTAATGTTCATTAAATCTAGTTTCAATACTTCTTTTAGTTTGCCCAACATATTTAAGTTCACAATCCTTACAACATATTTCACAAGAAATTCAAACTTGAATTTCCTGGTTTATAGATTAATACAGTTTCCCTTAAATAAAGGAAGATACAACAGAGAACTCTGAATATATTAAAAAAATGTAGCTAAGTATAATGGTTACTCTGTCTGCTTAGAGGGAAAATTAGTCAATAGAACAACCTAAAACAAAGAAAATGTTAACGTAATCTACAATTTTCAGAAAAAAATAAACTAGACAAAACCGTTGTCTGTTTACTATTTGAACCGCCAATTACGAGAGGTTTTAATAATACTTTTAAGAAAGCCAATTTACAGCTAACGTTTTTTCCACAAAAAAAAAACTTTAAAAATTTGCTGGGTAAACCAAAGGATAAATATAAAACCACACAAATGTCGGGAATCTATGAAATAGGTTGTCAAGATTTTGAACTTAAATGTGTTGGGCAAAGTAAAAGAAATGTTAAAACTAGACTTAAAAAACATTTAGCGCAACTGAGATATGGAACTGTTGATAAATCATGCATTGCTCAGCATATTTGGGATAATAATCATCATGTGGATAAAGAAAATCTCAAGTTAATCAAAAGTGTCAGACACCCGCGACAGTTAGTTCTTTACGAAGTATATATATCGTTAGAAATTTGAACAAAAATGTTTCGATGAATAGAGTAGGTCCGGTTTTATGTAGTCCATTGTTCGAACTGTTATCTTAATAATGAGTGTGTCCCTCTTAGAAGGAATATTTGATAACGACACACAGTCTTACAAAAGCAGTGGGGTTCTGTCTGAATACTCTACGTCGTAGAGGATGGTCTTCGCAACTGCTTGGCAACTAACATATAAATAGTATAGTTCTAGTTTTTATTCGTTTAGTTTATTCATCCCTCTGATGACACTAACTTTATTAGCGAAACGATCGTCAGGTCTCAAAACTGTACTGTGATCAATTGGGTTCTCCATCACAGTTTCCAATCTTCACTCATTGGAAAAAAGGTTAAACAGCAAGCGCCGCTGATTAGCGATAGTCGAGGAAACAGGTCGCCGTGACAAATACAAGCCTGGACGCAGCATGTGCGTTATGGAAGTAAATTTTTATTTAAAATGTTTTTAATAACAAATATGTCTATCTAATGCAAGCAGGCATCAATCTGGTTAAGGGTATAGTCTATATAGTAGAAACAATGTACCATATTTTATCAAAGTTACTTATTATTTGAAAATGTACAAAAATTTTCCCAAAATAAACTTAAAATGTTTTCGAGAAAACTGGTTTCCTAGCCAACAAACCTTAGGTTAATAGCAAATTGAGTTATTGAAATTTGGAGGATTTAATAAAAATTCGCTGCCAAAACGCACTTACTGCGTTTTGATTTTTTTTTTCTTACAAACATGCATCATATTTCGATAAAAAAATGCAAAAATGCAATAATATAAGGTTGTTCGAAAGAAACAATTGTATGGATCACCAACGACTTATGGACCAGCCTGTGATTGTCAAAATATTTCTGTAAGATGCAGCTTAACTTTTTTATTTTTTAACATACAAACCTAAATTTTTATAATACAAACACACATACCAAATTTAGTTTCCCTTACTTTATTATCACCAGAGATATAAAGTTTTTCCAAAAAAAACACAAAATTTTCCTGGAAAACTTGGGCCGATTTTCCTGGCTAATAAAGTTACCAAGCCACTTGCAAAAGGAAGGTGCTTACTAAATTTGCTCAAAATCGGCAGATCATTTTTTGAGTTATCGGTGTAAGATGCACTGTATAATTTTAATACATATAAATAAATGTATATATATATATATATATATATATATATATATATATATATATATATATATATATATATATATATATATATATATATATACTTTATTTGTTTGCTGTATTTTGTGACTTTTATTTGGTTACGTAGACTGCAGTTCTGAACCGGCCGGGTTCATCATCAGCACGCTACTGACTATGATCGTTCCTGTGTGATATATGTCTGAAATTGTGACGTGACGTCTGCGCGTTGAGCTTCTGTTGGTCGGTTTAGAAGCGGAACGCGCAGACATCACGTACAATTTCAGACATAGACCACACAGGAACGATGATTGTCAGTAGCGTGCTGATGATGAACGGGGACGGTTAGAAACTGCAGTCCGCAGTCCACGTAACCAAATAAAAAGCCTGGACGCAGCAAATGCGTTATGGTAGTGAATTTTCATAGAAATGATCAGGCACCAAATATTTTTATAACATTTTTTTTAACATAGAAATATAAATTTTGGTATATAGTTTCCTTTTAATATCGTAAACTTACGTACCAAATTTGGTTACCATAGCTTTTCAATTTTTTGAGACCTTGTGACATTCCATAACTTAGAAACACCTCACAACGATTAAATCACTTATATTCATCTTTGTTTATCCTGTTCAGCTTTATAGTGGATTCCAAATTCTCCTAAATTTTATTCCGGAAAAAAATTGGGTTACAATTATTCAATAAAACTGAATTTTGTCACATCGTATCTGTAGTTTGATGGTAATATGAGTTAAATTTTGTGATAATAAATTGTTAATTTTCAAAGATTTAGCATTTTCGAGAAGAAAATTGCAATTTTCCATGGAAAAAACATGACGCTCAGAACTGGCCAACGTACTTAGCCTCCGGGAAGCATTTTTCAGCGTAATGAAACAACCTGGAATTCTCTAGGTGGTGTAAAAGCTTCGCAACCCATTGTACCTACACATACACGCGCACACACAGACAATTTAATATTTTCTGAATATCTAAACAAATTCGGGACGCAGCAAGTGCGTTATACTAGTATGTCATATTACTAAAATTAATACCTTCTTTTAATTTAAAGAGACTTGGAAGATCAGGTTTAGAAGTCCTAATACACGCTCATTTTGCGTTTTAGCTCCTTTTGAAAACAACTTTAAATGCCCAAAACTCAATTTTCTATGAAGGTAAAAATCTAAAATTTGGTGTATATAGGTACTGTATGTATCTGTAAAAGAAACTTAATATTTCACTAAGGTTACAAGAGCTTTCCGGAAAAAATTTAATTGTGGTGAATTTGCAGTTTAGTCGAAGGACAGTTCTAGCTAAATCGACTGTTGATGGATAAGGTTTAGCCTCTTACACGCACCTTGACACTATTTTGACCTTGTGCTTCCTTGTCTTTGCCGAGTTATTTACATTTAAATATCTTCGCTGGCCTGGCGCGGTAGGTTAAAATGATATGTTTTCTCGCAATTTCTCTATTTGTTCGGTTGCTATGTTACATGCTCCTTTCTTGGTACACCCCTTTCCCTGCAGTTACCTATCACATATATTTCTCGGATTATACTCATCCTTGTTTTTGACTGAGGGGGTGGGCTGGTGAGGTCTGCTACTTCGTCATGGAGGTTTTGCTTTCCCTTCTGCATCCCTACAACCACCCTCAATGCATAAACCACAAGTATAATTTCTTAGGAGCAACCCCAAAAAGTTACGGTACCTGGGGGAATAGAGGTGCTGTGCGGGGTAGACAGAGTTTAAAGAAGGTATGACTGCAAAATGTGAAAAAAGCGGCTCTTCGAGATCCGACTAACGTATTTTTTCACATTTTTCGCTAATACTTTCTGTTTATTCTTCCCCGCCCAGCACCCCTATTCTCTCCTGCTCCCGTAACATTCTTGTGGATTGTTTGCAAGAAATTGGTCTTAGGATTTGTGCATCCAGGAGGGGGTTCTAAGCATGTTTCTAAACAAGTTTTCTAAAAACTAAATTGCAAATTTACCGTAATCCATGTTTACAAAAGAAATGTATCTGCCAAGTTATAAACGTGGCAGGTATTTTTCTTTGTTAATCGCTTGGACGATTTCGTTTTAGTCAACCTAATCAAACCAGGTTTCCAACAAAAACAGTTTTTTTAAAACAAATTCTTTTTATGAATTTTCTTCTTTAAAATTTACTAATATCAAAAATAAAAAATGTCTGCTGAAATGATTAGTAAACTTACATTATGTTATTTTCTGTGAGCTACCTATATTTTATATAAGAATTTTTTAAATTGTATTATTTACATCCACAAGCTAAAGCTTCTTGTAAGATATACTGGTAAAATTGAATGACGAATATATCATCATCATCATCATCATCATCATCATCATCATCATCATCATCATCATCATCATCATCATCATCATCATCATCATCATCATCATCATCATCATCATCATCATCATCATCATCATCATCATCATCATCATCATCATCATCATCATCATCATCATCATCATCATCATCATCATCATCATCATCATCATCATCATCATCATCATCATCATCATCATCATCATCATCATCATCATCATCATCATCATCATCATCATCATCATCATCATCATCATCATCATCATCATCATCATCATCATCACCATCACCATCACCATCATCATCATCATCATCATCATCATCATCATCATCATCATCATCATCATCATCATCATCATCATTATTATTATTATTATTATTATTATTATTATTATTATTATTATTATTATGGTGAACTAAACCCTGACTTCTTCTGCGATCGATTTTAATAGCTTTTTAACACAGTAAGTGAAAACAAATAAATAAAGTTCACGACGCAGCAAGTGCGTTATAGTAGCGAATTTTCATAAGAATTGTACACTATTATTATACAGCATATTACTAAAACTAATTCTTTAAACTTACATAGACCTTGAAGATATATTTTAGAGGTCCTAGTACGCGCACATTTGAAGAATTCTTTAGAAACAGTTACCATGGATATCTCTCTATTATAAAAAAAAATTCACTAAAAACTTGCATTCTAACTCCTTTTGGGAAAAATGCACAAAACTCAATTTTCTATTAAGCTAAAAACCAGATTTTGCTATATCTGTAGATAGTGTAAGTCTCTTTAAAAGAAACTTGTATTACAAATTTCATTAAAGTTATACAAAAGATTTCCAGAAGAAAACTTAATTCATATTTAGAAAAGTCAAGTGTCTGCCAAATTATAAACGTAGTAGATATTTTTCCTGGTTAATCGCCAGTATGATTTCGTTTTAGTCAACCTAATCAAACCGGTTTTTCAATATCAACAATAATAAAATTATAATTTCAGGCTCAATTGTGACAAACTTATTCAGGCGTTTTAAACAAAAATGAGATATTGTCAAAAATTATTAAATAGGTAAATAAGTTTCGAGAATAAGGGGTCATATGTAAAAGAAAATAAATAGCAAAAATATTATTAGTAAAATATTTCTCACCACAGGATCCAGACAGACGTCGTGACGGCGGTGGGTACGGTAATTTAAAACGGGTTGACTAGTGAATAATGTAAACGGAGGTCGGTATGTGAAAACTGAATCAGATCGGATGATTTGAGCGGTGAAAACTTTACTAATTCCATTTGACCCACGAGCCGTCTTATACATCAAAAAATATATGTATCTTTTGTTAGTTCTAGAAGTTTTTGGGTCTTTATTTACCTTATGGCCTGATTAAATTATTCGCGATTGAGAATTTTGCGAATTTACACATTTTTGATATTGATTATCAGGGAGATAAAATTCCAACGTTGATTTAATCTACTTGGACATGTATTTTATACAGCTTTTAACTTATATATACAGGTTATTTTTAAAAATGATATGTGGCAGAATTCTTAAAAATAAATAAATACAGAGTTTTATTCTGTTAGATTTACGGTAGCGAAATGCAATTACGCTACAACCCCATAAAAATCTAGTGGTGTTCCGGAGAACCTGGAGGCCACGCAACTGGTCCCCCTCGACCAATCCATCGTTTACCATCCACTTGGTTAAGGAAGTTTCGGACATCAAGCGAAAAGTGGGCTTGTGCACCATCATGCTGCAGCCACATCTCTTGAGAAATTACCAATAGTACTTCTTCTAACAATACTGGCAATACTTATTGCAAGAATGTCTAATAAACTGGTCCGGTTAGACGATTGGGTAGAAGGTACGGATAAGTTAAGTGACCGTCGATAAAACCAGCCCACACATTGACACTGAACTTGTGCTGAAATTTAGTTGAGCGAATGGCGTGCGGATTTTCTTCGGCCCACACATAGCTATTACCACATATTTTAAAATTTTGTTTTATCAAAAGATGATCTCTTTAAATTGGCGCTGCCTTCAGTTTGAAGCAATATTTTGTAGCGATTTGTGCTCAATTTATTAAGTCATTAGGCGTATCACGTTTAAGGAACAATTACAATCCATTTAGGTGAATTCAATAGGGGGCGTCCTGCTGGTATGCTGGAATTCAGTTTTTCAATCAGACAAATTTCCGAATGCATAGGAGGCAGTATGTCGACAGTGTTGGTCTAGGTGGTCTAAAGAAGGAATACGTAACCGTCGTCATGAATCCGGACGACGGTTGGGAGTATTACAACAAAGAGTCTCTATAGCAACGATATATCGCAGAATACTTGCTTTTGGGATTCGTTCCTATAAGCCATTTTTATGTCTCCCACTGACACCCCCATATCGTGCTGCGCGGCTTGAGTGGTGTAACGGCAGATCAAACTGGGACGGTAAATGTTGTATTCTCTGAGGAATTTCGATTCTGTCTTTGGGTCCGGATAGTCGCAGAAGAGTAAGACGATTACGTGGAGAACGCAGAAATTTAGAATTTGCTGTGGAACGGCATACGGTCCTATGGTCGTATGGGGTGCAATAACATATGGTAGCAGGTCACCTTAAGTTTTTATTGGCAGAATTTTTTTGTACTTTACCGCCAGTCCATTTCTGCGACTATGGCCAATCACCGACGCCAGGGAGCGGTTTCATCTAACTATCCAGGAAATTTTGCCGAACCCCTGCCTTTGGTTCAGAGGCACACGTTCTTACCCTTGAACCATCGAAGCTGACAGAAATTTGAAGGCAAATGATTACATAAGAAACGTCTGCAGCCTGTGGCACTGTCATAACTACGAGGGTTAATTCAACCCCTTTTTCAACAGGACAACACACGTCCTCATACAGCGAGGGTTACTGCAAAGTTCTTACAGGAAAATAACGTGAATCTGCTTCCATTGCCTTCTCCCTCCCCAGACTTCTCACTAATCTAACATGTGCCGGATATGATTAGCAATCGACTGGGTAATTTACCCCAACTACCAAATAAGCTAATTAAACTTCATCACCAAATTCAAGAAGCATGGGGTGACATTCCTCAAGATAACATAAATCATTTAATTTCAATGCCTCGAGGAGTGAACGAATGCATAAGAACCCGCGGCAAACCCGCTCATTATTATATGTGTTGTGTGTGTTTTGCTTCTTTAACGTCGGCCTATTTCCGCGACTATGGCCAATCACCGACGCCAGGGGGCAGTTTCACCTCACTGTCCTGGAAATTTTGCCGAACCCCTGCCTTTTTATAAGGAGGGTAGGGATCTTTAACGCGCTCAACATCGCATCGACACGAGTAAGTAACGCGTCGGTTGGGCCAGACAGACTGGTACATTTGAACTACACATTTTAATTGTGGTTAAGTATGGGCTCTGCATTACCGACATCACAGCTGACGGGCACCGAAATGACAGAGGGCAGAGATTTGACTTTTCTTGGGCGGCTTCCACACCGTTTTCTTTGACCAATCAGAAGACAGGATTCGGCTTCAAACATAGGTAATAATTTGAATTGGGTGATGACGTCATCGGAACTCTGATTTTATATTTTTGTAACGAATGCATCGTGGTCAGACACTATTCATTTAATTCTGTTAAAAAAAGCGAAGCAACTACTAGCCGGATATGAACCCGGGTACATTCTAATGAGAGCTCGGGCTTCCATCCTCGCGGCTACCGAGGCTTAGTGAAATTATCTTTCAAGTTGATATATATATGCGTACTATAACCCTTACTTATGTAACAACAACTTATTATTTAAATGTTTATATTTATAGAAAACGTACTTAAGTAAAAGAGTCCTAGTTGTATATACAAAAAAACAAATAATTCATTTTACATGCGCTTGACTTAAAAACAACAGAATAATCCTATAATAAGAGTTATGTTTGCAATTAATGTGGTGAGAGAGAGAGAGAGAGAGAGAGACAGAGGCTAGTATCGCGTTATCTAGATATCCTTGTAGGTTGCTACCGGCAAACAAATACGAGATAACGTAATACATTTAAAAACACGCAATCTAATCAAGTTTAAGGAACAATAGTTTGGATTGTGTTTGTTTCAATTATATAAACAAATACAAACACCGAAGCTCAAATATATTTTTAGAACTACGTAATAAATACGATACATCGCTATTGTGCTACGCAGATAATTAAAACACATGTATGAATAGTTATTTTTGTAAAATAAAAATCCTTGTAGTAGGTATAGATGAGGGGTTCTGCAACCACCTTCCACCTCCCACCTCCCGCGACTGAGCATGCGTGTGACGTAACAAATATGGTGGTTGTATTGAGGATGACGTAATCTACAAAATGAGATGAGGTAATCCAAGATGGCGGCCAAGATGGCCTACCGGAAGTGAAAAACCCGGGGAATTTAAAACGTTAGCTGGTAGGTGGCGCCACTAATCAAAGTAAGAAGCGCCGCCATTTTAATTTTTGCAAAAAGTGACGTAACAAATATGTCGGTTGGCGCAAGCGCAAACTCAACTTTTTAATTCTTTGTTTAAACCATAAGTGTGGGGTGTCGTTTTACTCGGCTTGGCAAGCAGAATTCAAAAATGGTATTTACGCATGCGCAAACCCAAATTTGTAGTTTTTTGCCTAAGTATTAGGTGTTTGGAGTCATTTTACTCGGCTTGGGGAGCAGATTTTAAAAATGCGAATGCCGAGCATGTCAGACATACCAGCAAAATCCTAAGAATGTTAAGATCAGACATGGTTACAGCTAAAAATCCTAAGAATCTTAAGATCAAGCATGCTAAATATCACAACATGGTAACAGGAAATGAGTCATATGTTTACCATTTCAGTCAGATGAAAGCATGGCAACAGCTAAAAATCCTAAGAATGTTAAGACCAGACATGCTAAAGCCTGCAAACTATGATCTCGACTACAACATATAGCAGGAAATGAGTCATGTAACAGGAAATGAATAATGTGTTTTCAAATACAAATGTACGTGACCTTCTACAAATGTTGGCGGCCTCCTACAAATGTATGTGACGTCCTACAACGATGACGGCTAAATGAGTTTCAATAACAAGTCAAAAGTGGGAGGTATAAGTATATATAAACATTAGGTGGCAAGCAAGTACATCAGTTGTTGTCTGTAGTCTGCGCCCAGTAGTTATATATTAGTGTATTTGTTCTGTTCAACATGTATGGTATGGATGTTAACGACGAACCTATTAATAGCAATGTTTGTGATTGTTATTGGGGCCAAATTGATGCAGCTCTACGTCAGAATATTAGTGATATTAAGCAAGAAAGTAGAATGCTACTGGAAACAAGGTATGCCATTACTCCAGCTCTAAGTGTTGCAATTGGTATATCAAAAGCGGCCGGATTGATTCCAATAATTAAAATTATAAATACAAGCTTATATGCACCAAATACAAATATAACAATCTCATCTGGCTCATGGGAATGGGAGTATTTTATTTCAACATTGAAAAACACAGCTGAAGAGTATTTTACCAAAGCTAATAAGATCGAACCTGAAAATATTGGAATATGTACCATCAAACCTATTAAAGTAGTAGACAGTAAAGGTATATCAATCTCAGATGATTCTATTACTTTTTATTTAACCGAAGACGCAGTTCAACGGCTACTAGATCTGGTTGAAATCATCAACGAAAAGCTGAAGTTTCTAACCGATTTGAACTTTGATATTCGACTTAGTGATTTCCTCTATTGTGTTGCTGATGTTCTCAAGTGTGTTAATAAGAAGGAGCTACCACGTGATGAGGAGGTGATAAAGCTTATAAAAACCATGTTAAAAGACTATGAATCATCATTCCGAGTTAGTATGTTAGAGTGCTTACACTTTACAGAGAAGCAAGTACTTGATCGTTTCAAAGAAATACACACGATATACAATGAGTCATCTTAAAGCAAGTTTCATCATCCTAACAGCACTATGTCAAAATGTTTTTTATATATACAAACCACCAAATGTGAAAGAAGTAAGAATTTGTTTCGATGAGTGTACGAAATGGTCTGGACTTCCAACAACACATCTACACAATGATGAACGTATTCAACTTTCAATGTATAACTTATCAATAAGCAAGTCTGAAGTGGTGTATTACAAACTTATGTTTCTGTTTGATAATGGTACACGTGGTGAGACATATGATTGGAGAACTCTTGTATTAAATGATTCTTACCTGTTTACCTCAAATTATATTTCCATGTTTATATCAACTGGCGTTCTTATGTGTCTAACTATATTTATGTTAATTTACTTTTGTGCTAAACATTGTACAACACTTAAGGATATGTATCGTAAACATGTTTGTTAATATATCTATATAAACTAAACACATGTGTTTTATTCATTAGTTAAGCATCTGTAGTTAAGATGAGATATTGTGAGTCATGCTCGTTACAAGTGAAAAAGAATCAATTTTCTGGACATTTACGTAGTGAAGCTCACAAGGCAAAAGTATGTGAGCCATGGCATGTTGAACAAGTGCATATGCTAGCTCAAGCTTTTAAAAATAGAGTAGCCACCTATCGTATTAGTATAGATGGTAATGACATAAACTTAGCCATGGATACTGTGAAACATAAAGTGTTTCATCTAATTGAAGCTTCTTTAGCTAAACATAACCAAATTAAAATGAACTTGGAATTGTTTGGTTTGTATATGCTCCAAAGCCGAAATAGAAAAGAAATTAAGTCATTCAATACTAAAAATAAAAATGTTACAGTTTCAACTAACTTTGAAAATATATTTAGTGAATTCGTCGATGAGATTTACACAAAAGCTTTGGAGTTTGCAGAAGCCGAAAGTGGGTGGATGTTGGAGCGACTAATGTGGCTGGAAATAAACATTAATAAACACAGTTTTAAGCCGTAGAGTGGGATTAACATCTATAAATTGTCGTACACATACTCTTAAGCTCATTCAGAATTTAGTTTTCTTGGAAGTAAGACGTGCTCTTGAGTATCTAAGTGTTTAGTAGTGTGTTTAAAATGGCTACATTAAGTGATGTGTGCTACCAGCAAATTAAAGACAACTTCTGGTATGGTTTATTTGGAGACTTTCAATTAATTATTGACAAGAACACTGGTTACTTTAATGCAACTAAACTATGTAAAAATGGTGAGAAAAGATTCAGACATTGGTTGGAAAATAAGAAAACTAAAGAGTTGATCGCCTATTACAATGGTCAGATAAAGAAACATTTAGGTAACCAGAATACCGATACCCTAAATATTTCAACCGAAGGAGTTCACTCAGAGTCACATCTAGGGGGCCGGAATACCGGCCCCCTAGATGTGCCGGAAGCAACATCTCAACTAACACCTACAACCGCTACATACTTAGTGGACTTTGGTGGAACACAGACTGAAAACAACTTGATATCTGGTACATATGTCTGTAAAGATTTGATATTAAATTTAGCCTGTTGGATATCTAATCCTTTCTATGAAAAGTGCAACCAAATTATTTTTGATTTTTTCGTAAACGAATTTAATCAAAAATACAAGGAAAACCTTAAAGAAATTGAAGTGAAATTAATGGAGATAGAGGATGAAGTGCAACGCATGCGTGAAGCAGATGCTAAAGTCACAGAACATATTGAAGATATATCTCCAAAGCCAAGCAACCCCGGAAAAATAAGTATGTTTGGTGTACTTTCAAGAAATGAGAAAGACGCTAAGTACCCGTATCATGCTATACGAACCCAGAAGAAGAGTTTTAGAAGAGCCGTCAGGAGTTTTAAAAATAAACATCCCGATTCCGAAGTGATTCTAAACATGTTGTATGATCCAAATTCTATAAATCTCTTTAATAGAATAAAGGCCGAAGTAAAATACCTCAAGACTAATAGAAACGATCTGCAGATAGTTGATGTGCCACAGGAGAAGTTTATTCAGGATATTATTGATTTACGTCATAATTTTTAATTGCTCACTTGACTTAATTGTATGTATGTAACAATATGGAGAAATAAAACGCACTAATTTTAATAACGACTTTTATTTTATTCTAAGTATATTAATACATTAAATATAAGTAAGTTTATTTAACATCATCTGAATTTATCCAAGAATTATGAGATTTATCAAAACCCAACCATTTTACATAAAGTTTCTTGCCTTTCTTCCTCAAGATGCGTTCAACCAGATATATGTCTGTTTGTTTAGTCTTTTGTAGTTCTTCCTCGTAAAACCCTCCACTGATAGGTTTGCCTTGCATGTCTTCAAGAAAGTATGTTACTGGATTTGTGAAATGAACACTAACAATCTTAAATAATTCTGTTGACCAGCGAGGTGTATACCCCTTTTCGAATTGAGCTTTTACTTTACTTAGACGTACAACATCACCCACTTTGAATTTATTCCGATCAAACACTTTAATATTTGTGTAGACTTGTTTGTGAATTGCTGCTTCATTTTTCTTGTTAACATCTTTAGGTTTTACACCAGTTGTTCGATGAATGGTTGAGTTATAGTTAGCAGTGACATCGGGTAGTGTATTTAACCACCTGTAGGAGCCAAACAAGTTAAAATTTTTGTAGATCTTCTCTTTTAAGGTACGTATAACTCTTTCCACTATTGCGGCCTTTTTCACACTATAAGTGCTATAGTGATTGATGTTATATTTTTTCATTAGGGCATTAAATTTGGAGTTATAAAACTCCTTACCAAGATCAGATTGAATGTTAGAAGGTGTTGTACTATTAGCTAAAATATCAGCCATAGCTTTAGTCACCTCTTCAGCATTTTTAGATTTAAGTGGACGAGTCCACACATACTTTGAAAAACAATTGATAACCACTAAAATGTATTTGTAACCAGAGTTTTCGCGATGATAGTCTTGAAACTCTGCCAAATCAATCTGCCACAAGTCATTTAAACCTTTAATTATGGTACGTCTACGTTTGAAGTTGATTCGTGCTGGTGTGTATAACTCATTTATTACTTGCTTCTTAGCATCAGATGGTTCAACTATTTTCCGTTTCATGGTGATGATGGATTTAAGAGTATCCACTTGTTATGTAAATCTTTTAGTTTGTTGTCTATTTCACCCAACTTCTTCTTCAACTTGTTATTCTTTGACAGATCAATGTCTTTTAAAACTTGAGCAGTTATGTCCTTAGCTAAATTTTTTAATTTATTTTCAAATTCGTTTTTTAAATCTACCAACTCTGGTTTGTGCACAGCTTCAAGTAAGATGGAAATTATTCTTTGTGTCACTTCGTCTTTGTTTTTCTGATAGTCATCTATCCATGCATCTACAAATTTTTTATTTACACCATCTGTTGGATCGATTGGATCACCAACGTTACACAATCTATGGCTTTGCAAATCAAAGTCACCACTTGTAGTTCTTGGGAAAAGTTCTCTTTCAATGATTTTAAACTTAAAGCGCTTATTGGACTGGGAACGTCCGAACTTATCGATAGACATTTTTATACTAAGCAATAGGTAGGTATGTATGACATATATGTAGGTTTACTAAGCAATAACACTGACTTCCTTTAATTCTTCAATGATTGATTGAATTTCGTTGTTATGAGCATTATTACCACCAACTTGAGAAGCTACTAAAAGTCTA
This sequence comes from Tillus elongatus, assembly GCA_964006375.1. Lineage (NCBI taxonomy): Eukaryota > Metazoa > Arthropoda > Insecta > Coleoptera > Cleridae > Tillus > Tillus elongatus. The sequence goes on along the minus strand of OZ023262.1, from coordinate 60,117,186 downwards.
AGTCTATCAACCAACTCATTTATGTCATCCCAATAGACATATTCTATTTGTTTGTTATTTTGTATCATATAGTTGTTAGTGTTGCTGCTTACATTCTGAGCTCTAGGTTCAGTTTTTTGTTCTGCGTTATGATGTGTGTCGTAACCAAAACCTTGAGGAGTTGAGGATCTTCGTCCTCGTGGGTTTATAACTGGTTTTATTAGAGTCAGATACTTTTCCGAGGAACAACCCTTGGTTCGTGCGTTGGGATCGTAGTTCATTTTATGAACACTAGTTGCTTCTAGAATATCTCTATAGTGTTGAAGATCGTCATAGGTATACCCTCTAGGTGTTTTCATAAATATCAATTCTAGCAGACCTTGTGTTTGCGGATATCTCCTTTGACCTAGTCGAATGTCATTATCAGTAAAGTCCAAGTGTTTATTGCCAAGACTCCAACTACCAGTATCTTTAGCGTAGCGAGCACCATACGTTTGATCAATAGTAGCAAGCCTCGGTGGTTCAGTAAAATACTTGTCTACATAATATCGAACTCGTTCAGGATATTGCTCCAAAAATTCTTGATATGCTGGGTTGTTTGTGACAGTTTGTAGATCTGCCTCAAGCTCTTCAAATGTTGGGATATCCTCATCAGAACTTGTCTCTACTTCTGGTTCGGCTTCAAAAACTTCATGGTCTTTAAGGAACTCAACTTTGGGTTTCTTTTCTGGTACATCATCAGAAGCTTCTTCTTCTTTGATTTTTTCAACCGTTGGCTGTAGTTTAAGTACCGATGTGTTTTTAGATATTTCACTTAGTGGTTCAACAATTGGTTTATATAAACGTTGTAGGACCTCATCATTCTCAACTCTACCAAGCTTAAGCATTAAATGTTTTTTTCGAATGTTTTCGGCAAGTTGTAAAATCTTTTTCTTGATTTTTCTCTTTTGTTTACCCATCACCTCCATCTTGCTAAAGTTATTTGTTTCGTGTTAAGAGATGCAAACAGTTCGGTGGTTTAAGGTGTACTAGCTTTGAATTGGTTGTATGTCTGTCTATCTAGTGTTAGGTATCTAACACAACAGGTAGACCCGGTTGTTAGACAGGTTGTTAGACAGGTTGTTAGACAGGTTGTTTTAGACAGGTTGTTTTAGACAGGTTGTTTTAGACAGGTTGTTTTAGACAAGTTGTTTTAGACAGGTTGTTTTAGACAGGTTGTTTTAGACAGGTTGTCTGTCTTGTTAGCTGGTTGGTTGTCATGCTAGACATCTCTTTGTTGTTGTTGGTTGTAGACCATTAGATTAATATGTAGCTATCGAATCCTTTTCTATATCTCCCTCTGTGGACTTCGTTTTCTTTTACAATCACAAACACACCATACTTATTGTCTTTCCAACACTCGCAACATATATTTTTAAATTGTTTAAAGTCCATATCTGTCGTTACATGATCGTCGTAGATGTGTTTTAAATTGGTTTCGTCTTGTTTGAAGAGAATCAACATATTAGCATTATCACGTATTAGATGTTTCGGTATTCGAGTATATGTTTGACAGAGATAGAACGAATCAATATTCTTATGTCTTCCCATACTAAAGTATGCTCTCATTTTATCCTGTTTGTCACAAGCTACATCATCAAATATAAACACAGAGTTACCCAAGGCTACTGCTGGATCTAATATTTCATCGTTTTCACTATATGGATAGTAACCAACATCTTTTGTTGTGTCCAACACATCCTTTAACATCCTGTATTTGGGTTGATACAGAGACTTTGAATATACATACACGTTATCAAACTTTAAACCATTCGGTTCAAACAATAAACTTAGCATAACATTTGTTTTACCACACCCGCTCGGACCACATATGATACATCTAACTGTGTTTGGCAAGAGAGGACCATGTTTTCGTTGTTGTTCTGATGATGTATCAACAACATCGTCTATATTTGTAATAGGTAAGACAGAAGCGTGTTTAATGGTACGCATCTTGACTTAAACTAAACTATATTTTCGGTAAGTATAAATATATATAGACAGATGCAAGTGAGTCATCTAGTTAGTATCAATGTTGGTGTCACAGGGTGAAGGTCTTGTAAACACAGCTATTAACAAGTTACCTGTTGAGTTACACATACCTGGTTATCAATTTTGCGGTCCAGGTACTAAACTTAAAGAACGTCTTGCCAGAGGTGATCAAGGTATCAATCTGCTAGACCGTGCTTGTAGAGACCACGCCATCGCTTACTCTCAATCAAAAGAGTTGAGTGATAGGCATCGAGCCGACGAAGTTTTGGAGAACCGAGCTTGGGAGATAGTTAAATCAAAGGACGCAAATTTTGGTGAAAAGTTAGCCGCTTGGAGTGTTACAAACACCATGAAAGTGAAAAGAAAGTTTGGTATGGGTCTTGATGTAACCAACTCAAAACCGAAGAAGAAGGTTCCCTTTAAAAACATTCTTAGTCTGATTGGAGAAGTTATAAAAGACAAAAACCTTATTCCATCAGAGAATGCTGTGTTTGATATCGCTCATGCAATTGTTAAACAGATTGGTGGGCGTAAGAATGTGTTGAAACCTCGAGTTATTCCAATACCTAAAAGCGGAGGGTTCCTCCCACTGTTACCTCTTATATTTGGTGGTCTATCAGCTCTTGGTGCTTTGGGTGGTGGTGCTGCTGGTATTGCTAAAGCCGTAAACGATGCTAAAGCGGCTAAACACAAACTGGAGGAAGAAGAACGTCACAACAAAACAATGGAGGCTATCGCAATGGGTAAGAGAGGTAGTGGTTTGAAATTAAAACCGAAATGCAAGAGACTCGGCAAAGGTCTGTATCTGAAGAAACAACGTGGTGGTTATGGTTTGTATCTGCAAAAGCCAAAAAACGAATAGGTCGTTTACCAGCAAGACCTCTAACAAATGAAGATCTTGTAAAATTTGCTGGTAAAATGAAAATCCCATATTTTAGAGGTGTATACATGCGAGATGAGCTACCTCGAAATGGACCACGTAAAAATGAATCGTTTATCATGAATTTACAAACAAACAAGGAGCCTGGTAGTCATTGGGTTGCAGTTAGGAAACGTGGTAACACAGTCGAGTACTTTGACTCCTATGGAAACTTAAAGCCACCAGTCGAGTTGCAACAGTACCTTAAAGACTATACTCTAATTTATAATCATGATGTGTATCAAACATATAATACTTATAATTGTGGTCACTTATGTTTAAAATTTTTAAATAAAATACTCAAACAGTAACCTCTGTGTATCAGTCATGTCGCAAACCTTTGTGTTGAAAGACCGCAGCTCCCATCTGTCAACAGACTACGATCCACCAATTGAATTGGATCCTGGTGGTAGTTATGCTGTTGCTTTGATAGGTTTTCACACATACAACAACATACCTAACATATATAAAGGTAAAAATAAATTTTATGTAAAAGAAGGAGGTGCTTGGAGAACCATCACGATACCTACTGGTGCATATGAAATAACACATTTGGAAAACTTGCTTCAAAATGAGCTTGTTGGTGCTGCAGCGACACATGAACAAAAGCAACTAGCTTTGATTCTAAGACCTAATCCGAACACCATTAGATGTGAAATAAAATGCTTCACAAGTATCAGTTTTGAAGCTGATGATTCGATTGGGCGAATGCTGGGATTTTCAAAGCAAGTTCTTCGACCAGGTGTTTTCCATGAATCTGATTTGCCTGTTGAAATAGTAGATGTTAAACAGATTCGCATAGAAACTAATATTGTGTCTGGTTCCTACTATAACGGGAAACCTTCACATACGTTATATGAGTTTGCCCCGATGGTTGATCCTGGTTATGCAATCGACATCGAACCTAAGAACCTAATTTATTTACCAGTGAACAAGCAAGAGATTTCAAATATAAGCATCGACATCGTGGATCAAGATTCAGTTCCTGTAAACTTTCAAGGTGAAGAGGTGTCTGTTCGTCTGAACCTTAAAAAGATTACCTAGAATGCTAGTCTTTAAGGATATAAAAGCAAGTGAATCTGCCAAAACAAGTTCAGTACAGTCAACCACTTCAAAGTGTACACTTCGCTCTGATAATATTGGGTTCCTTAAAAGTCTTGGTTATCATGTCATCAAAACTCAAAATATTCAAAGACCCCGAGTTTGACGATTCCATTGATCGAGAAGAGCTTCGGTCTTACTATTCGTCAACTAAATCCTTTGGTAACAGTGATGAAGTCGAAATAAACATCAATCAGCAAGATGCCTTTGTATGCCTAGCAGAGTCGGTTCTAATAATCGAAGGTGCTCTGGAACCTTTAGCAATACAAAATGCTGATGGTGAGTGTTATATGTCAAATAATGGAGGAGCCGCTCTGTTTGAATCAGTGTCGTATGAATTAAATAACAAGGAAGTGGAGCGAGTACGAGACCCATACACCACAACAACTATCAAAACCCTGCTTTCGTTTAGCAAGAATGAAGCCAAATCTCTTAGCAACGCCGGAGTGAATGTATCGTTAGATCATATCACCTTAAACGATAACAAGTTTCACTTGCTCCTGACTCTTTGGTACCTCTTCAGTTTCTTCCATCACTTTAAAGGAGTTCTCTGCGGTAAACATACTTTCCGATTCACAAGAGCTCGAAGTGATGCTAACAGTTATTATAGTACTGGTAGTGCAAGATCTAAAATAACTGTAACCAACATGTTTTTAAAAGCTAAACATGTATTTCCAAACGATAAAATGAAGTTGGAACTGATGGATAAAATTGCAAAAGACACACCTATATTTCTAGCATACCGCAAATGGGACATATATGAGCTACCAGCGCTTAGAGATATTAATAAAGATGTGTGGTCTGTTAAAACTGCAACAAACTTAGAAAGACCTAGATATGTGATTATAGCATTTCAAACAGATCGAAAAGATAGTGTAAGCAAGAAAGGTGACTTTTTTGATAATATTGGTATGGTAGATCTACGAGTGTTCCTCAATTCAGAATGCTACCCTTATGAATCTATGAATATGGATTTCGAAAAATCTAAATATGTTGAAGCTTACCAGATGTACACAGATTTTCAAAAAAGTTTTTGTTATAAAAACATAGCAGAGCCTCTCCTAAATTATGATGAGTTTAAAGATCGAGCTCTATTTGTAATCGACTGTCAGCACCAGAATGAGTCAATCAAGTCGTCAACAGTGGACATCAAAGTGGAGTTTATGAGCAAAAACAATTTTCCCAATAGAACCAAAGCTTACTGTTTAGTTATTCATGATTGTGTATTTGAATATAAACCTTTAACTGGTACTGTAAGAGCTATTATGTGATATTTTAGTATCTAATATTTTAGTATGTAAGTCTTGTGAATTAATCTTAATAAATTAATTGTATTTAAATCAGTTGTTTTATTTTCAACCTTAAAGTGCTAACATCTTGTTTGTGTTAAATGACATCATCTAACTGAAATGGTAAACATATGACTCATTTCCTGTTACCATGTTGTCATATTTAGCATGCTTGATCTTAAGATTCTTAGGATTTTTAGCTGTTACCATGTCTGATCTTAACATTCTTAGGATTTTGCTGGTATGTCTGACATGCTCGGCATTCGCATTTTTAAAATCTGCTCCCCAAGCCGAGTAAAATGACTCCAAACACCTAATACTTAGGCGAAAAACTACAAATTTGGGTTTGCGCATGCGTAAATACCATTTTTGAATTCTGCTTGCCAAGCCGAGTAAAACGACACCCCACACTTATGGTTTAAACAAAGAATTAAAAAGTTGAGTTTGCGCTTGCGCCAACCGACATATTTGTTACGTCACTTTTTGCAAAAATTAAAATGGCGGCGCTTCTTACTTTGATTAGTGGCGCCACCTACCAGCTAACGTTTTAAATTCCCCGGGTTTTTCACTTCCGGTAGGCCATCTTGGCCGCCATCTTGGATTACCTCATCTCATTTTGTAGATTACGTCATCCTCAATACAACCACCATATTTGTTACGTCACACGCATGCTCAGTCGCGGGAGGTGGGAGGTGGAAGGTGGTTGCAGAACCCCTCATCTATACCTACTACAAGGATTTTTATTTTACAAAAATAACTATTCATACATGTGTTTTAATTATCTGCGTAGCACAATAGCGATGTATCGTATTTATTACGTAGTTCTAAAAATATATTTGAGCTTCGGTGTTTGTATTTGTTTATATAATTGAAACAAACACAATCCAAACTATTGTTCCTTAAACTTGATTAGATTGCGTGTTTTTAAATGTATTACGTTATCTCGTATTTGTTTGCCGGTAGCAACCTACAAGGATATCTAGACAACGCGATACTAGCCTCTGTCTCTCTCTCTCTCTCTCACCACATTAATTGCAAACATAACTCTTATTATAGGATTATTCTGTTGTTTTTAAGTCAAGCGCATGTAAAATGAATTATTTGTTTTTTTGTATATACAACTAGGACTCTTTTACTTAAGTACGTTTTCTATAAATATAAACATTTAAATAATAAGTTGTTGTTACATAAGTAAGGGTTATAGTACGCATATATATCAACTTGAAAGATAATTTCACTAAGCCTCGGTAGCCGCGAGGATGGAAGCCCGAGCTCTCATTCGAATGTACCCGGGTTCATATCCGGCTAGTAGTTGCTTTGCTTTTTTTAACAGAATTAAATGAATAGTGTCTGACCACGATGCATTCGTTACAAAAATATAAAATCAGAGTTCCGATGACGTCATCACCCAATTCAAATTATTACCTATGTTTGAAGCCGAATCCTGTCTTCTGATTGGTCAAAGAAAACGGTGTGGAAGCCGCCCAAGAAAAGTTAAATCTCTGCCCTCTGTCATTTCGGTGCCCGTCAGCTGTGATGTCGGTAATGCAGAGCCCATACTTAACCACAATTAAAATGTGTAGTTCAAATGTCCCAGTCTGTCACTTGCCTGTCAGCTGTGATGTCGGTAATGCAGAGCCCATACTTAACCACAATTAAAATGTGTAGTTCAAATGTACCAGTCTGTCTGGCCCAACCGACGCGTTACCTACTGACACGGTACCGACGGCTTTACGCCCTCTTCGAACAGCGGAACCTGCAGACATTCAACTTGCTCAAATACAATGCCAGAACCTTGGTTGATGTTAATGTTACAGTTTGTACTGAAAAAGTGAAAGGTGTACCCTGGGATCGAACCCAGCACCCTTCGGTTCAGAGGCACACGTTCTTACGCCTGAACCACCGAGCATAAGTGCTCATTATTAAATAACTTTGTTATATTTTAACATTTCAGTTTGAAAATGTTATCATTTTACTTCCACATCGTCAATACGTGTGGAAGTATCGCATCGGTGTCAAAAATTCCAAAGAAAAAAAAAAGATTTCGCGTAAACGTCGTAAAAAGTGTCAAAACATGTAGAAAACAGGATTTGGGAACGAACATGTTTTGTCTGTCGGTGTGTCGGTCTGTATGCCTGTCTGTTAGTAGCCACGATAACTATAGAACGAATTGAGATATCGTCTTCAAATTTGGTATACAGTTAGCATTCGACAAACGAACGGTTCGGGTTGTTTTTGGGTAAAAGCGCCTCATGGGGTAGCGGATGAATGGGGGGTGATTTGGTGAAAATTGACATTTTCGTTAAAACACGGATAATACAACGTTTCAGGGTTTGTTTATTAGAAAACTTTCAATTTCATCAAACATGTGGTATTCTATGCTGAAATTAAATTAGGGGTAGAATGTGTGGGGGTGCAATATCGGTGACAGAAATTTGGAATTTTTTTTTGCAATAACTTTTGAACGAACTGAGATATCATATTCAAATTTGGTATCCAGTTAGCACCCGATAAAGGAATGCTTCGAGTTGTTCTTGGGTACAATTGCCTCAGGGGGTAGGGGACAAATGATGTGATTTGGTGAAAATGGACATTTTTTCGACAAAACTTGAGTACAGTACATGTACGCAGGCGAAGCTTCTACGCCACCTAGAGTCTTCCGGTTTTCTTCATTATACTGGAAAATTCCTTCCGGAGGCTAACTTCGTTGACCAGTTCTACGAGTCAACTTTTTTCATGAAAAATTGCAAATTTTCTTCTCGAAAATGCTATATTTTTGAAACTCGTCAATTTATTTTCACAAAATTTAACCCGTATATTGCCATCCAACCACAGGCCACAGAGTCAATGTTCCAAAATTCATTTTGGTTGAATAATTGCAATCCAAGTTTTTTCAGATTCAAATGTAACTGAATTTGAAAAATGCGGCAAAACAAATTCTCCTGTTTTTAGAAGAAAAAAATACTGTTTAGTAAAAAGTCCAATAGAATAAACAAAAATGGATCTTTTAGTTGTCAGTAGTTTTTCTACTTAACTTGTCACATCATTTGGGTGACATATTATATTGACAGAAAAAGTTTACATGGTTTGGAGTGTATAAGAATCAGCTACTTAAATTAAATATGTATGTGCAGAGAAAATGATACCATTGACAAGACATCATCCACACACTTAATTTACAATAAATAAGTTGAAACAGATCCAGTGGAATTCTTAGCAGAAAGTAAGCTACAGTGTCTTACAAAACTTATGAAACGTCGCTACTATAACGCACTTGCTGCGTCTAGACTTATTTTCATTACGAAAATTTACTATTAGAGTGGTAACGATGGTGGGACTTTTGGAAAAAGTTTTCAAATGAGCGGGAATTAGGGCCCTAGAATCCATATTCAAGGTCCGTTTGATTTATACACACACATACAAATATATATATATATATATATATATATATATATATATATATATATATATATATATATATATATATATATATATATATACATATTTGTATGTATGTATACGAGCGATAATTCAAAAAATACTGGTTTGGCACATATCTTCATTGTGTTAGACGCGGACGAGATCGCAAATCAGCTATACCCACACAGCACATGGATATCCATTAGATATCCAATGGATATCTACGATGGATATCCAGGACATCCAATGGATATACATGGATATCCAATGGATATCTGATGGACATACAGATGTCCTACCAATATCCATCAATCTGGATATATAGTGGATATTGTATGGATATACATGTGGTCACGATATGGATATCCATTATACATCTAATGGATATTGTATGGATATACATGTGGTCATTAAATGGATATCGCTTTTACATAAAATGGATATTCGATGCTAACCCACCATCGTTATCTTTCTAACCCCATCCTCTCAATGAAACACTAATATAAGCAAACAAATATTTTATTGTGTTCTAAAATGATTTAAATAATTTTATTTTCTTGATCTATGATCTGGCTCAGGTCTGCATTCTTGCTGCAAGGAAAAAACACACTGCTTATAATCAAATTCACAAGACAATCCAATAAATAATATAATATGAACAAATGTGTATAAATATTACTTTAATTATTATAGCTGTTGCGGTAGATGTTGATTCTCTTTCAATTAGAAACGAGGTTAATCACCTTGGGTTGCACCTTTTGATACACACGCAATGTGTTGAGGATGGTAATACCTTTATAAACACGCAATGTATTGAATGATGACACGCAATGTGTAGAACGATAAGTATATTTACATCTTATGTTACAAACTTGCACACCAACGACTGAACTTTAGCAGAGAAGATATATCTACGGGATCGCAATTGACAATGTCCAGTGCATAGTGCATAGCGGACTGAGAGCTACCTACCCTTGAAGGTTAGAGGGACTGTCTCGGTCGGCTACCTGATACTTCAAAAGCATCGATTGGCTACCTGATACTTTAAAGGTTCAATAATAAACAATAGCTATAACTACCACACTTTAGTGGTTATTTCAAAATAATAGGTATTAGTTGTTAATGTTGAGTATCACGACGGAACTGACTATATACCCAATAGTTTTAATCACCTGTAAGTGATCTACTTTCATAATCTACCGGAAGTTATCTGCTTATTGCTTGTAAGTAAAGACGAGGAATATCCACCAGTAAAATAAACAGTTTTACATAACATAAACTTCCGTTATATAACTAGACAATTTTCGCTGATTTCAATACAAAGTAAAAAATATTTACTTGAATCAAGAAGATATTTGTTTTCTAGTTCACGTTCACTAGCCATGTTATTATCAATCAACGTGCTCTGTACAGCTATAAATAATATTGGTATTTACGTAAATAAGTATAAAAGCTATATTCTTAACTAAATGGTTTAAGGTTATGTACTTACCTGTAAATTATTTACTGACTGAAAATCACAGGAAAACTTATTAATAAAAACAACACACATTATTTTTGAGAAATATCTCAATCTTCTAACTTTAGTTGTAGGCTGTTGTTCATTTTTCATTTAGCAGTTGATGCAAAATGGCATGATTCAATTCTAAATTTTATAACCTCAACTTTAGTCCAAACTCATTGATTCTTGTTGCCCTTACAACAGTGAAGCCAGAGAAGTAGTCTCCAAGTCTGTATGTAGTTAGTCCAAACTACTTCAAACCAAACAAATACGAACGGATTTTCGTCATTGTAGCCAACAATTCAAGCATCCAATGCCCCAAGGTGAGTTATTAAATGATCCCGCGTTTATTGTTCGGGAGAGCATTAATGAATAACAATATGATAATAGATTCTTCTCACGAAATAACAGACAAAAACAGTAATACTCTCTGTATTGAAATAAAAATAATTTTATTTTATGGTTATAATCGTAATGAGAATTTGGATCGAAATTTATTGTTGGCGCTAGTTTTAACGCTTTCCGGCAATTCTTGTGCTAGAACGGGTTATTTTTCTTCCCTTATCTTTTACGAACGTAAATAACGGTTTCAATAATTTATCAATGTTGTTTCCTGCTGGTATGAACATATTAACGGACCATCAACTGGATGTCCAGTGGACATCTAATAGATGTCTTCTGTATATCCATGGGTTATCCAATGGATATCCATTGTCTAATGGATATATACATACTTGAATAAAGTATATACACCCAGAAATTCTACTGCATTAGTGATTAGATTTTAATGAATAAGAAATGCTCATATGTTCACATTATTTAAGTTTTATTAATATTTTTCTGCTCTAACAATATCCATTGTATATCCATATGATATCCATCATGGTCATGGACGTAAAATGGATATTATGTATATCCATTGGATATCCTGTGCTGTGTGGGTAACGGACATTTTTTCCTTCAAAAATATACAAACATATTTTTGAATACGCTATATTTTTAAGTATTAGAGTAACTGGCATGAGGCTTTATATGTAGCTAGAAATGGTGTAAATAAACATATATTGTGAATTTTGACTGAAAATGTAGCATATAGTCGAAAGATCAAGGTTTACGGAAGGCACTAAAGAAATGTTTAAGGAACTATTAGCTTTGATGAAGAAAATATTACGTTTTTCCAAACCAAGATTTGGTAACTTTCATTATATAAGAATATGGAAGATAGGTACGAAAGAACGAAATAAATGTTGTAAACAAAATCGACTCGTGTTTCTATAAAAATGATTTTATTAGCCCATCTCTGGTTCAGTGATAGAATGCTCGCCTCATACCCAGGCGGCCCGGCTTCAGTTCCCGCTCGGTGCATGTAACATTTTGTTTTGTTTCAGTTTCATATTTTCAGAAACAATAGTGTCCAGATTTCAAACGTTTGGAACATGATCTCATTTTCGTTTAAAACGCCTAGATAACTTTGTCACCTTTGAGTCTAAAATTATAATTTTCAGCAGTCATTTTGTTATTGTTGATATTATTTAATTTTTATTAAGAAAATCCACTCATAAAGAACTTTTAAAAAGCTTTTTTGGTTCTTGGAAAAACCGGTTCGATTATGTTGACTAAAACGAAATCATCTAGATGATTAATAAGGAAAAATAACTGCCACGTTTGTAATTTTCCTTTTCTAAACATAAATTAAGTTTTCTTCTGGAAAGCTTTTGTAACTTTAATGAAATTTTAATACCTACATTTTTAAGAGACTTACAGTATTATTAGACTTAGGTATACCAAATTTTAATTTTCTTCATAGAAAATTTAGTTTTGGGCAAATTCTCAAAAGGAGCTAGAACATAAGATTTTTTTATAATAGAGAGATATCGATGGTACCACTTTCGAAAAAATTCTTCAAATGAGCGCGTATTAGACCCTCTAAAGCCGATCGTCAAGGTCTATGTAAGTTTAAAGTATTAATTGTAGTAATATGCCGTATTAACAGTGTAGAATTCTTATAAACATTCACTACTGTAACGCACTTGCTGCGTACAGAGTTTTTATTATTCATTCTGGAGGAATAAGTGGCAACCCTGTGTGAAATTCAGACAGCCGAACTATGTGCCTCAGCCCGCAACCCTAGCATAGCAAAACTTCTGCTGAATATTTATTTGTGTATGTGCCATTCTTGTATCAAATTGGGACAACGATGTTGTGTTGTTTATTTTTTTAAGTGTTGTAATTGCAATCTAATAAAACATCATAATAAAACTTTTGCTGGGTACCTATTTGGTGTATGTGCCACATTCTTGTATCAAATTAGGGCAACGAAAGTTGTGTTATTTTTTTAAGTCTTGTAATTGCAATCTAATATGGAGCTAGGACTTGAAAACCAAGAAATGGATAATACACAGCGCACAGAACGTATATTATTAAAAGCCATACAACAAAAAGATAAAGCTTTATTGAAGCAGATTATTAAAAGTGAGCAACCAACTATTAAGACAGTTCTGCAAGAAGTACCATCAGATTCTTTATGTACATTGATTAAACTTTTAATTAACCTTACGCACAAAAAAACATACGAAAAATTTGTAATTGTTTGGTTAAAGCTTATATATAAGATGCAGGAAAGTGCAGGTTCTACAAATCCTCAATTACAGAACTTGGCTAAATCAATGCAAACAATTTTAGATAATAAGTTAAAATTAAGGAGGCCTTTAGGTGCGTTGAAAGGTAGATTAGACTTAATACTTCATCAATTGGAAAAAGAACCTACGGCTACGGCTTCTGAACAACGTGCAGTTTTATTTAATGAAAAAATGGAAAGCTCTGGCTCTGATGAAGAATTATCTAAGGTAGAATTAATACATGATAGCGACCTAGAGTGGTGGAATAAGGATAATTCAGGGGAAGAATGGTAGTAAGGTGATGAACATTTAGTTAGTGTATAAGGAGTTTAATTATTGTTTTTGTGAATATAGACATTTACAGAAAATATATTCTTTTTTTTAACCAAACGTAATAAATGGCAGTGGATGACGTTATCCCACAGTTTGCGTCTTAATTATTATATAATTTTGTTAGTATATAAGAGTTTAATTATTGTTTTTATGCATATAAACATTTATAGAATATATATCCTTTTTTTAACCGAAAACAATAAATGCCAATGGATGACATTATCCTACAATTTACATTTATTATATGATTTAGTTAGTATATATATATATATATATATATATATATATATATATATATATATATATATATATATATATATGTGTGTGTGTGTGTGTGTGTGTGTGTTTGGTACGGTTTCCGCGGTCTTTAATGTGAGACATATTTGGTTTTCGGGTTGAACCGCGTCCAGAATTTATTAAAACTCGACGTTTCGGCTCCTGTTTTGAAGCCATTGTCAAGAAGTAAAGGAAATATGTAAGGACACTCTAAGGCCTCAATCTGCCTACTCCTTTGAGCGGTGGACAAAGGTGGGTTGACTTGTTGTAGCTCGATTACGGGGCCTCAATCTGCCTACTCCCCAAATCTCGCCGGAGATCGTCTATGAGTTCAACCCTAGGCCTCAGAGAGATCTGGCAGTTCGTTGCAAGTCTTGTCTTATATATATATATATATATATATATATATATATATATATATATATATACATATATATATATATATATATATATATATATATATATATATATATATATATATATATATATATATATATATATATATATATATATATATATATATATATATATATATATATATATATATATATATATATATATATATATATCATTCCGGCTACCTGCTTCGTTATCAGTGAAAGTAGTAGGGTCACGATCAATTAAGTGGGGGCTTTGGTCACGGTACTTAAAGCATGAGGAGGATTAAGAGGATCACCGGCATTTGTTGTGACAGATAATGGGGAAATAAAATTGTCTGTGGAATTTATTTTCTTTTTGTGTGTTTGTAATGAAGATATAATAGGTTTCCAAGTAGTCGAAAGGTGAAGACCATCATCTCTCTTATTTATACAATCGGGACGTTTTTCAGTCTTGATAGCTTCGCGGATATTTCTCGTTTTGAAGTGGTAAACCGGTGCTATTGTTTTGGCATTATCGAAGTCTATTTTGTGTCCTGTATGAATATGATGCATGGCCAGCGCCGATGAACGGTCGGATTTTCTAACTGCGAGGGTGTGTTCATATATTATTTTGTGGATGCGTCTATTTGTTTGTCCTACATAAGTTCGGGAACAGTCGGAGCAAGGAATTTCGTAAACTCTATGTGATTCGTTTGGAATCGTATCGTTGGGAGTTTTTTATCAGATTTGACAGTTTTTGCTCTGTTGTGAATGCGGTTTTGATATTATGGGTTCTAAAAATTCGGCTGATTTTGTCGGTGACATCTTTAATGTATGGTAAAAACGCTGTGTGTTGTTGTGAAGACTCTGTTCTTGTTGTGGTGTAGTGGTTTGTTGTGGTGCGTTTCTAATGTTTCGTAGTGTGTGATGGTTGTCGTATCCGTTTTCTAGCAATGTCTGTCTTAAAAAGTTTAATTCTGTCTGTTTGTTGTCCGTTAGTCTAAGTGATCGTGTTACTAGTGTTCGAACCACGGAATTTAGTTGCGATGGGTGATGGTGAGATTGGGCGTTAAGATAACGGTTAGTGTGGGTTGGTTTTCGGTAGACAGTGTAAGAAAATCCCCTGACTGGGTTTTTAGTGATGCGTACATCTAAGAAAGGCAAAGAAAAATGATTTTCTATTTCCATGGTGAACTGAATTTGGGGGTTGATGTTATTTAGGTAAGAAAGGAATTCGTCTAGAGATTCTTTACCGTGTGGCCAGACAGCGAAAATGTCGTCAACGTGTCAACCAACAGGTTGGTTTAAGTTGGGATAAATTGAGGGCCAGTGTCTCGAATTTTTCCATGAAAATGTTAGCCAATGCAGGAGAGAGTGGTGAAACCATTGGAGCACCTCAAATTTGTTTGTAAAATTTGTTTTGAAAAAGCAAATAAGTGTTAGATGTGCAGTGTTCTAGAAGAGCTAAGGTATCGTGGGAAATATTGTGTTTATTTTTGAGAATGTCAAGGGTTTCAGGTATATTAGTGAATAAGGAAGCTAACTAGGATGTCGTTTTGAAGAAGGTCAATGAAAGGGGTGGAGTTTTTGACATAGGATGTAGCGTTTTCTACTAATGGTTGGAGAGTTTTGGTTAGATGTTTTGCAAGTTTTTGTGTGGGTGAACGGTGGGCACTTACGATAGGGCGAAGGGGAATATCAGGCTTCTGGATTTTCGGGAGACCGTATTTTCAAGGGATGCGAGATGATTTTTCGCGGGGGATTAGATATTTTTTGAGGTCCCGACTGAGTTGGGAGTTGATGATAGTTTTGGTTTTATTTTCAAGATAAGTTGTAGGGTCGTTAGGAATTCGTTTGTAGTCTGTGCCGTTTAGTATATTGTCCATCTTTTTTGTATATAGTCTGTTTTGTCGAGTATGACTGTAGCGTTGCCTAAGAAACACAGAAATTATAATCCTACCAGCAGACTTTAGAGACGACTGAAAGGAGAGAAATAGGCCTGTGGTTGCTAGGAAGCGCTTTGGATCCTTTCTTGGGGACGGGTTGTACTCGAGCAGTTTTCCAGTTACTAGCAAATATATGCCTCTATTGTAAGATGTCTGAAACGGACAAGTCAGGACAGGAGCAAGTTCTGGTGCGCATTTTTAGAGAACAATTGTTGGGATCTCGTCAAGGCCGGAGGCTTTACTGGTATTATGGGAAGAGAGCATCTTTCATACCTTTTTAGTTTTGAAAATGATATCCGTCATTTTATGCGCGGTATTGGGGACTGTTGGTGGTTGAACATTTGGAGGTGGGTTGAGAGTAGAATTGCCGGCGAACAACGGGGCAAAAAGTTCATCCTTGCCCAGGGCAGTAGAAACGAGTTCATCCCCTGAAACAAGAGGTGGGAACGTGCTCTTGCAGAAATTATTCCCAATAGATTTAGTAAGAGTCCAGAAGGGTTTGCTGCCGTTGGAGCTTGAGAGGGCTTTGTTTTTGATGTGGTTATTAAACGAGTTTTTTTGCCTCATAAAGAATGAGGACATAGCCGTTTCTTGCGTCGTTAAATGCTTGACGGTTTTCTTGACTGGGATTGTGTAGAAGCGTTGTGTGAGCTTTGACCTTTTCAAGTCCTTGGCACAGGATTTAAAGAACCAGGGCTTTTGAGTGGCTGAAGAGGTTTTCTGTGTACGTGGAATAAATAATTCCATGCCAGCTTGGATGATTTCGGTGACGTTTTGTGAGATATCAGAGGGGTGGTCAGGATGAGAGAAGCAGGCAGACGCCCATGGAAATGAGGAAAAGTAATCCCGCATTTCGTCCCAGTTTGCGGAGTTGTAGTGCCAAACGATACGTGGGTGAGATGACTGTGTGACCTCGGGTTGCATTGCGCATGGGATAATTATGGATAGTAATTTAGGGTGGTTTACAGAATTTATCTGTACTATGTTTGTTCGAGTATATTGAGAACTTGGATAAAATTTTGTTGTTTTCTATTTGCTCAAAATTGTATAAAATTCTGGCTAAAATGAATTATATTCATAATTTTCATTGACGGGATTTTCCTGTTTAAATTCGTTTTGAATTTCTTGGTGTGATGGATTTGTGTTGGGTGTATTAAAACCTCTTGAATGAGTAGTCGAATTTCTAGCTGAAGTATCCATTGGTTCAGGCTTGTAATTTTGCCTAAAATTTGGATTGGGGCGTGTATACAATGCTGAATTTTGTGCAGATATGTCCATAGGTGCTGATCTTTAGTTTGGTCTGATAATAGGATTTGGCCTAATTACATTTTATGATGGTTGCTGTGGATGTGGATCGCGTAAATTAAGTGATCTATATGTGGGCTGTTCAGACAATTATCAGGGGTGCATTAAATGTGGAACGCTATTTTTATTATTTTGTGGATTGGGTACATATTGAGAATTTTTGCAAAAATATATTTGTTGCTGGTTTATAATTTTGGTGTTTTAAAATTATTTGTTGCATTGTGGAGATATTTCATTTGTTTTTCTCCGTATTGAAAATTTTCCCCTTCTAAAATAAGTGACATTGCTTGCTTTAGATGAGTCGGTTTTTGTAACCATGGCCGATCTTAATTGACAATGTAAATAGGTTTGCAGTGCCATTTTATCGTCTCTCTCATTTTTAAGTAAACGAATACTATCGTTTGCAATTCTTAACTTTACTTTTGAAGATAAAAGACTACGTGAGTCTTGTATTCTCATACCAAATTGGGATAGTGTTTCTTTAGGATCGGGTTTTAATAGCATAAGATCCCTAGCTAAACAATCTTCGTCTCTTTGGTCGCCGAAGTATTGTTGTGATAGTTGCGTAATATGAGGCCAATTTGTGGCATCTTGCCTACTTCCTATCAATGTTTTAGCTCAACCTTCTAATTTGCTTATAACTATTATAAGTATCCAAAGGAAGTTAACAAATTTTCACATGCTGAGATAAAACCAAAGGATGCTGATCCCCATCGTATGCGGGAATAGCATTAATGTGATAATTTTCAGGGGAAGAAATTGTTTCTACCGCCCTGGGCAAGGCTGAACTTTTTGCCTCGTTCGCCGGCAATTCTACTCTCAACCCACCTCCAAATACTCAACCACCAACAGTCCCCAATGTCGCGCACAAAATGACGGATATCCTTTTGAAATCTAAAAAGGTACGAAAGATGCTCTCTGCTCTTAATACCAGGAAAGCCTCTGGCTTTGGCGAGATCCCAGCAATTGTTCTTAAAAAATGCGCACCAGCACTTGCTCCTGTCCTGACTCATCTGTTTCAGACATCTTACAATAGAGGCATATTCCCAACTAACTGGAAAACTGCTTGAGTACAACCCGTCCCCAGGAAAGGATCCAAAGCGCTTCCTAGCAACTACTGGCCTATTTCTCTCCTTTCAGTCGTCTCTAAAGTGATGGAAAAGTAGATAAACACCGAATTACAAACATTTCTTGAAAAACATAGCCTAATCCACGACAGGCAGAATGGATTCCGTCAGCGCAAGTCAACTGCCGACCTCCTTTCCTTTGTCACCCATTCTTGGAGCAAGTCTATGGAACTACACGGTGAATCCCAGATTGTCACACTAGACATATCCAAAGCATTCGACCAGGTTTGGCACACAGCGCTGCTTAATAAACGGCCTACCACGAAAACTCTGTACCTGGACAGCAAATTTCCTCTCCAACCGAGGCATTTCTGTTGTGGATGGCCATTCCTCTAAACTATATCCAATTAATGCAGGAGTCCCCCAAGGTTCAGCTTTAGCCCCTACTTTGTTTCTTCTCCACATCAATGACCTCCTCTCTAGCACATCCAACCCAACCGCGGACAGCACCCTCCACTCAAATATACAATATTCTAAGCCTGTCTCTTTAGCCCAATTAGATGAGGATCGCAGACTCATGAAGGGTTCTGTCTCTGTGGATCTCCAAAAAATATTAGACTGGGGAAGTAGAAATTTTGTACAATTCAACTCCACCAAATCTCAGTCTTGCTTTCTATCTCATAAGAGATACACCAGCCCTAGACCCATCACAATGAACAACCAAGTTATTTAAAGTAATGAGTCCTTTTCACTTGTTGGCAATTCTATGGATCGAAATCTCAATTGGCACCAACATGTCACATCGCAAATACTTTTCACCAGCTAATCTCTATACCTTGTATGTTTCACAAATAAGGCCAAACCTCGAATACTGCTCACAGATCTGGGGTGCCGCTGCCGCTTTTACACTCGCTATCCTCGACTCCATTCAGAAGAGATTCTCATCGGTGACCCTACCCTCACCCAAAGGCTGCCATCTCTTGCCCACCGACGTGCCGTTGGTGATCTCTCCCTCTTTTATAGATATCTGCACGGGCACTGCTCAGAGGAGCTCTCTTCCATAGCTCCTCCACCTGCTGCTCCCAACAGATTTACCAGGGGAACAGAGCGAATGCACCCTTTTACTGTCCAGACCTAGACATAGAACATCCTGTTATGCCAGCTCTTTTGTCCCGAGGACTTCCAAGTTGTGGAATTCCTTGCCGGCACATGTTTTTCCTTCTCCTCCGAACCTTCAAGTCCAGAATTAACAAGTTGCCTCTTTCCTCCTTGTCAACACCCATGGTACGATAGTATTTAGGCTGTAAGCCCTCGTGGTGTGTTGTTGACATTAAAAAAAAAAAAATGGTGGTACATATTTTGTAAAGTCAGGTAGTCATTTATATGTGGTGAATACTGATATGGCAACATGTGACAGTCAATTTGGAAAGGGTGGTAAATACTGCAAGCATCTAGTGCTGTAGAAAAAATTACGGATTTTTTTAAACAATTTTTTAATGTTTAACGGAAGCAGATCGGAAAAATTTCGCAAAATTAGCCTTAGGAGGCGAGTTTTCTTCAAATTTTTTTGAAGATATTGCCTTGGCCAACACAAATGAAATAATCAGTGAAACAGAATGCACATCCAGTATAACCACCAGTTGCGATATTCCTTTAGATTCATTTGAATGACCAATAATTTCAACAGATGAATTAAATAGTCAAGTTAATAGTGGGACAATTAATGAAAATTATATGAATACCATTGACAAAATAAAAACCGAATTCTCGAGAATCTTCAATGTTCTACAAAACGACTTTAATCCAGCCAATACCAAAGTTCTTACCAAATTTGCTTCTAATTTATCAAAAATACAAACTTCTTCAGATGTCATATCATTTATGTGTGAAAGGAATAAGCAAAGAAGCAATCGAAAAAAGACCCCTGAAAGCTTATGAAGGTCGAATAAGAAAACGTCTCCGTTCCCATAATATTTCTCTTAATATTAACAGTAATCAACCTGTTCCAAAAAACATTAGTACTTACCTTCCTACATAATGAAAATTATTTTGATTGGTTTGTGACAATAATATTTAGTTAAATATAGGTATGTTAGCGACAAATAAATTATACATAACTAGGCACCTATTCTTTGTTCTGTGCGTAGGTAGAAAACTCCCAAAGATTGATTAAAATATTCAACAAGTAATACTAAATTTTTCGTTTTTGACTTTCAGCTATTTTAACACGAACCGCCACATTTTACAGGGCGATTGGGAATGTTGCAGATGCACACTTTTTGAGTTAGACATGGCTGTGACGTTCATTGATTTCAATAGGTATTGTCAGCAATGCTCCATAATAAAAACAAATGAAAAATAAGTAAAGTAGGCTATACCTACTACTTACCAATTTTTTCTTCATTATTTTATATTGATATGAAGTATACAAATAAAAATTAGTTTCGTTAAATCTTTTTTATATTGTTAGAATATTTAACACCATTTCGTTCGATTGCTCTAAACGTAACTAGTGTGATCTTTTTTGTGATGGCTAATTTTATTTAAAAAATTAGGCCATATACCAATGTGTTGTCCTTTTTTGTGTAACGTCTCCGTGTTCAGTACCAACGCGCTCTTGAAATGAAAACGGAAACATGAACATGTACCGCCAGTCATTTCCAAACAAATCCGTGCGTGATTTATTGTCTGATGCCTCGAAATCAACACGGGTTTGTCAATAAATGTTGCAATACTTTTCAGTGTTTATTTCAAGACCGCGTCGATTTGAAATGAACACGGAAACGTAAAATCGCGACCTGGACAGAAAGAATGACAATCCAATATTGGCAAAATCTGCCAGGATTAGCTCACTCTAAGGCGTTCATAAATGACCTGTCTGAGTCAAGGGTTAAAAAACTTCTAGAGTTAAACAGACAACAACTGAGTACTCTAGTCGGTCTGTATACAGGACACTGCCGCTTGCGGCACCACATGTACCATTTTGGAGTCGGTCAGGAGACAGAGTGCCGGCTGTGTATCGAGAGCGACGAGTCAGCAGAGCACGTACTGTGTTCCTGTCCGGCAGCGGACAGGACTAGATACCTGCTCTTTGGCAAGATAAAGCTTGCTCCGGAGGATCTGGATCAACTTTCGCTCACGAAGATTATCGACCTCTGCAGGAGGCTGGCTTGGTTGGGCGAAATATAAACTATTAGGTGTGAGCGACAATAGACTGTATGGTCGTGGTGGAGGGACCAGTATGGCCAGTCACAAACACACCTAACCTACTAAAATATCACCACGCCATGAGACAATAACGTTTAAAAACTGTTTGAATATGACAGCCAGCATTCATAAAGTCAAATATATTCATAACTATAGCTGGTAGGCAACCATAATTACATATTCTGTAGGTGGTACGATTCTTGTGCTTCTGTGACTGTAGCAAAATGCTTTTGAATAAATGGCATAGAATGTGTACCACCAAGACCCGGAGGAATAAAAAAAAGGTGGTACACTTTATGTACCACTTAACCTGAAAGAGTTAAGGACATATTTAGAAAGACAGAAAATTCAATTTTAATTATTTATTTAAAATAAAGAAAAATATTAACATAAAAAACTGTAATAGTAATTAATAATAATATAGTAGTAGTAAATCTGCAGCATACTGTGGGTTGTAGCTGTTATAGAATTAACAGGGAATATTTTTAAGTCACATTTATTTATAATTTAAACATCTAGTAACTTCACATCATTAACTGATAGATGTCTTAATATTAAAAATAAATAGGAAAATTAAAAACCTTGGCTGCTGAAGTGGATAATACATTTTTGAAATCCTAGACTAAAAAAATGTAAAACCTACAATATACAGTACACGGGCTGAAGAAAATAATATACTAACGTCATATATCCCACTGACAAAACGTGTCGGGGATACATACTATATAGTAAGTGCACAGATGTATTTTATATAAATCACAAAGTATGAAAGTTGATTAATTTATAGTGACCTAAATTTGTTTGTGTATCCCCTATAACTAACACCAAATCGAACAATAGTATATTCTTCAGTAGTAAGTACGTTTTCATACTTTGTGAGTAACGATAGAGTATAACGACTCATCTAGAACATGTATAGCACAAAAGTCAATACAGTACAGTAGAGAGGATGCCTGTGGTGTTGCACCTTCCGAAACAAACAAATATATATTACAAAAATTTACACAATTATATTAATTTATAAATACTTTATTATTACTTAAACTTGTCTTGTAAATTAATTTAAATAACTGTAAGTTATTCACTTTAATGGCCCGGCAGCCAAGCGAAAAGTTCAAGATGTTGAAAATGTAGATACTGGGCCGGGATGAAACAATGGAAAGCTGAAATGCAACGGAACTGCGGCTTCACTTTGAAGTCATCATGGTGACGAACTCTGCAAAAAAAAAACATTGCTTTTAGAATAAACTAAAAAGATTTTATTATCTAAATGATAATACACTATTCAACGTGCATTAATGTTGACAGTTAGGTAATAACTTGCGAGGATAACCTTTGACGAAATCAAGAGTGAGTTATTACCTACATTGTTGCAAGTTCAAAAATGTACCTCACATGAATATAAAATTTGTTATTTAAAACTAATCTTGTTTTTACTTAATTTATATCAAATTAAATTCATAACAACTATTGTTTGACAGAACTCAACACAGTGATTAATCATTGCATCCAGTAGCAGAGCTCTAGTTTATGATACAGTAGAGTCTGGGTTTTACGAGTAGCAGATTGACCGAACTTCTCATTTAACGAGCAAATTTTGATGATTTGACTGGACTAGTGTAAGAGACAATGCTAAAATGTTGCTGATTTAGCGAGACCGCTTTTCAGGGGATTTCGATTTTAGCGAGGTAATTATTGCGCTCACCCGTTTTTATTGGGATACACAGATGTGTGAAAGTAAACAAGAGGGCTTCGTCTTTCTGTGAATTTCGTTGCCTCTCTTCAATGAATGCAATTTATAGTTGCCCTTCAAACTATATTAGCGTTCCCTATAACTAAAATTGATCATTTTAGTCAATGGTGATTTTTACATAAAACACATAATTATGGCATATTTAAATGACACACAGTATATTTGTTAGACATGTATGATATATTTACCCATTTCACTTGTGTGAGAGACAATTCTGCATGCCTGAAAAGTTCTGGTTTTTAGTTACTCAATATTTTTCTAGGCGCACTTTCATGTAGTGTGCTATGACAGTAGTAAATGCTAGAAACGAAAACCAATAAGAGTTATGACATTTGTTTTTCACTGGTGGTTGACAAAGCACTCGTTAACATTTATCTCACCTATTCAAATCCAAAATGCAAGAAAATTATTCCAACGCCAATATATTGCAATTATTCTATATTCATGGTAAATGCAGCAGAATTGGGAGCAAAACTTGCAGACGTGTCAACGAAATGTATCCAGATTTGCCTCCAATGAATGATAAGAAATTCAGAAGAATTTAATCTAATTTCTTGGAATTTGGCATCTCCAAAAAAAATACCTTGGATAATCGTCCAATTATTGGGAACGAATGCAGTGAAATAACATTTTTAGCCTCATTTGAGGCGCATATACACACATCAATAAACAGTGCCGTTGTTGATTTAGGATAGACTTTCTTATCAATCCAAAGAATTCTGACAAAGCATAAATTTCATGGTTATATAAATGTGAGAGTTCAGGCGTTGCATCCTGGAGATGCTGACCACATAATACAGTTTTGCGAAGAAATTCTTATTTGGGTAGATGATTTAAAGTTTAGCCGAGAAAGTATATTCAACAGACAAAATATACATATTTGTGCAAATAAAAATACTCAGCTCAAAAGAGAAAGAAACTTCCAAAATCAGCTCAGCTTCAATGTGTTCTGAATGATGAAAAATTACAAGTTATCACATCTGTGATGGAGCTTTAACTAGCCAATGGTGTATCGAAATACTCAGGACAATAGTTAGTGATTTTCCAGATGATTTGCCCCTGCAAGAAATGATAAGGTTGTTGGTTCAAACACGATGGTGCTACACCTCATAGCAGTGAAGAAAATTTAGCAGAATACTCGAAAATATGTTCACAGATAGATAGGATGACGCGGCTCAACCATCTGGCCGCCTAGATCACCGGATTTACCTGCATTGGATTTATATCTATTGGGAACAGTTAAGGGTACTCTATGAAGTAAATGTAGCGACACAACAAGGATAAAAAATCAGCATTCCAAGAGTTAGATCCAAAATAGATTCAGAAGGCAACTACTAGTGGTGTAATGAACAGAATCTTGAGATGCCTTCAAGTTAATTACCAAGAAATCGAACAATTAAGTTGCCAGTGCTGATACTCATACAAATAGCTTTATTATTGTCATAGCTACACATGTGAAAGTTGATCAAATATCTAGATAAATAATGAGTATATAACTAAAAACCAGAACTTTTCAGGCATACACAATTGTCTCTCATACAAGTGAAATGGATAAATATATCAGATATATCTAACAAATATACTGTGTGTTATTTAAATATGCCATAATTATGTGTTTTATGTAGATTAGATTAGATTTTATTGTGAGTGGGCTATTTCAGTCCCTCCACCGCGACCTTAGGTCTATTGAGGCTCACGTCTAATTATTTAGATTTCACCCGTCAATTCCAGCTCCCTGAGGGAGTCGATCTTTTCTTGAGGGTGAGAGTCTGTTTGGCAGGTGTACTCCCATCTGAGTAAAGTCGCTTGCCCGTTTCGAAGCTCAAAGAGAAATCACCTGTCTCCGAGTTCGTCTAGACCCGACATCCGTCAGTGTTTGCCTCGAAGCGGTATCATGAAGTCCCGCTCTTGAGCAGCATCTAATCTCCAGTTGTAATCCACTCCTAGAGATCTCACTCCCCTCAGGCTCTTCCAAACCTGACACCTAACAGTGTTAAGACTCAAGGCAACATCCCATCGAGTCCCGCTCCCGAGCATCACCCCAGCGAGGTCGTCCGTCCGTTTCGTAGCACACAGTATGCGTTCCAAACTCCGGGTGTTTACCACTCATCAGAGATCAGAGCCCCCCGGGACGTCTGGACACACGACACGCGCCAGGGCTCAATCCAGGGCGGTATCATCTGGAACCCCACTCCCGAGTAACAACCAAGCGAGGCCAATTGTCCGTCTCTGAGGTCACAGTGGAGGCGCCAAACTCCGGGTGCATATCACTCCCCAGAGATGTCTGCCTCCCCCCAGCCTCACCTGCACCAGACCCCCGCCAGTGTTTCATTGACTCGAGGCGGTATCATGAAATCCCGCTCTCGAGCAGCATCCAGGCAGGGTTGTTAGCCTGTATCGATGCTCACAGAGTAGGCCCAAGTCTCCAGGTGTAATCCACTCCTAGAGACCCCAGCCACCTCCGGGTCGTCCAGGTCCAACACCTGCCAGCGTTAGCTTAAATTTCACCCAACAAATCGAGCTTCTGACAGGAGATGACACCTGCAAGGTGAAACTTTGTTTGGCAGATGTACTGCCATCTGAGCGAAGTCGCTTGCGCGTCTCAAAGCACAAAGAGAGATAACCTCTCTCCGAGTTCATCTGGACCAGACATCCGTCAGTGTTGACTCAGTGCAGTATCATGAAGTCCTGCATCCGAGCAGCATCCAAGTGAGGTCGTTTGTCCGTTTCGAAGCTCACAGAAGAGGCCTCAACCCTTAGTTTTATTCCACCCCTAAAGATCTCAGCTCTCCTCCGGGTTCGTCTACACCCGACACCCACCAGTGCTAGACTCAAGGCGACATCCCATCGAGCCCCGCTCCCGAGCATCGCACAAGTGAGGCCGTCCCTCCGTTCCGAAGCACACATTGGGGCCCCCAAACTCCGGGTGTTTACCACTTATCAGAGTTGTCAACCCCCTCCGGGTCGTCTAGACACACGACACCCGCCAGCACTCAACCCAAGGCGGCACCCATCCGGAACCCCGCTCCCCAGTAACAACCAAGCGCGGGCAACCATCCATTTCTAAGCCCAGAGTGGAGGTCTCAAAATCCGGGTGTACATCACTCCCCAGAGATATCCGCCTCCCTCCAGGCCCACCTGGACAAGACCCCCGCCAGTGTTTGATTCCAATTAGTCGCCTTTTACGACAGGCAGGAGTTACCTTGGGCCTATTCTTTTAGTTAGCCCCCGGACCCACAGGGGATGTGTTTTATGTAAAAATCACCATTGACTCGAAAATCATCCATTTTAGGTATAGGGAATGCTAATATAGTTTGAAAGCCAATTACAAATTGTATGCATTGAAGCCATAATATACAGGCTGTTCTATTTGAAATAAGAGAGTTATCACATTCCGAACTTCTCGAAATATGGAAGCAATTGTCAGAACACCCGCTAAATGAAAAACACTTTTGCATACATGCAATACAAACTTGATATTTCTCTGATGTATAGTGTGAAAATTTTTCTTTAAAACCATTCACACGACGAGTTATTACCGTCAAAACAGTTGATTTTTTCCCGAAAATTTTCAAGGAAATTGAAATATCTCTGAAACTATTGAATTTAGGTACAGCAAATATTGATCGAAGCTAACTTAAAAATCAATGACAAATTAAAAATGCAGTAATATACAGCGTGTTCTATTTGAAACAACAAAGTTCATATCAGTTTCCGGTATAACTAGAAGTCAGCCATTTTGGAAACCATCACCATCTGATAGAGTATCTTCGAAAACTGAAATGTGCAACTTTTCAGGGGTCAACTTCAAATAGTTTGAGAAATAATCTAATGGGCAACTCACTGTGAATGATCTGTGTATAGACACACACATACATGTATATATTTTAAAACTATTTACTCCTTTTCACACTGGGAACAAAAAGTCGTTAAGAACAAAGATGGAAATTTATTACTAGAAAAGAAGACAATGAGAAGCTTGCATAGAAAATTTGTACCATTGAAAGTTATTTCAATTTCGCAATTTGCTTTTAACAAAACGTCCTACAATTAAAGTTATAAGTTCTAATTCATAAAATGGAATATCACATTTAGATCTCCGCCACTGAATAGAAAAATTGATCACTGTGGACGTCAAAATATAACAGTTACTCAATGCCAATGTTGTACCAAGTTTCAGGTCATTAAGATAAGCGGTTATAACTGTCTCATTGAATTTGGTCCATTCACTTAAAAGTTGCAATTATTAAATTTGCATGTATACGAGGTCTGTAAATTAAGTAATGACGCGGCCCAACCATCTGGCCACCTAGATCACCGGATTTACCTGCATTGGATTTCTATCTATGGGGAAGAGTTAAGGCTAGCTTATGAAGTAAATGTAGCGACACAACATGAATCAAAAATCTTTTTTTTGTGTGTGAATATTATCATTTAAATATAATTACAATTGAACTTTGCCTCCCTCAAAATAATTTCCTTACGAAGTCAGCTTTGGAGACTGTTCTTCCACTCCTCAAAGCAGTCCTGGAATGTGGATACTGGAACAGCCCTCAGCTGGTCGGTTACAGCCATTTGAATGTCTTCGAGTGTCTCAAAATAATGTCCCTTGAGATGAATTTTCAATCTTGGAAAGAGGAAAAGTCACAGGGACTCAAGTCAGGTCAGTAATGAGGTTGAGGAGCCACAGTAATGTGTTTACTGTCCAAAAACTCATTTATGGAAATTTCTGTGTGACGGCACATTGTCATGATGCAGGATCCAATTGTTCTTGATGTTTGGTCTCATACACATTACCCTTTTTCAGAGTCTTTCCAGAACCTCTTGGTAAAAATGTTAATTCTCTGCTAAGGTTTAGCAGCTCCACAAGCTCTTTGAATTGGGTTCGTCAATTACTGACTTCCCATCTCTGAGCCCTGGACAGTCTACCCAGTAGACCTTGTGTTCATTTATGACCCAGGACTTAATGGTTACCCTGACCGTGCTCTTTGTCACGCACAGAACCGGTTCTGGTCCCATAAATGGCTCTGCTGACCCTCTCTTTGTGAGACTGTCAGCTTCTTCATTGCCTTTGACCCCCGAAAGACCCGGCACCCAGATGAGGGTGACCTCATTCTGCCCAGCCAGGTCGCTCGTCCCGTCTCGGCACTCACTCACCAGCCAGGAATTTACCCGTGGGCTACTTAGGGCCTTAACGGCTGCCTTGCTGTCTGTGGCTATGAGGATCCGCTTGTTGGTGTAACCCCTCCTCTTGTTCTCCCGTACACATTTGTATTAAATACTGAAAAAACATTGTCCACATAACGAAAACATTGTCCACATAACGAAACCATACTCTAGGAAAATAGTCATTTTCATTTGCTAGGTCAGTTTCAAATCTACTCATGAAAACGTCTGAATGGGGAAAGAGGGCTGCCCATTTCCGTGCCATGGGTTTGTTAAAAAAATAATTAAAATGAAAAATAGTGCTGCAAATTAAATCATAACTTCCACAAGTCAATTTTCACCAAATCACCCCACATTTATCCCCTACCCCCTAAAGCGTCTTACCCAAACACAATTCGAAGCGTTCCTTTGTCGGGTGCTAACTGGATACCAAATTTGAAGTAGTTCGAAAGTTATTAATACACTAACACACGGCCGTACAGGCCGACCGACTGACAGACAAAAAATTTCGTTCCAGGATCAAGTCTTCTATATGTTTTGAGACTTTTTACATAAAAGTTTCGTTTTTTTTACATGTAACCTAAATCTGTGATAAAAAATACAATGTTTCAATTAAAAGTCCAATATTGGGGCCAGAACAACCCTATGCCGGTTTGTTCCGGAAGTTGACACCAGTCGATAAAGCGTACCCGATTTGGGTATACAAACATCTTTTTTTCTTTGTAGCGTCCAGTAGGCTCTTAAATGACTGGTGCGGGTGGTCAGATTCACCATGTATATCAGACTCTCAATATTCCTTAATTTTTGTTGCCATTTGCTTAATTGGTTATTAATACAATAAAAACAATAAACACACTTGACTGCTTCTATTAGCAGATATTTCTGCTACCACACCAAAGTTAACTGATTTAGGCCAAATTCAATGAGACAGGGCTTGTAGAGATGTTTTAAAAGATGCCCTACAGTACATAATATTATCTTTGAAACACTGCATAATTTTGACAGTTCATGATAACACCAATAAACAGAAAGTTTCGAATATATTACAAACAAAAATCTTTTATTTACTTATCCAATTTTTAATTATTACAAAATTGTTACTGAACTACAAAAACACACTACGCAGGCACTAACATAGTACTTGTGAACAACTTATAATTCATGCAAAGTAAATGCAAAACAAACACAATATTACCAGCAATATATACAGGTGTCCCATTTAAATTTGCACACTATGGGCATTTTATAAACTAAGAGTTACAGCTTAAGTTAAATTTACAAAAATGCTGCGTCTTTTTTTAGGCCTTTCACCACTTTTTTTCAGAAATTCCTAGTCGTTTCTGAAATATTCTGGAAAAGCTAAACACGCCACATATTTTTCTAATCCGTCGTTACTGTTTTATCAATTGAGATATCTAACTGAAAATTGGTATTTGGACGTTTTAACATGTTTAGAGTTAAAATATGACAAGATACAATAATGCACATTTTTTATTTATGCACGTCATATTGGATTCGTAGCGAATTTTCACAGAAAAATTTCGAAAATAGTGAATTGACTTTTGAAAAAGCTTCTTTAAATAAGTGCAAACTAGGACCCTTATAACGCATACCTGAGGTCAGTTTCAATTTTTATATGTATATGTAAATGTATATGTATATATATATATATATATATATATATATATATATATATATATATATATATATATATATATATATATATATATATATATATATATATATAAATATCTGTATACTTGTGAACGTAAAGGAAACGCTCGCACACGTCAGGTTTTATTTTTAATTCTGCATTTTTTTTAAGCTAATAGTATATACAGTAGGGCGGGCAGCGCCGTTTGTATATGAGAAGAAAGAAAAATAGATTCATGGATTTGACCGCACTAGAACTCAAAAGTTACGTATTAACAAGCTGTAAAACAAATAGTTTACAAAGCTCCAGATATTACTTTTAGCACTCGACTCAGAATCAAAGTTTTCTAATTATATGGTAGGTATATGATGAAGTAACTTTTTTATGTCAAGTTATTAAGTGAGTGGTAAGACACAAAGCAACGTGCCATCACCTAGTTGCGGAACCAAGTAGTATGTTGTCATGCCAGCTCCAAATAAGACAGTGTCAAAAAATAGAGGCTGTATACAACCAACTAACAATTTAGTAAATTGTCAGCCCTGGCCCATTTCTACCCTAATATAGGGACCAAGCATGTAAGGCTAGAGGCATTCTCACCACAAATAGAACCGTAGATAGGTTTCGCTCTAATTAGAGCTCATCAGTACGGTATACTAATTGTAGCGAAAATACACCTATAAAGTAATCCGGCTATGGTAGCCAACCCTCCAACACTAAGTGAGTGGTAAGACACGAAGCAACGTGCCGCCACCAAGTAGTATGTTGTCACGCCAGCTCCAAATAACATAAAATGTTAAAAAATAGAGACTGTATACAACCAACAATTTAGTAAATTGTCAGCTCTGACCCATTTCTACCCTAATATAGGGACAATTTACTAAATTGTTGGTTGTATACAGTCTCTATTTTCAATATATATATATATATATATATATATATATATATATATATATATATATATATATATATATATATATATATATATATATATATATATATATATATATATATATTTCTATATCACCGATAACTCTAAAAATAATGGGCAGATTTTGATCAAATTTTCTGAGTACCTTCCTTTTACAAGTGGCTTGCATAAGTTTGTTATTCAGGAAAATCGGCCCCGGTTTTCCCAGATTTTTTTTTCAGGAAAAAATTATATATTCGGAAATAACGTAGTAAGGGAAACCAAATTTGATGCGCGTGGTTGTATTATAAAGAGTGAACTATGTACCAAAATTCAGATCTGTAAGTTTAAACACAAAAAGTTATGGGCATTTAAATGGATTTGGGGTTTTCCCCAAAACGTGAAAAGTCGCGATTTGAAACGTGAAAATTGGCAAA
Source organism: Tillus elongatus (assembly GCA_964006375.1). Lineage (NCBI taxonomy): Eukaryota > Metazoa > Arthropoda > Insecta > Coleoptera > Cleridae > Tillus > Tillus elongatus. The sequence goes on along the minus strand of OZ023262.1, from coordinate 60,085,918 downwards.
ATTTAGGCAGACAAAAATGCGGATTATGTAAATAAAATGTCGCAAGAAGAGTGTTTTGGAAACCCTTAAGTTTCAGCTTCAACCATCATTGTCTTTCACTTTACTAAATGTTTCCAGAAATTTTATTTCAAATAGACCCTTTCTCTGATGTTTTGGCAGTAGTTTTAGTTAAGTTTATGGCTTAACGGTCTATAATTTTTAGCTAATTTTCGCAGAAAAAATTCGTTGAAGAGATCGCGACTTTTGCATTTTAAAAAGATTTCTTCAAACGAGCGCAAACTAGGCCTCCTAGAATCCATAATGGGGTTTAGTTTCAGTTTTTATCTGTTTACATATATACAGGTGACGCATTTCTACGGTAAAGCTCAATATAATTGTTATTATACAAGATACTACAAAATGTTGTATATGTTAATTATAGGGTGTCTTGAGTTGCAACTTATAAAATTATTTTGACAATCACAGGGTGGCCCATTAGTCGTTAGTGATACCTATAAATTTTTTTTTGGAACACAGTTATGTTATTGCATTTTTGAATTTTTTATCAAAATATGATGCATGTTTTAAGAAGAAAAATCGAGAAGCAGTAAGTGCGTTTTGGTAGCGAATTTTCATTAAATGCTTCAAATTTCAATAACTCAATTTGCTATTAACCTAATGTTTGTTGGCTAGGAAACCAGTTTTCTCGGAAACATTTAAAGTGTATTTTCGGAAAATTTTTGTACATTTTCAAACAATAAGTTATTTTGATAAAATATCGTACATTGTTTCTACTATATAGGTTATGCCAGTAACCAGATTGCTGCCTACTGGCATTGGACATGTTTTCCATTAAAAATATTTTTATGAAAATTCACTTCCATAATGCACTTGCTATGTCCAGACTTTTTTTTAAGTTCACGTGTTTACAGATATTCCTATTATTCCAGACTTTATTTTCATTTGTATCTGTGACTGTCTTTAAGGTAAACCAACTTTTCAACAATACTGGAAATGTAACTAAACAAAAAACCATACCCATTCAAAGATATCCAGACAATTAAGTTATTTTGAATCTCACCCCAAAGCAAGTATTAGAACAGTATCACATAATTTAAATTTATCTCAAAGATCTGGCGTTGCTTTCGTTGGCATAAGAAAAGTCTCTTTTAAATGAAGGTTTGACACACGTTATAACATGGTGACAATGAAAGAAGGTTGGAATATTGCTAGAGGACAAGAAAGTTATTAGAATGACAACGAATTTTCTGAATATTCTGTATGCAGACGAGGCTACCTTTACAACAAATGATACGGTATCATCACAAAATTACCACCACTGGTCTGCAGACAATCCACACTGAGTTATTAATTAAGAAAGCAGTATTCTCAGAAAATTCATGTATGCTTGCGGAATTATAGGTGATAAAATTATAGGGTCCTTCTTTTTCAATTATGATTTGAGTGCTGACTGATTATTATTAGAGTTTTTAAGCAATGAACTTCGAGATACTTTACATGAACTTACAATTCAAGTGCGACAGGATGTATTTTCAGCTAGCTGAAGCACCAATTCATAATGCAGTGATAATCAAACAATGGCTAAATCAAGACTTTCCACGATAGTGGATAGGTCGAAATAGTCCTTTAATTCTCTGGCCGCCTAGATCTCCCGAGTTAACTATTAAAGCAGAAGTGTACAAAACCAGGCTTCACAATTTGCAAGAACTTTGTGACAGAAAAACCAAAGCTTGTCGGGAGGTTACACCAGCTGAAGTACGTAGAGTAGTAAATAACAATAGAAAAATAATTGTTAACGCTCGAGACGCCAGCCGACGGCAGAGTTAACCAAGAGAAGAAGGGGTACCTCAGGTAGAAGGGACCTCTAGTTTGAGAGTCGCAGAGCATTCTTTTTCTAGTACACATTCATCGATCAGAATCCAAGAGAACAACATGCCAAGCACATATTTAACGATCAGAATCAAAAAGAGCAACACGCCTTGGTGTAGAACAGTTATATCATAGTATTAAGTGCATCATTTGTAAATTATTAGTTCAATATATTATATCAAACAACAAGAAATACAGTCCACTAATTCAAACGAACCAGCAAGATATTCAAGCGGACATCATTGGTCCGCAACAATAATTTTAAAATGTGTATTATTACAGAATTTTGTAAAGAATGCAGTTATTTAACCTGAAATGTTATAATCATTTTCTTGTGTTTCTTGTTTATTTGTTTAATTTATTTTTTGTGCATAAAATTTAAATTAATTAAATTTAAATTAATTATCTTGAACATTTTTTTTAGAACCGAACTTGGGATTTGGAGGTGGGGGACGTTACCAACCGCTGTCCAAGCTCGTTGATATCGACACAAGATACTAACGCATTTGTGATATCTGCATATAAAACCAACTGATCAACCAACCACGAATTCATCGGTAAGTCACCAGCAAACATAACATACAAAAGAGTGCCAAGAGTTGATCCCTGTGGGGCACCCGTGTGAAAAAATATTTTCTCAGACTACACTGCCAACCTGAATAGATGCAGACCTGTTCTCAGGATAAGTTTGCACTCACTCGAAGGCGTTATCAATAAATCCCATTGCCATCAAAACCTCGTGGTTAAGGTAATCAAATGTCTTCGAAAAATAATAAAAAAGACCCAGTGTATGTTGTTTTTTTTATTAAGACTATCATAAACAAACTGAATCAGCTGCACTACAGCACACATTGTTGACCTACCCTTTACAAAACCATGCTGAACGCTGCTAAGAAGAGACTTACTATCCACATAATCTGTTATAAAAGGTCAACTCAAATACACTACTTGGTATGTTTGGAACAGTAATCGATCTATACGAAGCTGGTTCGTCCTTACTACCTCGCCCTTTATAATCACATACACCTTTAGATGTTTACAATTCATCAGGAAACATCGCAGACAAAAACGATGATGATTGATAAGGTCTGAAAGTGGTTAGGCTAATAACAATGCCAGATACACCATCTACTCCTGAGGTATTCTTTGAACAAGCAGCAGAAATAAGAGACACCACGTCATGGAATGTTGTCGGTTTTAAAAAGAGTGCTGTTTGAATGTTTCTTTAAAAAAGTGATGCCTGGATCCGGGACAGTAAAATTTTCAGAAATTTCCGAAACAAAAGCAGCCATGATATTCGCTATCTTTTTTGCTGTTATTAACTAATGTGTTTATTTATTTATTCATTCATTCATAAACTCTACAAGGCAGACACAGCTACACAAGTTTCGTCAGTATTGGTAGTAAAAGATAAAAAAAAGCCTGGACGCAGCAAGTGCGTTATGATAGTGAATTTTCATTTAAATGTTTTAAATAGCGAATATGTTTTTTTTTTAAGAAAACAGACATCAAATTTGGTTACCAGTATAACATATATAGTAAAAATAATGTACTATATTTCATCAAAATAACTTAATTTTTTGAAAATGTAAAAAAAAAAATTCGAAAATAAACTTTAAATGTTCCCGAAAAAAACTAGTTTCTTGGCCAACGAACCTTATAGGTTAATAGCAAATTGAGCAATTCAAATTTGAGGCATTCAATAAAAACTCGCTACCATAACGCACTTCCTGAGCCCCAAATTTATTTTCTTACAAACATACATTATAATTTCGTGGTCTAAATTCCATACATTTATGGCTGGCTCAGAACTGACACTGATAGGGGAATCCGTCTGTGTAATTAAAAGAAAGCATTGTTTAATTTATTTCAACTGAGCAGATTTTCCTGGTTAACGAACTTTATCCAAGCCACTTGCAAAAGGAAGGTACTCACCAAATTTGATCAAAATCGGCCCATTATTTTTTGAGTTATCGGTGTGATACATACATACATACATACATACATATATAGATATATATATATATATATATATATATATATATATATATATATATATATATATATATATATAAACATATAAAAATTGAAACCGACCCCGGATATGTGTTCTCGGGGGCCTAATTAGTGCTAATTTGAAGGAATTTTTCAAAATTCAAAAGTCGAGATCTCCTCATTAGTGATTTTTTTAAAGAAAATTAACTAAAACTAGCCAAAGGTGAATGTACAAACCTTTGCCTAATCAATATTAACACTAAACATTCATATAACATTGCACCCTACACAGTGCACTTTAATAAATACAAAATCATACAAAAACATGTTGACTCCCTCAGCTAAATACAACAATTTCACTACTAAAAATTCAAGAATTTTCATGACCAAAGTGTAGAAAAAAGATTCCTGGAGTGAATAGAAACTGTAATTGAGCAATAATGCCTTTAGTTTTTTCTTAAATACTGGGATTGTGAATGTATCTCGGTATGTGGGATATGATTAAATATCCTAATTGGAAATACGTAACTGCTATTTGCTGTATCGGTCTGAGTGTGTGAAGGCAAGCGAATAAATGACTTTGATCTTAAGTTATGGTCTTGGGTAACATCAGCTGTCGTTGTGTACTGACTGAGATTATCTTTGACAAATATCGCACAATGGAGGATGTAAATAGAAACTGTCGTGAGCAGTCCCAAATTCTTAAACAAATCCCGACATGATTGACCATTCCTTTAAAACATGAGGGTTCGAATGATTATTTTCTGTATAGTTAGAATTTCATTCATTCTTTTGTTATTGCCCCATGAAACTACCCCATAGGAAAGCATGGAAGCAACTTGTGAATGGTAGTATGACAATAAAATATGTCTGTTTACATAGTATCTGAGTTTCCATAAAACAAAAAAGATTGTATTCATTTTATTAAGTAGAATGTCAACATGTTCCCGCCGTGTCAACTGGGAGTCAATTGTCACCCCCAAGAACCTCGCCGAGCAAGATTGAACCATAGTTACAGTGCCCTGCCTGGATCTGGATGGGACACAGAAGTGGTCTGTAAGAGAATTGCATAATTTCTGTTTTGTGAGAATTGAGTACGAGATGGTTTTCAACACTGAACTGATACACTTCATTAAAGCAATCGGAGCCCTTTTGTCTTAGACCTCTCTCGTCATCATCTGTTATGACTACAGATACATCATCAGCAAACAAGGACAATTTTGCAGCTTTATTCAACCCCGTATATTTAATACTGTCAATGAATAAAATAAAAAGCAATGGACCTAAAATGCTGCCATGTGGTACACCCCTTTCAACATGCCTCAGGTCAGAGGTCCAAGTTCTGTCATTGGTCTGAATAATTACTTTCTGTTGCCTGTCTGTTAAGTAGGACGCTAGCCAACCGAATGCTAGACCCCTAATCCCATAGAATGGTAGTTTTTTTTTTAGGAGAATACTGTGTACAACCATCTCAAAGGTTCGCGAATAATCGAAAAAGAGGCCCACTACTTGTTGTCTGGGGATCTTATAGAAGTGAAAGCAGGTCACTATGTCTCATCCCATTTACTATTTTTCAGCGCTTCCTAGCAGTATTAGAAGCATCAAATAACCTAGCATCCTATTAAGTTTGGTTATTTCAATAGATGTTTGATAAATTGACTTTAAGATCTTGTATTTACCAGTATACTCAGGGTCATTTATTTGCTTGCTCAGTTCATTCATTTCACATACCATGGGTGCAAGTTTTCAAGATCCAAAGGCACAGCTCCTACTCTTCTTCTTCAAAGGAAAACAAATATCATAATAATGGAGAAAAAAGTATAGAAAGCAGAGAATTTTTCTCTGAAAGTGCAGGCAGTGTGCATAGAATCCCAACCTTAAAAGTTCCTTATTCTCATTTTTTTAAGATTTTATCATCGAAACTACATACCCGAAATGAATAATCAGAATATGGTGAGACACAGACAGTAACATTATGGAGTTCAATGTTAGAAAATATACTGTCAATGCAAGTACTACGAGTCATTAGTGTTGGTTCATTAACAAACTATTTCATATTAAATTCTTTAAATAAATTTAACAAATTATGTGCACCCCTAGAATCAGAAAAGACGTTTAGATTGAAATCTCCACAAAGGATTACATTTTTGATTAACATCGCACATAGACAAAACATTTCGGGACGCAGCAAGTGCATTATAATAGTGAATTTTCATTAGAATTTTACACTATTGGTACAGCATATTACTAAAAGTAATACTTTTAATTTAAACATACATAGAAGACCGGACTTAGAAGTCCTTATTCAAGTTCATTTGAAGAATGTATCTCTTTCTGTTATCATAAGAAAATATTCAAATTTTGTGTCCTAGCTCCTTTTGAGAAAAAGAGTTTAAATGACCAAAACGCTAGAAAATTAAAATTTGGTGAATCCAGGTACTTTAAGTCTCTTTAAAAGAAACTTTTATTACAAATTTCATTAAAGTTTCAAAAGCTTTCCAAAGGAACATTTAATTCTTGTTTAGAAAAGAAATGTATCTGCCAAATTATAAACGTGGCAGGTGTTTTTTTTTAAACAAATTCTATAGTGATTTTTCCTAATAAAAATTTACTAAGATTAACAACAAAAAATGTTTGCTAAAATGGTTACTTTATCTAACTTGTTATTTTCTGTGAGCCTCATTTTATATAAAAATCCATTATGGTGAACTAAACCCTGATTGCTTCTGCCATTCATTTTAATAGTTTCTTAACACAGCAAGTGAAATCAAACAAAATGATGTTTCTACTCCTGAATTCATAAAAGTCAAGAAGTCAATTCATTATTCAAATAATCTACCTACTTGAAAAATTAATCAACGAATGTTAACCTGTTAACCGTTAATATTCTTATTCTTTGATTTCCAATTTTAGAATCATATTATATAATCATTTACTATTTAATCTCAAAACAGAACTGTCAAACCATGATAAATAAACAAAACACGTTATTATTCTTTGGCTTCCAATTTTAGAAGCATTTACAAGTTGTTATAACTATTTCAATGACAATCATTTACTACTTAACCTTAAAACAGACCTGTCATACCATACTCAATAAACAAAACACCTTTATTATTCTTTAGTTTGCAATTTTAGAAGCATTTACAATCATTTAGTTAACCTCAAAGCAGAACTGTCCCACCTTAATAAATAAACAAAACACTATCTCATCTAGTTTTTACTTCAAGTAGGTGATATAAAACTTCCTCATTTTCCCCTCTCACTTTCAGATTAGGATATTTTGGAACATTTTACAAATCCGCGCATCCGAATATACCCGAACGCGGTCATTAGGCAGGGTAACCAGTAGAAATCACAAATCAAAATCCCAGACATTTCCAGGCCCCTTGAGTAAAATTTTCGTAATACTCGAATAAATAAACAAAACACTATCTCATCTAGTTTTTACTTCAAGTAGGTGATATAAAACTTCCTCATTTTCCCCTCTCACTTTCAGATTAGGATATTTTGGAACATTTTACAAATCCGCGCATCCGAATATACCCGAACGCGGTCATTAGGCAGGGTAACCAGTAGAAATCACAGACATTTCCAGGCCCCTTGAGTAAATTTTTCGTAATACTCGAATAAATAAACAAAACACTATCTCATCTAGTTTTTACTTCAAGTAGGTGATATAAAACTTCCTCATTTTCCCCTCTCACTTTCAGATTAGGATATTTTGGAACATTTTACAAATCCGTGCATCCGAATATACCCGAACGCGGTCATTAGGCAGGGTAACCAGTAGAAATCACAAATCAAAATCCCAGACATTTCCAGGCCCCTTGAGTAAAATTTTCGTAATACTCGAATAAATAAACAAAACACTATTTCATCTAGTTTTTACTTCAAGTAGGTGATATAAAACTTCCTCATTTTCCCCTCTCACTTTCAGATTAGGATATTTTGGAACATTTTACAAATCCGCGCATCCGAATGCGGTCATTGTCCCAAAATTTCAATCTCAGTAGTCTCATTTCTAACCGAAAATTCACGTTCAGGATCCCGGTTTTTGTTGGCTACTGAACCATTTTGTCGAAACTTTGCAACTAACTCCAAAATGTATTTTCTGTTAACATGTCTGTTCGGATGTCGTTCATTAAACAAATTTGCGGTACTGGTGGCAAAGTCATGGTTTTTAAAAAAAAGGGTAATTATTTCAACTCTTCTACAGAATACACCATTGTGAAATTAATTTTCGGTAGTACTATCAAGTATCAAACCGACTGATAAACTGAAATAACAAACCGCATTTCTCATTCCGATAAGAAATGTTCTGATACTCAATTTTTTTGTTTACAAACCAACAAAACATTGACTATCAGCACATTTCTTATCGGAATGAGTGAAATGCGTTTTTGAATTTTCAACTGTGAATAATTTTTAAACGAGTTGATAAAACTTCCAAAAAAATTAGTGTGCTGAATTCAGAAAAGAAAAGAGCTTTCAAATGATGTAACACTCGACCCATGTTGCCTATTTAAAATATAAGGGGTGTTATCACCACCCTTAAGGGGTTGATGTGACAAAGTTTAGTTTTATTCAAAACATGTCCCCCTCAATATTAAAATTGACGTGTTTCAGCGTTTCTTAAAAAAAATTTCTCTGGGCGCAAATCGGCCTGTTTCGTTTTCAATGCGCCACCCTGTATATATATATATATATATATATATATATATATATATATATATATATATATATATATATATATATATATATATATATATATATATATATATATATATATATATATATATATATGTATATATGTATATATGTATATATGTATATATGTATATATGTATATATGTATATATGTATATATGTATGTATGTATGTATGTATGTTAATGAAAATTCACTACAAATTACAGTTATAAAAAAAAAAAAAAATTACGAGATCAGCGTCAGACATTCTATTAACACATATGATTATGCAATTAGGAGCTTTCTCTGCAAGTTTAGTACATTAATCGCACACATTTTAAAATTCCTGTCCGCATTATCATACAAACCCTGCATGTGAAAATTAAACAAGTTTATTTTGGTGTTACTGGTATTGACGTTTCGCCTAAAAAATCAGCTTTTCTGGACTCTACTGGTTTAGTCCAAAAATAAATCTTCGCACACTTACACCAGGTGGCCAATAATCCGGCTTCCCAACTTTCCAGCATGTTAAAAGGAATATCAACGTTAAATGCAGAATATTCTCCAGAGACGTTAAGGTTAGTGACTTCATAATCATCATTTTTATCGTGGTCATCGCAGAGGTAATCTAAAATCATTTGAGTTGTTGCACTTATATTTTCAATTTTGCCAATATACAGTCATGCCTTTTCAGATCTTGTCACTCCCCTCATCCGGCCATTTGATAATTATGATGTTTTCACGAACTTGACAATACAATTTTTTTTTTGAGTGCAAGTTTTATGTTCAAGGCCTTATTTTTGTTAGAGAAAATAAATAATTTCCTATTCTAAGAGTGTTGAGAGAATACCTTGGTGGTAACTGGGTTAACAGAGTTCAATTTGATCGCAGCAATCAAATGTTACACAAATTTAACAAGGGCAAAATTTTCATGAGCGATGCTTTGAGTGTTGAGTAGTTTATATTAGGGATGTTGCGAATATTCGCATTCGCATCCGCAATTGCGGAGCTTCCGTATCGATTTGGACATCTGCATCCGCATCCGCCACAATCAATGCGGATGTTCATGCGGATGCAGATGTAGCACAGATCACGACAAGAAAGACATTAGACGGGGCCGGCGACTGGCGCCGATCTTGCTATGATGTTGGATTCTTCAAGCGAAAATGGAGCCAAGAAACCCCAGAAAATGGTAGCGCTAAAGCTGTACGCAAAAAGCAATTGCTTTCTTACCGCAATAAAAAGCGGGTCAATGTAGATGAAAATCCTCGTAAATGGTGGAGCGTTCATTGAGAATTATTATTACAATTTACGAACCTCTGCGTAACAGACTTGACCCTCACAAAGCAGCAATATTACTTTTTATTAACTATAATGCTCCAATTTTTAACTTTTCATACTAACGACTTAATAAAAACATCAAAAATTACTCTTAATATTTTATTTTTGCACCCGTAGTTTCTCTTTTTATAAAAGATCTTCAGATCCGCATCCGCGGATGTGATCCTCCAAAAATCTGCATCCGCATCCGCAACATCCCTGGTTTATATTTATAAATTACTTTATTGTTTGTGATATGTCTTATCTGTGTTATTTTACTTACCGATCGAAAATAAAATTTTATTCCCCTAAACCTAGCGTATGATTTTTTAGACATCAAAACATAAATTAATAAAAACCTGATTTTTTTAAGGAGGACTGTCTTAATTGATGCATTAATAATAAAAATTTACTAAAAGTTTATCGTTCGATACTTAAATGCTGGTATCAGTCTTTTATGAGTTAAGGCTAAAAAAAAATTATTCTCTTTCTAAATTTTTGGGGGTTAAATTTTTTACCGAAAGAAAATATCATTAAACTGGATCAGCTTTTCTAAAAATACATTAAACTAAAAATTAGTGGTTGCAACAAAGGATGACTTATATATATATATATATATATATATATATATATATATATATATATATATATATATATATATATATATATATATATATATATATATATATATAAAAAACAGTTTCAATTAACATCTAAAGCTGGACAGTAAGTGAGACATAAGTGTGAGAAAGAGAGTAGAAAAAGAGAAGGTTGTACAGTAATATTAACAGATAATATAAAAAATAATAATAAGTGCCTTTTTGTCATGCCACTAAGCACATTCCCAAAGCAAGACTACAACTGACCAGCTTGAAGCATGTGTGGCTGAGTACCGATTGAAAACTATGAGAGCAAGAGTTCGGAAATCTGCAAAGGAACACTACCAGTCACTCATTCCCATCTACATTCTCAAAAAATTAACAACTAAATAATAATAATATATACATGACATTAACCAGTTACATTACAGTGTAGTACGACAATAAAATAAGAAAGTGTGTAACACCAAGAATACATCTTTCTGGAATGTTAAAATCTCTTTTAGCAATTTTTTTAATGTCTTTTAGCAATTAGAATGTAATGCTAGATGCATTCTTACAATTAGAACCGTAGACCGGTTTTGCTCTAATTAGAGCTCGTCAGTACAGCATATTAATTGCAGCAAAAATACACCTATAAATAGGGCTAAAGTAGCCAGCCTTCCAAAACTAAGTGAGATGTGAGACACGCTTTTTACACGTGCCGCCATCTCGTAGTAGTAGATTAGATTTTATTGTGAGTGGGCTATTTTAGTCCCTCCACCGCGACCTTAGGTCTATTGTGGCTCACGTCTAATTATTTAGATTTCACCCATCAATTCCAGCTCCCTGAGGGAGTCGATCTTTTCTTGAGGGTGAGAGTTTGTTTGGCAGGTGTACTGCCATCTAAGTAAAGTCGCTTGCCCGTTTCAAAGCTCAAAGAGAGATAACCTCTCTCCGAGTTCGTCTGGACCCGACATCTGTCAGTGTTTGTCTCGAGGCAGTATCATGAAGTCCCGCTCTCGAGCAGCATCTAGTCTCCAGTTGTAATCCACCCCTAGAGATCTCAGCTTCCCTCAGGCTCTTCCAAACCTGACACCTAACAGTGTTAAGACTCAAGGCAACATCCCATCGAGTCCCGCTCCCGAGCATCACCCCAGCGAGCCCGTCCGTCCGTTTCGTAGCACACAGTATGGGCTCCAAACTCCGGGTGTTTACCACTCTTCAGAGATCAGAGCCCCCCGGGACGTCTGGACACGACACACGCCAGGGCTCAATCCAGGGCGGTATCATCTGGAACCCCGCTCCCGAGTAACAACCAAGCGAGGCCAATAGTCAGTCTCTGAAGCCACAGTGGAGGCGCCAAACTCCGGGTGCATATCACTCCCCAGAGATGTCTGCCTCCCCTAGCCTCACCTGCACCAGACCCTCGCCAGTGTTTCATTGACTCGAGGCGGTATCATGAAGTCCCACCCTCGAGCAGCATCCAGGCAGGGTCGTTAGCCTGTATCGATGCTCACAGAGTAGGCCCAAGTCTCCAGGTGTAATCCACCCCTAGAGACCCCAGTCACCTCCGGGTTCGTCCAGGTCCAACACCTGCCAGCATTAGCTTAAATTTCACCCAACAAATCGAGCTTCCGACAGGAGACGACACCTGTGAGGTTAAACTTTGTTTGACAGATGTACTGCCATCTGAGCAAAGTCGCTTGCCCGTCTCAAAGTTCAAAGAGAGATAACCTCTACCCGAGTTCGTCTGGACCAGACATCCGTCAGTGTTTAACTCGGTGCAGTATCATGAAGTCCTGCATCCGAGCAGCATCTAAGTGAGGTCGTTTGTCCGTTTCGAAGCTCACAGAAGAGGCCTCAACCCTTAGTTTTATTCCACCCCTTAAGATCTCAGCTCTCCTCCGGGTTCGTCTAGACCCGACACCCACCAGTGCTAGACTCAAGGCGACATCCCATCGAGCCCCGCTCCCGAGCATCGCACAAGCGAGGCCGTCCGTCCGTCCGTTTCGAAGCACACCGTGGGGGCCCCAAACTCCGGGTGTCTACCACTCATCAGAGTTGTCAACCCCCTCCGGGTCGTCTACACACGACACCTGCCAGCACTCAACCCAAGGCGGCACCCATCCGGAACCCCGCTCCCGAGTAACAACGAAGCGCGGGCAACCATCCATTTCTAAGCCCAGAGTGGAGGCCTCAAAATCCAGGTGTACATCACTCCCCAGAGATATCCGCCTCCCTCGAGGCCCACATGGACAAGACCCACGCCAGTGTTTGATTCCAATTAGTCGCTTTTTACAACAGGCAGGAGTTACCTTGGGCCTATTCTTTTAGTTAGTCCCCGGACACACAGGGGACAAAGTAGTATGTTGTCACGGCAGCTCCAAATAACACAGAATCTTAAAAATGAAGACTATATACAACCAACTAACAATTTAGTAAATTGTCAGCCCTGGCCCATTCCTACCCTAATATAGGGACAAAGTATGTAAGGCTAGATGCATTCTCACCACAATTGTTAGTCGGTTCTATACAGTCTCTATTTTGTAACATTCTGTGTTATTTGGAGCTGCCGTGACAACATACTACTTGGTTCCGCAATGAAATGGCGGCACGTGTTTCGCGTCTTATATCTCACTTAGTTTTGGAAGGCTGGCTACCATAGCCGTATTACTTTATAGGTGTATTTTCGCTGCAATTAGTATGCCGTACTGACGAACTCTAATTAGAGCGAAACCGGTCTAACGTTCGAATTGTGGTGAGAATGCATCTAGCCTTACATACTTTGTCCCTATATTGGGATAGAAATGGGCGAGGGCTGACAATTTATTAAATTGTTAGTTGGTTGTATACAGTCTCTATTTTTTGACACTTTGTGTTATTTGGAGCTGCCATGACAACATACTACTTGGTTCCGTAACGAGATGGCGGCCCGTGTTTCGTGTCTTACATCTCACTTAGTTTTAGCAATCATAACTTACAGCTATATCAGAATACAAGATACTGTACATAGTGTTCTATGAGCGAATGTAATGAACATTAACAGGGTGGTGTCACACCCAGTGGTGTTTTATTCATAGCTTTGATAGGATTATGATTGTGTCAGGTCTTTGGGCCACTTCTTTCTCAGTCTTCTTTGGACAGAATCTTCTGTTAAGACTCTTGCAGTGTTATTTGGATGTACTTTTAGCTTTGTATGGTGTTTTGAAGCTTTCTGTTGAGATTTTATCGTTGGCCCAAGGAATGTTCAGTTCAGAGTATGTAAAGTATGATTTGTGACATACCATGGAGCGTCTGCCCTAATTCTCAGTGTTCTTAACTGGAACCTTTGTATAATATTTCCACTGGACCTGCTTAAGCATCCCTATAGTTCAATTCCATAGGTCCAGATTGGTTTGATTATTGCTTTGTAAATCATAAATTTGTTTTGAATACTCAACGGTAACTGTCTGTCTATCAGCCGGTACACATTCCTCACTTTTGTCTTCATCTCTATTTTCTTCCATATTAGTCTGTTGTCAAGATACAGCCCTAGCTATCTCGCTTTTTCTGCTTGTGATCACTGGTGGACAATTACTATGCTTAAGTGTTAAATACACTTGAACAGATTTTGATTTATTTGCCTTCATCTTTTTTCAGTTTTGAACCAGTTTCAGGTTTAAATGATTTTGTAGAATATCACAAACTCTTTGTGGATTTTTGTGTTCGGCAACTATTGCGGTGTCATCTGCGAAAGTGCCTGTCATTGTGTCTCCTGCTGTATATAGTAAATATAAGATGGGACACAGTACACTGCATCGAGGGACGCCAGATTTGATAGACTGAGTATCAGAGAGTTAATCCTTATACTTTATTTTGAAGAAGCGGTTGCTTAGGTAAGATTTAAGTAGTAGAAAATAATTGTGTGGCCATAATTTTTTAATTTCGTAGAGCGGGCCCTCACGCCAAACCTTGTCGAACGCTTGGCTAATATGCAGAAATACTCCTAAACAGTCCTGACCTGGATTCATTGCCCTCTGGATTTGTGGACAACTGCTGGATGGTGGAATGTTCTGACCTAAACCCAACTGGTGGTCTGGTAACCATGAATCAAGCAACTTGTCATTCGTTTCAAGATAACTGTCTCTAGTAGTTTGGATATCACTAAAAGCAAACTTATGGGCCTGTAAGACTTGACTTATCATGATTATCTGAGCAAATTTCAGCCGGTTTGGCCAGTATGTCAGTCGCAATATAGAATTTAATAATATTGTAATAATTCCTGTGTCTGCAAGTTCTTTTAGTATATTTTGTCTTGTAATGAGATCATATCCAGGACACTTTTTATGTCGAGGCTTATTTCTCGTTGACTTCTGACTTATTGAATTTTTGTATAGGCAGTCACATCTGACAAGGGGTTTCTAAAAAATGTTCCACTTCAGTATCCACGTTGTTTGGATCGTCTGGAGTAAAAACACTGGAAAGATGCCTAGCAAACAACTTTGCCTTTTCTTTATTGGATCTCGCCCATGAACCATCAGATTTACTTATTGGTGGAATATAAACATTATGCCTTATTTTTAACGAATATAAAGAAAATTTCGCTCATAGAGGTTTACCGACTTTCAAAATTTCGATTTTTTTTTCAAATGAACGCGAACTAGAACTCATATCCGAGATCCGTTTCAGACTTGACATGCTGTACATGGTTTACGAAACTTCTACGCCACTCAGAGACGCGCAGTTTTTTCCATTACACTGGAAAATTCCTTCCGGGGGCTAAGTTCGTTGGCCAGTTCTGAGAGTCAAGTTTTTAGTTTTTCCATGGAAAATTTGAGTTTTCTTTTTGAAAATGCTATATCTCTGAACCTTGACGATTTGTTATTAGAAATTTAACCCATATTGCCATCAAACTACAGATAAAATGTGCCAAAATTCAGTTCAGTTGAATTGCAATACAAAATATTTCTAGGATTACTTAAATTTAACATAATTTGCAAAATGCCGCTGAATGCGAGGCATATTCATAAAGCAGGGGCCTTTCGCTTATATTTAAATGTTAGCGGGTATGAACACAGTTTCATGCATGCATGTCCATCTACACGAAGCTACTGTCATTATTATTTTGTTTCAGTAGCTGTGTCCCCGTCTGTGAATGCAGATAGCAATGTCCAATTTCTCCTGCCAGTTGTGAAGTGCATGGTGTGATCAGATTTTTGTGTGCAATACTATGTGAAAACTGGAACCTGTGATGAGCACTAATAAGTACACTTGGAGAACCCAAATCACCACAACACATATTTCAGAGACCTTATGTTTCGTTGACCATGTCAACATCTTCAGAGGAAGAAAAATTCTAAAATTAAACTACTAGCTACCGTGTATTTATATCGCGTCTAGGTAAACGAACTAGTCCGAAGTAAAATTGTCATCGAAGACCCATCGTTTCTTTATTGTGTAGTGAAACTATGAGGTCGACGACCTGCTTTCTTCTGGTCGACAACTTTATGAGCCCTTATCTAATATAAGAATAATAGGTTTAAAAGGAACGGTACCGAGTTATTTTAGGAATCTGCACGTTCCCTTTCGATCTAGAAATTTACTATGTGGATATTGGAGCTAGCCGACAACCACATCTGGTGAGACAAACACAATAACCTCCGCTCTTTTTTTTTATATAGAAAACTAAACCTGGGTGTTTGGCTCACATTGTTAACTCTAACAAAGGATAAATAATTCAACTAAAATACTACATAAAAAATATATTTATATTGATTTGAATTCTTCGTAAACAGTATTTATATTGACTTCATAGATACACCAAAAACGAAAGGGTAATTTCAAGCCGTTTATTTTCACTTTGCATTTGACCACTTAAACACTCCTAATTTGTCAGGTAGAATAATAAATTACTGTCAATAACTCTGCCGGTCTATACATATACTAATCTCTACGCTTGTCTAGACTCAAAGACCCTTTCGTTTTTTGTGTATCTATGAAGTCAATATAAATACTGTTTACGAAGAATTCAAATCAATATAAATATATTTTTTATGTAGTATTTTAGTTGAATTATTTATCCTTTGTTAGAGTTAACAATGTGAGCCAAACACCCAGGTTTAGTTTTCTATATGAAAAAGAAGAGCGGAGGTTATTGTGTTTGTCTCGCCAGATGTGGTTGTCGGCTGGCTCCAATATCCACATAGTAAATTTCTAGATCGAAAGGGAAGGTGCATATTCCTAAAATAACTCGGTACCGTTCCTTTTAAACCTATTATTCTTATATTAGATAAGGGCTCACAAAGTTGTCGACCAGAAGATTAAAGCAGGTCGTCGACCTCATAGTTTCACTACACAATAAAGAAACGATGGGTCTTCGACGACAATTTTACTTCGGACTAGTTCGTTTACCTAGGCGCGATATAGATACACGGTAGCTAGTAGTTTAATTTTAGAATTTTTGTTCCTCTGAAATATGTGTTGTGGTGATTTGGGTTCTACAAGTGTACTTATTTTTGTGTGCAAAAGAATCTTCACCTGCTGACATTCATCAGGAGTTGTGTCTTTTATATGGACCTACAGTAATGAGTCAAGGAAACGTTAGATAGTCCCGTACAAATATGCAGTATTGCAGGCCCAGTATTCAGACCAACAAAATCGTGGACAAGTGAACTGAAAACTGCGTAGTGATCGGCGATTGACAATTAGGACTCTGGATAATGAATTTCTGCAAATTGGTCGCACTTCTATCTACACGATTGCCACAGAAAAGCTCGGATGTCCCAAATTGTGTGCAAGGTGAGCACCGAACATGCTCACCGACCAGCACAAAGAGCAAAGAATGTGTAGTAGACAAGCGTTTTTGGATCACTATCCACAAGATGGAGATAATTTGTTCTCCCACATTGTTACAGGCGACGAAACGTGGATATCCTACACCTACACAGAATTGAAACAACAGTGAACGCAGTGCCACCATTCAGGTTCACCTAAACTGAAAAAGCTTCAACAATCTCCATACTAGTCAAGAAATAATGGCTACTGTTTTTTTTTTTTTGGGACGAAAAGGGCGTCATTTTCGTTACTTTCATGGAATCTGTGTCAACAATTACAGCTGACACTACCGTGAAGCACCCCCCAAACTGAGACATGCGATTGAAAACTAACGTGGGAAAGTGTCTTCCAATGTAATCCTTCTTCATGAAAATGCACGTCTTCACACCACCGCCGTAGCCAAGAAGAAGATTCAAGATTTTAGTTGGGAACTTACTGACCACCCTCCATATAGCCCCGACCTTGCACACAGTGACTACTTCCTCTTCCTGCATTGGAGACAGTGGCTTGGTGGAAAACAGTTTGAAAACAAAGGGGCACTCAAGACTGCCGTTTTCAACTGGTTCTATCCCCAGGCGATATACTTCTATGCAGAAGGGTTAGAGAAACGGGTGCAGTGTTAAGAAAAGTGCTTACAACTGAATGGCGAGTATATGGAAAAGTGAAGTAGATATGTAGTAAACTGCCAGTAAAAACCTTTCCTCACATTTTTTTTTTTAAATGACAAACGGTCCTTACTTCATGAATATGCCTTGTATATTGCCTGTTGTTAGAAGAGGACAATATTGTGTGGTGTATAGATGTCCCATTTTGGTTGCAATTGCTGGGATCTCGGTTATTAGTAAAGATAAAACCTTGCAGTTTTCACGAACCGTAACTAATTTTTTTGTGAAACGAAAGATGCCACAAAATATCATAGCCCTCTTAGTGTCCGAGCTACAGGGTGATATTGAAAATATTGCATTTTCAGGTACCTACCCCTTGTATTTCACTTGTCTGACAACTTGTCACGGAAGGGTACAAACAAGTCCTTTTAGAACTTTTTACATGGAATCTGGTGGCTTAGTTAGTTTTTTTTTTTAAATAAATATTACTGGTTTTTAAATATTGACCAATGTTTTTTTTAAGGGGACACTGAGTATATTTGTCAAGAAATTTATTTGCATTTTCATAAGCGTCTCAAAAATATATAACATTAAGGGTCTATTTTTCTAAACAACTGAAAAATATCTGAATTTTCATGCAATCAAAATTTTGCAGTATGCTATGCAAAAAATGCTGCTGTTTATCATTTACTTGGAAACAAGTGACAGTTCCCAAAATTTTGCATTTTCAAATTTGGCTGGTTTTGTAGTATTTATTTATTGTGTAAAAGTATATTTGTGACAATGGCAGTAAACCAAGTTTTAGAACATTTTGTGAAATAAGATGTTAGCTCGTTTTATATCAAGTAATGAAATTGTTGAAGCGGCATCTAGGACGTTATTTTAACAGGTAAATAGTTGGTTTTCAGTTATGTTTAAATACTATTGCTTCATTTTTATTTAGATATCAAAACAGTGGGCAACCCAATACATCCACTTTTTACCAAATAAAAAAGACTGATCATTTAACAAACCTTGTTCAAAAACATATAATAAAGAAAATTGAGAGCTTGAGGAAGTCACAGTTTTGACTAATGCAGAAGCTTACCCTACAAACTCATATAGAGCCATTGAAAGGAGCGGGGGGATTCCAAAAGCTAAAGTTCGAAAGGTGTAGCATGGTTAGACATTTTGCAATGAAGGTTATATGGTCAGACGTAGCCCATTTTACTAATTCTGGCATACTTAATGGACACAATACCAGATGCTGGTCCCCGGAAAACTAACGCCAAATATTTCTCAGAAGACAGCAGGACAAGTTTGGTTTAAATGTGTCTTGCTTCATATTAGGAACGCAGATAGAATATCATATATTCAAGAGAAACCTAACGGCCAATCACTACATTGAAATTTTAGAGACAGCTATACCTGAATTGCTTGATGTTGCTTTAACGTGTGTAAATGAAATTAATTTTCAACAGAACGGGGCTCCTACACACAACTGTCAAATGGTGAGGTGATTTCTGGAAAATAATTTTCCAAATCAATGGATTGGAACCAATGGGCGGGCCTATAAGATGGCTCACTAGGTTCCCAGACTTGCCTATACTTTAGTGCTTATGTTACGATTTTCAATGTTGCTTTTGCTGATAGGCTTTTTGGATAATAATTATTTATTAATGTTATTTCCTTTTGTTACATAAATCTGAGTAGCACTGTTTTGTAAAAAATTAGCAACAGATATATTGATAAATAGCTGTTATTAAATAATTCTCTCAGTTTACCGTTAGCATATAGAAATAAATAAACAGCAGCATTTTTTTACATAGCCTACTGTTAAAATTTTGATTGTGACATGAAAATTATGATTTTTTCATTGTTAATTAAAATAGGCCCATAATGTTATATATTTTTGAGAAACTTGTGAAAATGCAAATTAATTTCTTGACAAATATACAGGGTGTCACATTTAAGAAAAACAAACATTGGTCAATACTTCCAAAACAGTAATATTTAGAAAAAACTAACAACACGACTAGATTATATGTAAAAAGTCCAAAAAGAATGTTTTCACCTTTTTGACACGGTGTCAAGACAACAAAAATGTAAGACCCGTCTGTGTACCAGATGTAGATGAGTTGTTCGTTAAGACTTGCACTCTCTGTCCTATCTTTGGCGGTAGTTTATGACCACGTCGAATGGAATTATGAATTCCAGTTTGGCTGACATTTGGTCTGGCGAGTGACTCCAAAGAAATAATTTGCAGGATTTTCAAGTGGCCAACCAAGTCTCCTGATTTGATTTTGTCTGCTTGGAATAGTCTTGAGGCACTTATGGAGTAAAATTCAACATTGTTTCTGATGCAGCTGTGGGGCATGCCATGCTTTGTGTTGAGGCTTGTTCCGTTTTCAGCCACCATACTACAGATGCATATGTGACCATGGGTTTGACCACAGTTTGGTACAGCGAGTATACCATTCTGGGATTCAGCCCCCATGTCTTTCCTAAGAGTCTATGGCACGTCCAGATTGCCATTGTGGCCCTCGAAAGAATTTTTTTGTGTGTGTTCCAATTCAGTTGATGGTCCAAGAAGATCCCCAAATACTTAACTTGATTGGAAAATTGTTTCTGTGTTCCACTTGGAATGGGGGCTTTTTAATTTAGTTTCTTTTTGTCCGTGAAAGGGACAAGAACTGTTTTATGAGGATTGGCATTTAGTCTCTCCATCTCACACATAGGCTGGATAATAAAACATTGTGCTTGCCCTTTACTGTTATGACATCATCTGCGTATCCTTGGACTATAAATCTAGCTCAGCTCAATGTAGTCACAAGTTTATTAACAAGCGACCACATCAGAGGTGATAGCACTCCTCTTTAAGGACAACATTACGCTGAGTTAGTCAGCAAAATCAATTCCACTTTGAGAAATCGGCAACAGCTTTCGATCTGAAACTCAGGGGTCCTGGTGAACGCATATGCTGAATCAACTATTCAACTTTTGGCACCAGGTGAACGTAGACAATGGCCGAGTACACCAAGAGCGAACAGTTGAATAGTGTGTCAATATATGCCTTCACCACTCCTGCTGAGTTTCTGCTGGAACTCAATTGTTGCCGATTTGTCAAAGTGAATGACAGCCAAACATCACAAAATACTGCCTGAAATCAACAGTGTGTTCATCAGTGTCCAACAGCTGTTAGCGCCTGGTGAACTCTGCCATTGTTTACTTGACAAAGCAGCTGGATTTTGTACAGATAATACTTTTCTGTTTTTATTCACATGGCTACAATTAATTGATGTAGGCTCTTATATAATGCAATTTAAGTAGATGATAGATAATTAAAATTTAATGTGGGTGTTCCACAAGGTTCCATTTTGGCTCCTACACTTATTCTTTTACACATAAATGACCCTCTGTCAACAGAATCCGAAACATAGCTTCACTGGTGATAGTACTCTTCACCACACGTTCTCATCGACTCTCACAATACCTGGTCTAGCTCCCTTATCAAGGAGAGTTGAAGTAACCATCTCCCTAAATGATGACATGTCCCAGAATTGCCTTTTCTCTAGGAAGTCATGTGCAGGGCCCAGAAGTTCAGATCGCTGGCAAAATACTGCCCAAAAAATCAATCATCTCTACATTGGGTTAGAGGATATTTGCTGGCCCTTGCATGTTTCCAATATTGCTAAAGCAGCAGCAGCAAAGAAGCTTGGGTTTCTGCTTCACGTTAAAAGTTATTTTCATCGTAACAGCTTTTGCTGATGTATAAAGCACAGGTACGTCCACACTTGGAATATTGTTCTCATATTTGGAGTGACGCCCCAAAGACAACTGTGTCTCTCCTAAATTCTATTCAATAACGAGCTGTTCGCCTTATAGGAGATTCATCTATCACAGTCAATCTCACTTCTCTCGACCACAGGAGAAAGGTTGGAGATCTCTGCCTCTTCTATCGATATTACTATCGACATTGCTTCTAAGAAATTTCTTCGTTAGTACCTCCGCTTGCGACCTTTAATCGACTAACCAGTATTTGTCGAAATGCACAAGCTTTTAGTGTCAAATTACCCACTCGTTCAACGATTCGTTACGAGTCTTCGTCTTTCCTAGAGCATCTAAGCCAAGGACTGACCTCTAGGCAGGCATATTTCTGAAGACATAACATCAAACTCTGCAAGAAACGACTGAACACCCATTTTGAAACGACCCCAGAGAGCAGTTTGAGTTTCACTCTTGGAAATTTAGCTAAACCCCATCATTTCTGTAAGGACAGTGGGGATCTTTAACATGCCCAATATCTCATGGTACACGGGACCGACGATTTTACGGTCACTTCAAACTCGATGTCACAACTTTTGTAGATGCTAATTTTAGAATAGGTATGTACTGAAAATGTGAATGAGCAGACTTTCTGACTGGGATTTGAACACCCGACCTTTGGTTTCAAAGGTTGGGCCATCAATGCCACCAATGCTAACACAAGACTTGTGCCTCTGCATTTTGACATAAGTAAATACTTGCTTTAAAAAACCCATGCAACTTGTACCTGATACTACATTGACTTTGTATTTAAAAACGAATTGTGTACTTTAATTCTGACATTAACATTTACCTTTAACATTCCAGAAAGGTTATCTCTTATTATACGAGGAAATATTTCACTATAGACAATTAATATTTTTTGTTTTTGAATCAAATAAGCTTTAACACAAATATAACATTAAAAATATTCTTTTTTATGTGTTAAAACTGACATGGATAACAAATTACTATGATGTAAAATTAAAAAACATACCCTTACTCAAGAAAATTAACCTCCATAAAATAATCTTCTAATTAAAGGAAAAACAAACTATTTTTTTACAAACAGTCTGCATACATTTGTAACACCAAAACCTACAGCATTCTGTTCATGTTCTGTAGTTATTTTCAGTATCATATTAATCATGTAAAAGTGTTAGTGATACTAGGAAATCTTTAGATCTTTTTTTTTTTTGGTGTTCCCTCAGGGCTCGTCCGCGGCCTTGCCGCCCCGATAGCACCGCAACCCTTGGTTGATTGTGCATACCCTTAGTCTTACTCCACCCATTCCAAGATCACTGTGCCTTGATCTAGTCTGCACAGCGATTGGTAGGGTGAAGTTTTATATTGCTCTGTCTCCGGTCTAGAGTGACCGTAGATCAGTTGTCTTCTACGGTCCAGAGCTATACACTCACACAGAATGTGCTGGGCTGATTCCTCCCCCTCGCCGCAGAGTCTGCATGCGAGGTCCCCTTCGAACCGCCCCATTTTATGCAGGTGTTTCTTGACGGCCATGTGTCCCGTCAAGAGACCTGTTATGTTTCTGAGCTGTCCTCTGCTAAGGTTTAGCAGCTCCACAGCTCTCTTTGAACTGGGTCCGTCAATTATTGACTTCCCATGTCTGAGCCCTGGACAGTCCGCCCAGTACACCATGTGTTGGTTTCTGACCCAGGACTTAATGGCTCCCCTGGCAGTGCTCTTTGACACGCCCAGAGCCGGTTCTGGTCCCATAAATGGTTCTGCTGACCCTCTCTTCGCGAGACTGTCAGCTTCTTCATTGCCTTTAACCCCCGAGTGACCTGGCACCCAGATGAGGGTCACCTCATTCTGCCCAGCCAGGTCGCTCGTCTCGTCTCGGCACTCACTCACCAGCCAGGAATTTACCCGTGGGCTACTTAGTGCCTTAAGGGCTGCCTGGCTGTCTGTGGCTATGAGGATCCGCTTGTTGGTGTAGCCCCTCCTCTTGTTCTCCCGCACACAGTGCAGGATGGCGTACATCTCGGCCTGAAACACCGTTGAATGGGCTCCGAGGGAAATACTATGACTTACCCTCGGTCCTTCCAAGTAAACACCTGCCCCCGTCCCACGCTCCCCGCCAGATCCGTCCGTGAACCAGACGAGCGCGTCCCGTGGCATGCCCGGCGTCTCCTCCCGCCATGCCTCGCGATCAGGGATTTCCACTGTAAAGTTGTTTTCCCTGCACTATCGCGGGCTCGCGAAGTCTGACCTCATTTCAAGCATGGGGTCCTTCACGATCTCCTGAATTTTGCAGTGGCCCCTGAAGCATCTTTAGATCTTACTGCTTAAAGAGCTCCGTAATACCTAAAGAACGCTAATAATTTTACTTGATGCTACAAAATTGAGAAGTCCTTGTATCAGCCATGTCATACTCACAATTTGGTTTTAGGAAAAATCGATCTACATCTCTAGCAGTAAGTAGCCTGGTGGATGATGTTTGCATCGGCTTCGAGAGGGGTGAGCATACCTATGCACAGCTTCTCGACCTGTCTAAGGCATTTGACTGTGTCTCTCATGATATTTCAATAAACAAGCTTCAGTTCTACGGCTTCGATACACACAGTATAACTTTTTAAAAATCATACCTGGAAGACCGATCTCAGTTTGTATCAGCTAATGGTGAAAAATCACCTACATTAGATCTAAAATACGGTGTGCCACAGAGATCGGTCCTTGGGCTTATTTTATTCTTGATATACATCAACGACCTACCAAAATCAACTGACTTGGGTAATTTTGTTCTATTTGTTGTCTCAGATCCAAACATCAATACAGTACACTCTACCATTAGCAGAATAAAAGATGTCTCTCATGATTGGTTCTCAGCAAATCAGATTAGCTTGAACAGCCTAAAATCGGAGTCTTTATTGTTTTCGTTAAAGCACAATCTCGTCATGGCGCTAACACCGAGCCTGTGAAGTTCCTTGGAGTTATGGTCGACAGCAAGCTGATTTGGGACTCACATTGCATCTATGCATGTCAGAGGGCATCCCGTGACATGTTTCTCCTGCGGAGTCTTTCGGCCCAAGTATCACTCCCACCTTAAAAAGTGCATACTATGGATGTGTGCATAGTATCTTAACTTATGCCATTCTGGTATGGGGGCAATCACCACACCCTGAATTTGTTTTCGCAACCCAACATATGGCAATCCGAATCCTGGGCGGTTTGGGGTATAGAGATGACTGTCGTGGCCACTTTAGAAGCTTTCAGATACTTACAATACATTGTGTCTATATTTTGCAGTGTCTTTTATATGTTAAGTGCCACGAGTCAGACTTCACTAAGCACAGTACCATTCACAGTTGTCTTACGTGTGGTAAAGATAACTTCGTAGTCGATTTCACGCGCTTAGAAAGAACCAGGAACGGAATCAACCACTATCGAATGAAATTTTATAACAAACTCCCTCATAATATAAGAAATTAACATTACAACAAATTCAAGTCTGCCATTAAGAACATTTTGATAAGCAATGCTTTTTATTCATTTGATGAATATTTTGCTTATCACATAAAATAAACGCTCCCACGCCATGCATGGATATTGTTGTATCGCGGGACTTTTGTTGACTTGTTCTGTTTTGTGCCGGTTTTTTTTTCGTTTTGTTTTTTGTTTGGATGTTAATCCACATTTTTATGTTTCTGTATATTCATGCAGGTTTTAATTGTGTGGTTTGACCTATGCTGCTGATTTGTATGTATATTTGTGGATAAGATATATGTCACTTTTGTGATTTCGTTTGTACGCATAAGTACATGACCTGTGTAATGCACCACTGTGCAAATACACCAATAAACAATTATTATTATTATTATTATGGTGAAACAAAACAAGTTGAGTTGTCTGAACGCTATGTTGACTGTGACTAAAAGGGGCATCTCACAAGGTTCAGTTTTAATCCTGATGCTATATCTTCTATACACAATGTCACATCTTTGATATCGCGGAGCAAAGAAGATATCTGCTTGTATTTGTGAAGCACTTAATATCTTGGAAAATGGTTCAGTGCAAAGGGGTTAAAATTGATTCTCACAAAAGCAGTATTGATACAATTTGTTAATGAGTCCCAGAGTGCGCCACTTAATATAAATTATAAAGGTACTCTTAACTCAAGTAAAACTACAAAGTTTCTGTGTGCCTGGATACAATGTCTTCTTAATGGGAAATCCCATGTGAGTTGTCTGGCTGGTTTCATACCATCGTTTGCATTTGCATTGCATACAGTGACTGGTGTAGTGAGTCGAGAGACAGCACTTATGACCTATCATGGATTTGTCCAATCTCGAATAAGCTATGGACTTATGTTTTAGGACAACTTAGCAGAAGCATTAACAATATTTAAGCTGCAGAAATGGTGTATACGAGCTACTTTCAACTTGAAGAAAAGAAATAGCTGTGTTGAAATCTTTAACAATTATGTTATACAGGGTGATTCATAAGTGGTGATCAAAAATGACCCATGTTCTTTGAACAATTTTAGAGAGGGTACGTCCTATAAAAAAAATTCCTATAATGCTTCATTAAAAAGATACAGGGTGTTGAAGTTGAATTTCAAAAAATAAAATTTTTTAAAAAGGAGCACATATATTTTGCTGAAACTTCGCATGTGTAGGCTGTTATAGAAGGCGCGTATTCTACCATAATAATTGAATCGGCTAAGCCAGCAGAGGCGCGCGTACCCCCATGTCATTGGTTATCCATCAAGAAAAAAACGGGTACGCCAATTATTTTTTTTTGTGAATCTTACTTTCATTCGTGAACAAAATGACTCTCTTGATAATTTTCTGTACGAGGCTTATTTGTCGAGTAAGCAATGCATCAGGTAAGTGTTTTAGAGCACAGTTCATGATTTTTAACCAGTCGTTGTTTGGTAGAAAATCGCAATGATACACTTTTATGCCTCCATTTGCCTGAATACACGCACGACATCTTTTTGATATGGAAAATTTAATGTCTTGATAATTTTTTGTACGACGATTATCTTTGTTGTATTTTAGTAAGTAGTAGTCTGGTTTGCCAAAGTTGTCATTATGTGTCACTTGACGTTTAGGTTAACAAGTTATTATTTTGAATAGGTGTAAGTGGTAAACTTTATAAAACTGCAAAATTGTCTACTCTTTTACTTCTTATAATGGAGTACACCTCAGAAGAGTATGCAGATATAATTTTTATCTACGGATATGCTGATGGAAATGCTCTAGCTGCTTGTCGGGAATATCAACGTAGGTTTCCCACTCGCTGTCAACCTACACCAAGGGTTTTTTCTCGATCGTTTTCAAGGCTTTGGCAGTGTGGTATTGGACAACGTCCTGACGCTAGAGCTAATGGTAGAAGACAACATCAACTTGAAGACGAAGAGAGAGTGGTGGATGCAGTGATGGATCAACCTTCTACAAGTACTCGGAGGATTGGCACGCAGTTACAATATTCTCAAAGCTTTGTTTGGAGAACTTTACATCGAGAAGCCTTACATCCATATCATCGACAGAATGTTCATTGACTTCTACCTGGAGATAATGTGCATCGACGAGTCTTTTGTGAATGGATGTTGGAAATGAACAATCAAAATATCTTATTGCCTAATCTAATCTTCTGGACTGACGAATCAACATTTACAAGAAATGGTATTTATAATTCTCATAATGAGCATGTCTGGTCATTGGAAAATTCACATGCAACAAGGACTCGCACATTTCAACATAGATTTTCCATTAACTTATGGTGTGGTATTTTTAACGGCTCACTGTTCATGGAAGTCCGGCCACAACGTTTAAATGGATCTTCGTACTTAGCGCTCCTAGAAAACCGCATAGAAAACATTCTAGATGGCATTCCACTAGCAACAAGAGGTATAATGTGGTACCAGCATGACGGTACACCAGCGCATCATAGTCGAAACGTTGTTACATGGCTACATGAACATTATAATGAAAGATGGATTGGCAGAACTGGACCAATACATTGGCCTGCAAGATCACCGGACTTAAACCCACTTGACTTCTATCTTTGTGGTGATTTTAAGCGACTGGTCTACAGTGAACAAATAAATACACCAGAGCAGCTACAACAACTGATAAATAATGCTTTTCGTCATATTCAAGCAACAATGAATCCTCAATACATTAAATTTTCCATATTAAAAAGATGCCGTGCGTGTATTCAGGCCAATGGAGGCATTTTTGAACATTTATTGTAATAAATAAATTACTATAAGCCTGATAAAAGTGTATCATTGCGATTTTCTACCAAACGACTGGTTAAAAATCATGAACTGTGCTCTAAAACACTTACCTGATTCATTGCTTACTCGTAAAATAAGCGTCGTACAGAAAATTATCAAGAGTCATTTTGTTCACGAATGAAAGTAAGATTCACAAAAAAAAATAATTGGCGTACCCGTTTTTTTCTTGATGGATAACCAATGACATGGGGGTACGCGCGCCACTGCTGGCTTAGCCGATTCAATTATTATGGTAGAATACGCGCCTTCTATAACAGCCTACACATGCGAAGTTTCAGCAAAATATATGTGCTCCTTTTTAAAAAATTTTATTTTTTGAAATTCAACTTCAACACCCTGTATCTTTTTAATGAAGCATTATAGGAATTTTTTTTATAGGACGTACCCTCTCTAAAATTGTTCAAAGAACATGGGGTTTCATTTTTGGTCACCACTTATGAATCACCCTGTATAATAAAAATAAAAAAATATCATTGGCGTACCCATTTTTTTCTTGAGGGATAACCAATGAAATGTTGGTAAGCGCGCCACTGCTGGATTAGCCGATTCAATTGTTATGGTAGAATACGCGCCTTTCATAACAGCCTACACATGCGAAGTTTCAGCAAAATATATGTGCTACTTTTTTAAAAATTGGGAAATTTTATTTTTTGAAATTCAACTTCAACACCCTGTATCTTTTTAATGAAGCATTATAGGAAAAAATTTTATAGGACATGCCCTCTCTAAAATTGTTCAAAGAACATGGGGTTTCATTTTTGGTCACCACTTATGAATCATCCTGTATTTACCCTTCCTTGTCTTCTTTATATATCCACACCCACACACAAACGCACGCACGCACGCATATATGAGTGGCAAAATTATGGAATAAATTAATTAAAATCTGAGTGATTTGTGCCTTGACGAAATGCTCGAACATGACTATAGTTGTTAAAAATACACATTTTTGCAGAACATTTACGTTTCTCCCACTCCTGCTTTTCAAATATGATGTAACCGACATTTTTTTTAAAGGCACTGGACGTTTTACCAGGGGACACCTATATAACTACTATAGAAATGAGTAAATGAAAAATTCAGAATGATTCTTAAACCCATAACTGTTGAAACCATGATGGTTTGAGGTTTTATTGGTTTTAATTTCTGAGTAAAATATTTGGTTTTAAATTATCAAATACACTTATTCTTACATTTCCAATGACACAAACCTGCTATTTATGTTTTGGTGTTACAACTGTCGACAGAGATAATCAAACTACATAAAACAAATAAAGCAGGAGTTCAGTGGTACCAACCTTCGTAATTGACCTGTCCGTCACCGTCAATGTCGGCCTCCCTGATCATCTCGTCGACCTCTTCGTCTGTGAGCTTCTCGCCAAGGTTCGTCATGACATGACGAAGTTCTGCCGCCGATATGAAACCATTGCCGTCTTTGTCGAAGACACGGAAAGCCTCGCGGATCTCCTCCTCGCTGTCAGTGTCCTTCATTTTCCTCGCCATCATGGTCAGGAATTCGGGAAAGTCTATTGTTCCGTTGCCTGATGAAATAAATAAATATCATACATAAACAGTGTTGTTTGGTGCTGTCAAATCATCACTTCCTCCAAAAATGTCTATAAAAAGTTATTTTTAAAGAAACTACGACGCATAGCATTCGGTAGCGAATAGCTGAAAATTCATAGCTCAGAAAACCCATGCATGTCTCACACTTGTAATAAGTATAGAGATTATTATCAGTCAGGAATATGTAATAATAATGTTATCTGACATTCCAGGTCATATAATTGAATAGGTTTTCAATTTTGAGCAGGTACCTGATCGATCAAATGAACTGATGTAAGTATGGAGCACTGATGAACGATTGTAAGCTCAAAAAAGATCACAACAAATTTTTAAACTATGTCCACATTCTGTGAAATATTTACAATTGCATACATTTCTCCACGCAATTTGCAAGAATTCTGCCAGGATTCCTTTTACTACTAATTACTTTTCAGGTGATTTAAACTGTCAAAACTAATATGCACAATTAATATTACAGTCGATTTGAGTTGCTTGTGGAATTTAATGTTGATGTTTCTTGATGTATATTATGTCAAAAATCAACAATCTTCGAGTTATATCGATTTTTTCAACAACAAAAAAAATTCAATGGCGTTTATAGTTTATTTTTGTACCTCCATCAAAATGCAACGTATAATCGCTTGTGAGTATTAACTACAGGGTACCCAGCAGAAATCAAAAATCAAATTCCCTGACATTTCCAGGCCCCTAGAGTACTTGTATCATAATACTCGCAATAAAAAAACACACATACCTGATTACTTGTTTCAAGAACAAAATCAATAGAAACTTTGAATAAAAAACTTACATAATCAAAAACATAAGTATGCTGAACTCCCTAAAATTTACAATATATAGCATTTTGAGAAGAAAATTTGCAATTTTTTTCATGGAAAAATTTGACTTTCATAACTGGCCGACGAACTTAGCCTCCGAAAGAATTTTACAGCGTGATGGAACAAACCACAAGTCTCTAGGTGGCGTAGAAACTTCATAAACCATGTTGTTCGTTTATATAAATTTGGATAAGGCTCAGAAATCGATTCCAAAAGCTCAGATTCGCGCCCATTGAAAATTCGAAAGTCGTTACCTCTCTAAAATCGAAATTTTATTTATGAAAATGCGCTGCAAAAATTAAACAAAGATACAGTTTTCACGCGCCATATACAAATGCCAAATATTTTGCAACTTTCAACAGGATCATAAAGGGTAAATAACATAAACACATTCAGCCAATACCTAAAACGCATTTTGCATTTTATGCATTCAAGGAAGAACATTCTAAGATGTACAAATGAGGCATGTTTGAGATAGATGAAGAAGAGGCTATTTATATCGGCGCATGATGTGGCATATGCTGCGTTCATTGGCGGATTTAAGTGATATTGGTACCCAAGGTAAGACACATTATTATCAAGATATATTTTCCTAGATATGAGAAAAATATTTACGTGAGAAAATTCATATTATATATATATATATATATATATATATATATATATATATATATATATATATATATATAATCATAATAAAAATGCATCTGCTAGTAACGAAACTTTATAAATATATAATTTCCAGGTTTTCTCGGTTTTTCAGGTCGCTGGGTGCCCTGTAACTAGATACAACAGTATTTCAGAATAGGGTAAACAATTCCGTAATTCATACCAGATGTGAGAAATTCAGCTGCCATTTTGAGCAAGTTTGGACCACTGTAACTTGCTTATTTCAAATAGAACATCCTGTATTTTAGTGAATTTTCTTTAAAAACATCACTAATGAGGTGTTCTGTTATATATATATATATATATATATATATATATATATATATATATATATATATATATATATATATATATATATATATATACACATCATACCGATAACTCAAAAAATAATGGGCCGATTTTGATAAAATTTTGGAGGTGCCTTCCTTTTGCAAGTGGCTTGGATAAGTTCGTTAGCCAGGAAAATCGGGACAGTTTTTTCTGGAAAATTTTTGTATTTCCGAAAATAACAAAGCTATGGCAACCAAATTTGGTACTTAGGTTTGCACTATTAAACTTACCCTACATGCCAAATCTCAGATCTCTAACATGAAATGAAAAAAAAATACAGGCATTTAAAAAATATATAATTGCATGCCACTGATGACCAGAGAAATGCACAAAACCAAAATATTTTGTGTGGATAACAAGATCTATTATATATTACAGACAAAGATTAGGTTTTCTTGGAGCAAAAAGTAAGAAATAATAGAAAAATTACTTTGAAAATTTTATCGTTTTTCTTCTTAAAATGTCAAAGTTGCGATTTAAAAACCCAAAATTTGCAATGTTTAGATGGAGAACCTGAAATACGGAATATGTAAAGCAAATGTCATAATAAATGTGTTTTACAAAACCTTAAGTTACTGCATCAACCATCATTGTCCTTCATTTTACTAAAATATTTACAGAAAATTCATTTCAAATAGACACCTTCTCTGATGATTTGGCAGTAGTTTCAGTTATAGAGTTTGTGGTTTAATAGTATATACTCTTTCGCGAATTTCTGTAGAAAAAAATCGTTATTGAGAAGACCGTGACTTTAATTTCTTTTTAAATATTTCCACAAAGGGGTGCGAACTAAGCGCCTCCGGGTTCAATTTCAGTTTTTACATGTTTAGATATATACAGGGTGGCGCATTTTTACTGTAAAGCTCAATATATCGGTTATTATACAAGATAGAGAAAAATATAAAGTAATTTTACGGTGTTTTGAGCTGCATCTTATAAAATTATGTGACAAATCACAGGCTGGCCCATAAGTCGTTGGTCATACAAGTTTTCTTGGTTGTTAATGGAACTGCCCATTTATTGTAGCGTTATTGCATTTTCCATCCAATTTTAATACATGCTTGTAAGGAGAAAATATTGATATTGCCCATTGTTTTCGACTTATTTCGATTATTTTCAACTTTTTACATTTTGGAACATATCAAAAATTGTGATACGGCGTTTTTACCAATGGAAATCGAAGTCCCATGAAAATGACGCATTTGGGGAGGTTTTCAATTATATTTACTAATAGATAGGAGAGTCTCATGAAATAAGTGATGCATTCAGAAAGGTTTTTCTTTAATATTATTTGTCAAAAAAAATCGAGATGCCATATACAGAGTGATCTCAAATAGTGACTGAGTTTGGATTTGGAAAAATTCGAACTGTCGTAACACAATTTTTTCAAATTGAACAACTCCCTATGCCTACAGACTCTAGTTTTGGAAATATTTTTTTGCATTTTCTTATTTTTCAAACTTAATTATAGGTTAGGTATATAATTTGAATTTTATGTATTCTTCAGGCAAAAAAAATCTGTTTTTTTTGTTTCCGTAGAGATCCTTTTTTTTTATAAAATTTTTGTGACATTTTGGCAATAAATGTTTAATAAGTTATTGTAAAAAAATTATTTTCGGATTTTCGTGAAAAAATTGTTTGCAAATTTTCATGTAATTTTTGTTTGTTTTTGGAGTTGCACCGGAAAGCCTTTTGTGAATAATTATATC
The DNA here is from genome assembly GCA_964006375.1 of Tillus elongatus. Classification (NCBI taxonomy): domain Eukaryota; kingdom Metazoa; phylum Arthropoda; class Insecta; order Coleoptera; family Cleridae; genus Tillus; species Tillus elongatus. The sequence goes on along the minus strand of OZ023262.1, from coordinate 60,052,883 downwards.
TTGCTAGGTGGGTAAATAGCCTTAACAGGTTCATTAGCCAGAAAAATCGGACGTTTTTTGGGGAACATCTTAAGTTTATTTTCGGAAAATTTGTGTACTTCTTCAAACAATAAAGATATTTTAATGAAATATGGTACATTGTTTTTACTATACAGGTCATACCGGTAATCAAATCTGATGCCTGCCTTCAATAAAAAACGACATTCGCTTTTAAAAGCATTTTTATGAAAATTCCCTACTATAACGCACTTGCTGCATCCAGACTTTTTCCGTTTGGGCAGTTCCACAGTTTTGTTACCTTCCAATTCATATTAGCATGTCTCATACCTAAATTCAATAGTTACCCAGATACAAGACCATTAAAAATGTGTTAGCCAAAAAACATTCTGCTCAGTAAGCCCTGGAATAAATGAGCCTTGCCTGGCCTTATTATGAAGTAACAACAAATTTGACAGATATGACGAGTGCAGTGATCGTTTGGACATGACACATATATATGTTTTTGTCGGTTGGGGCCTACTGAGAAAAAACATGTTTTAGCTCGCACTTTGTGAATATTTATGAGTAAAAAAACAATAAAACCTTGCTAGAAAAAGTTGACATCTTGTTTATTCATAAAAATTCATTATGTAAAAAAACATTATTCATGACAGATTAAATATGCCTACAACAATTATACAGATAATTTGAAAATGAGATTTCTTGATGGCTTCCTATGGCAATAATATGTTTAAGACAAATGCTCAAAAGATTTCCGCTGTCGTAAATAAGCGATAATTCGTCTCAGAATTTTGACTTTGTAGCACACTGTAGTGATACCACATTCATCTTACCAAAAGCATAACGTATTCGATCTTGCATATCTTCTTTTGTTGTAATGGGGTATGCATACACTTTATTTTTTATGTAACCCGAAATAAGCAAGTCAGGCGGTGTCAAATCTGGTGAGCAAGGGGGAAACATGTATGGACCTTTTTATGCATTCCACTTGCATCAAATATCTGTTCCAATGTATTGCTGACCAGATGGGTATTGGGTGGTGGTGCACCGTCTATTTGATGTAAAGCATTGAAACTTTCTTGTATGGGGAAATGTTCTAAAGCATCTCTCACCAATTCTTCAAGAGCCAAACATACTGTTCCCCTGTCAAGTTCTCATCGTAAAATTATACACAAAATTCGAGAATCCTTTATGTCGCAAAGTGCATTGAAACCCCAAGAATCTGGGAAATTTCACTCGCAGTACATATGTGGATTTTGTGCTGCCCAGTAGTGACTGTTATGGCGGTTAAACATGCCATTTTTACAAAACTTAGCTTCGTCTGTCCCATAGACTTATAATAAAAGGAGACTCGACTATTCATTCATAAATAGCCATTTGTTTTGTAACAACCATTAGCATAAGTGGGAAAGAGATGCAAGAGAGAGAGACCACATAACATTCCGACTCTCGACAACGTCGCAAATAATTCCGACTCGTGTTTGTTATGCCACCAGTGAAAAAATGAATCAAATTTTCCACACACCTGACACTGGCGAACCATGTTCTAATGTTTATAGATAAACTTTTCTTTAAATAACACAATTAAAACTTAAAAAAAATCACTAATACAAAATTTCCGACTGCTATCAACACCGCCTAAAGGTTGCAGTGCTATCGGGGCGGCAAGGCCGCGGACGAGCCCTGAGGGAACAAATAAAAAAAACACCGCCTAGAAGAGTTGTAAAATTGGGCCGCCGACGACTAATGACAGAAATGTTGACTGGAAGAAGTGAACAGGGTTGCCGCTTGATATTGAGATTCTAGCATTACTGGGCGTGAACGAACGTTTGGCAACAGTGTTAGGTAAAGCGTAGTAAAATTATACAGTGTAGCATACAATCGCCCGAATACATTAATATGTTATCAGATCTCTGATTGCTTTAAAATGTAAATAATTGTATCTCTATTCTTTATATATCTATGGTCTGTCCATATTATATCCTCTGTGAAGCGTTCATTTTCTTGTATTCTAGTCAGTACCCACTCACAGTGTCATATGACGTAATGAATCTTCGGCTTTCAGATTATACACCAACTGAAACTTGGGCGGATGCCATTCATACTTCCTCAAAAGTCTGTGGAATGTTCTTCTTGAGATTCTAAGTTCTTTCTCAGCATTTTTTAAAGAATTCCTAGAATGCGCGTGAAAGTAACCAAGAACTGTAACTTCATCATCCTGGGTGTATTGAGTTTGCCTGGAAAATGTCGGCTTGAAAGAACCACATTGCCTGCAATTTCTCAGGATCCGATTAATTACATTTTTAGTTAGTTTGGGGATGTTCTACTTACAATTCTATTACACTCCCCATAAATTATTAAAATATCGAGGAAATATTCATTAGAAAAACTGACGAGACATATTTATCCATCTGTAACAACTCTCTTACCAAACTGTTGTTTACATGAATAACAAACTGTTTTGGTGAAAGCTGTCAAAATTTGCTGACTTTGTCAAAGCACACTATACTGTGAATTATATTTATTCATGTGACCAAGAACCATTATTGTATTAATGATCATATATCTGGGTAACTATTGAATTTAGGTATAGGACTAGTAATATGGATTGGAAGATAACAAAATAGTGGAACTGCCCAAATGAAAAAGTTCGGGACGCAGCAAGTGCGTTATGGTAGTGAATTTTCATTAAAATGTTATTAATAGCGAATGTGTTTTTTTTTAAAAAGCAGACATCAAATTTGGTAACCAGTATAACCTATATAGTAGAAACAATGTGCCATGTTTCATCAAAATGACTTTATTGTTTGAAAATGTACAAAAATTCCCGAAAGAAACTTAAAGTGTTCCCGAAAAAACTGGTTTCTTGGTCAACCTTATAGGTTAATAGCAATTTGAGCTGTTCAAATATGAAACATTTGATCAAAATTCGCTACCATAACGCACTTGCTGCGTCCAGAATTTCTTTTCTTACAAACATGCGTTGTATTTTGATGGAAAATGCAATAACATATAGAGAAAGGAATTTTTATCACCAACGACTTATGGGCCAGCCAGTGATTGTAGAAATAATTTTTTAAGATGTAGCTCAGGACACCCTATATTGAATGTATACAAATTGTTTTCGTATCTTGTATAATAACGGATATATTGAGCTTTATTGATTTTTTACGAAAATTCGACAAAAATTATATGTATTACACGATAAACTCTATAGCTAAGACTACTGCCAAAGCATCAGAGAAAGGGTCTATTTGAAATGAATTTTCTGGAAATATTTTAGTAAAATGAAGGACAATGACGGTTGAAGCTAAGACCTCAGGGTTTGTAACATTCTTCCCGAGACATTTTCTTCCCAAAGCTTTGTATTAGTTTCAGCTTATTTGCCTAAATGTTGCCAATTTTGACCTTTTAAATTGTGACTTTGACGTTTTGAGGAACACCCTAATTTATTTGTCTTTAAATGCCTATAACTTTTTTACCTTCTAACCTACTGAGCGAAATTTTGGTACGTAACTTTTCTATAACTGTATGTACCGGCGTACCAAATTTGGTTGCCCTTACTTTGTTATTTCCGGAGATTGTTCGAAAGAAAACACAAAATTTTCAGAGAAAACCTGGTGCGATTTTCCTGGCTAACGAACTTCTCCAAGCCACCTGCAAAAGGAAGGCACCTACCAAATTTCATCAAAATCGGTCCATTATTTTTTGAGTTAACACGGAGTTAACACGGATCTCGTCATTAGAGAATTTTTTTAAAGAAAATTCACTAAAAATACAGAGCGTTCTATTTGAAACAAGCAAGTTATAGTGGTCCAAACTTGCACAAAATGACAGCTGAATATCTCACACCCAGTATAAGTTACAAAATTATCTATCCCATTCTAAAATAATGTTATATGTATCACACGATTAGAGAAAGCTACATTGATTTCTGGTGGAGATACAACAAAATATGAACAGGATTTTAATTTTTTTTCCGAAAAAATCGATATAACTTGAAGACCGTTGATTTTTGACATAAGGTACATCAATAAACATCAACATCAAATTTCACAAGGAACTCAAAATTGAATAAAAGATGGCATGTTCCATTTAAAATAAGAAAATAGGAAAGTTGATAGGCATCTTCGGTACAACGGGAAAATGTAATTTTTCACATCACTATTTTCATTGGACTGGCTTTGTCGAAAACATGAGTCAGAATTTTCAGAAATCAAATCATTTTAGTTTTTCGTATTCTTCTAATGCACGCTCGATGTGTCCTACCCTGTATAGTCAGGCAAAAATGATTTATTTCATTGGCAAGGCTAATATAATCTGTGGGTTGTGTTAAAAAAAAACTTTGTTCTATATCTCCACAGCAACTAAAAACCACATAATATGATAACATAAAACACATTACCGCAATAATGAGTAAGTTATTGTTTTTTAATGATAGCATTAAAATAATAAGTTTACTTCCATGACACACTAAGAAATTGATAAATCACATAAAAGTTATTGTTTTCTTTGAGCCTGGATAGACCTAGAAAGTAGGGTATTAGTATGAATAAAATTCAAAATTGCATCTTGACCACTAACCGATACTGATACTAGCAAAGTGCAAAAACACATTAAGAAATAATAAATAACATACAAGGAAATAAAATGTACACTAACTAAAAGATGCAGAGGAACTGGAGCAACACCCAGGTGGTGAAGGTTTCGATTAAGGTTTAAGATGGGTGAAGAAGGAAAACTTCTGGACGCAGCAAGTACGTTATGGTGGTGAATTTTCATCAAAAATGTTTTTAATAGCAAAAATGTGTGTGTTTTTTTAAAGAAAGCAGGCATCCAATTTGGTTACCAGTATAACCTTTATAGTAAAAATAATGTGCCATGTTTCATCAAAATAACTTTATTGTTTAAAAATGTACAAAAATTTCCGAAAGTGTTCCCGAAAAAACTCGTTTCTTGGTCAACCTTATAGGTTAATAGCAAATTGAGCTATCCAAATATGAAGCATTTGATCAAAATTCGCTACCATAACGCACTTACTGCGTCCAGAAATTCTTTTCTTACAAACATGCATTATATTTCGATGGAAATGCAAAATGCAATAACATAAGGCGTGTTTGATTAAAAAAAAAAAATTGTATCACCAACGACTTATGGGCCAACCTGCGATTGTAGAAATATTTTTGTTAAGATGTAGCATAACACACCCTATAATTAATATATACAATTTTTTTTCATATCTTGTATAATAACGGATATATATATGGAGCTTTATTGATTTTTTTTAAGGAAAATTCGACAAAAATTATGTCATTACACGATAAACTCTATAGCTAAGGCTACTGCCAAACATCAGAGAAAGGGTCTATTTAAAATGAATTTTCTGGAAATATTTTAGTAAAATGAAGGACAATGACGGTTGAAACTAAGACTTCAGGGTACATTCTTCTTGAGACATTTTCTTTCCATAGCCCGTATGAGATTCAAGTTCTTTGCCAAAATCTTGCTAATTTTGACGTTTTAAATCGCAAGTTTGACGTTTTGAGGAAACCCAAATTTATTTTCATTTAAATGCCTATAACTTTTTTGTCTTTTGACCTACAGAGCTAAATATTGGTAGGTGACTTACCTACAAGGATATAAACCCACGTACCAAATTTGGTTGCCCTTACTTTGTTAATTCCAAAGATTTAATTTTTTTTCGAAAGAAAACCAAAAATTTTCTGTGAAAACATGGCCCGAGTTTCCTGGATAACGAATTTATCCAAGCCATTTGCAAAAGGAAGGTATTCACAAAATTTAATCAAAATCGGCCTATTATTTTTTGAGTTATCGTATATATATATATATATATATATATATATATATATATATATATATATATATATATATATATATATATATATATATATATATATATATATATATATAATATAAACATATAAAAATTGAAACTGACCCCGCATATGTGTTCTGGGGGGCTTAATTAGCGCTCATTTAAAGAAATGTTTTCAAAATTCAAAAGTCTGGATCTCCTCATTAGTGAATTTTTTTAAAAAAATTCACTAAAATTTAGTTTCAATAAATTTTGGTACCAACGTCAAAATTTTAAGTGTATCATTAGGTGATAGATGTCCAACATATTTAGAACGATCTTGGCAAAATTATGTCAAAATACTACACAAGTCGCAGGACTTATTTTTATAGGCATATTTTACAGTTTTAAAGAAGAAAGATTATTTTAGTGAATTTTTATTTGAAAAAATTCGCTATAAGAGAGGTATCAATGGTGAGACTTTGCAAACATTTTTTCAAAAGGGCGCGAATTTGGGCCCCTAGAACCTGAAACAAAGTTCCGTTTGAATTTTTATATGTTAAAGCAAAGAAACTATCACAAATGACAAATCTCTCCCCTGCCCCTCCCTGTAAGGGTGCCAACCTAACGGGCAATGTCTGGCGGGAAATTCAAATTCAAATACCTATATACGAGCTTGCATCAACTGTAGATATAAACAAATTTAAAAAAGCCTGGACGCAGCAAGTGCGTTATGGTAGTGAATTTTCATAGAAATGATCTGGCACAAAATATTTTATAACTTTTTTTTCTTGTAACATAGAAATCTAAATTTTGGTGTATAGTTTACTTTTTATATCTTAAACCTACCTACCAAATTTGGTTATCATAGATTTTTTATTTTTTAAGATAAATTTTTTTTCAAATGAACACTCAAAATTTTCCCGGAAAACTTTGTCCGATTTTTTTTATTAACGAACTTGTCACAGCCATTTACAAAAGGAAGGTACGTGCCAAATTTTATCAAAATCGGCCTATTATTCTTTGAGATAAAATTTTTTTCGAATGAAAACTCAAAATTTTCCCGGAAAACCTCGTCCGATTTTCCTGACTAACAAACTTGTCAAAGCTATTTACAAAAGAAAGGTACATGCCAAATTTTATTAAAATCGGCTAATTACTTTTTGAGATAAGAATTTTTTTCGAATGAAAACTCAAAATTTTCCCGGAAAACCTCGTCCGATTTTCCTGACTAACGAACTTATCCAAGCTATTTACAAAAGAAAAGTACGTGCCAAATTTTATCAAAATCGGCCCATTATTTTTTGAGTTATCGGTGTGATACATATACATATATATATATATATATATATATATATATATATATATATATATATATATATATATATATATATATATATATATATATATATATATATATATATACATATATATAAACATATAAAAATTGAAACTGACCCCGGATATGGGTTCTAGGGGTCCTAGATCGCGCTCATTTGAAGAAATTTTTTCAAAATTCAAAAGTCGAGATCTCCTCATTGGTGAATTTTTTCTAAGAAAATTCACTAATATGATACAAAAAATGTAGGAAAGAAAAACAAAAATGGATGGCAAAAAAATATCAGAGAAATCAAATATGACATGAAGACAGGACGGCCTTGCCGAGCGTAACAACTACAATTTAAACCAGAACAAAAAGTAAAAGCATTAAAATTTCACGATGCAGCGAGTGCGTTATGGTAGCGAATTTTCATTAAATGCTTCAAATTTCAATCTCAATTTTCTATACAGCTAGCAAGTTGAATTTTGGTGTGTGGTAAGGTCTTTACCAGAGCAACATACCTGTCAATTTTCATTAAAATAACTGTTACTTTTTGAGGCATTAATTTTATTCGGAAAAATCTTTTTTTTTTGTAAATAAAAATCAGATCGGGCTGGCTAACGAACTTGTCCAAGCTATTAATAAAAAGAAAAGTAATCACTTTTTGAGTATATATTTTTGGATATATATATATATATATATATATATATATATATATATATATATATATATATATATATATATATATATATATATATATATATATATATATTGGGGCTTCCATAACTCGAGTCTAATTATTTGATTGCTCGATTTTTTTTTACTAAGAACATTAAATTTGAAACAGATTTGAGATTTCGATTCACAGAGATGCCAACAAGTGAAAATGACTCATTACTTTGAATAACTTGGTTGTTCATTGTGATGGGTCTAGGGCTGCTGTATCTTTTATGAGAAAGAAAGCAATACTGAGATTTGGTGGGGTTGAATTGTACAAGATTTCTACTTCCCCAGTCTAATGTTTTTTTGGAGATCCACTGAGACAGAACCCTCCATGAGTCTGCGATCCTCATCTAATTGGGCCAAAGATACAGGCTTAGAATATTATATATTTGAGTGGAGGGTGCTGTCGTCCGCGTAGCTGTGAACTGGGTTGGATGTGCTAGAGAGGTCATTGATGTGGAGAAGAAACAAAGTAGGGGCTAAAGCTGAACCTTAAGGAACTCCTGCATTAATTGGATATAGTTTAGAGGAATGGCCATCCACGACAACAGAAATGTTCCGGTTGGAGAGGAACTTTGCTGTCCAGGTACATAGTTTCGGTGGTAGGCCATAAGCGGGAAGTTTATTAAGCAGTGCTGCGTGCCAGACCTGGTCGAATGCTTTGGATATGTCTAGAGCGACAATCTGGGATTCACTGCGTAGTTCCATAGACTTGTTCCAAGAAATTTTTTTTAAGGAAAACACCAATTTATTTTTCTTTAAATGCGTGTAACTTTTTTGTCTTTTGACCTACAGAGCTAAATTTTGGAAGGTAATTTACCTATAGCGATATGAACTCGTGTACCAAATTTGGTTGCCCTTACTTTGTTATTTCCTGATATAATTTTTTTTCGAAAGAAAACAAAACAAAAATCCGGGAAAACATCCGCCGATTTTCCTGGCTAACGAACTTATCCAAGCCTCTTGCAAAAGCAAGGTATTCACCAAATTTAGTCAAAATCGGCTCATTATTTTTTGAGTTATCGGTGTAATACATACATACACATTAATACATACATACATACATACATACATACATATATATATATATATATATATATATATATATATATATATATCTATATATATATATATATATATATATATATATATATATATATAAACATATAAAAATCGAAAGTGACCCCCCGATATGTGTTCCAGGGAGCCTAATTAGCGCTCATTTAAAGAAACTGTTTCAAAATTCAAAAGTCGAGATCTCCTCATTAGTGAATTTTTTTAAAGAAAATTCACTAAAACTAAAAATCAACATGACAAAAACAAAACTAATTAAGGTAAGTAAGGTTAGGACTGTGAAAGTGAATACAAAGCTTAACAGCCAACCACTTGAATCTTGGGAGTATTATATAATATGATAAATGGAAAAAAAAAACTCAAGGATAGCGATGGCAAAGCAAGCATTCAATAGGCAAAGTACTCTCCTCACTAAAAAAAAAAACATTTTAACTTGGTCCTGTAGAAGAGGTACATTAAGTCATATGTACGGGGTAGATTGTTATAATGTATCACATTGTGTGAATTAATGTAAACACTGGGAATTTTTGTATTATTTCAACATGGCAACATTCCTGTCTCCATTCTGACCGATGTTTCTCGACATATCCCATTACTTGTCATTCTGCATTAAGTGATTGTCCTATGTCAATCGTTTTGCCAGTTATTGTAACTAATTACACGTGTTTATGTGGTTTTGGGAGAAATAGCACATTTTAGTTAGTTCTTAGTGGTTGTGGCATCATGGACATTACGCCAAACAAAGGATAACTGCAGTTAGTGAGCACTTATCCATGATACAAAGAAATATTGCTAGTGAGTGTTCTGTAAGCTTGTGAGCTGTAAATAAGGTAATTATAGCAAAAAATGGAGATTGGAGTGGGGAAATGTGAAAGAAAACGCAAGACAACTTGTTTCTTTTGAGAAATAGCAAGCTGAACCCCAGAAAGACAAGCTATCTTCAGCAACACTTAGAAAAGGCTGGAGTGAAAATTCACTCTTAACTAAACAATTCGTATACGCCTTTTGGAGGGAGCAAGAAAAGGTGTGAGACTTCAAAAGAAACAGCTTCTGACGGAGGCTACCTTAAAAAAGACTGATTTGGCCAAAAAAAAAAATGCTCGTTGGAAAGAAGAACACTGGAGAAATGGCTTGTTCTTAGATGAGACATAGCTTTTGGTGCAGGGGTACAATCAAAATTCATGCGAAAAGGTGAGGACAAAACGTTAACTGCAGCTCAGTAGGTCCAGACAGTGAAACATCCAGTCAAAAAGGTATTTGGGGAGGGGTAGTGATGGGAAAAACCGTTATTTTCTATTAACAGTTAAAGCCGTTTACGTTATTTCATAATAACCGTTGAAAATAACAGCTTCAGTTATTTCGCTGTTATTTTGAACTGCGCTGTTATTTTGAACTGGATAGTCGATCGATAGTATCCTACATTCCCAAAGCTGTGAGCGAGAGTGAGCACACTAGAGTATAAATAACGTGTTTCCTGTTAAGTAATATGTTATGAAGTAAAGTCTGCTCTGTACTGCATAGCATACCCATACATATTTATCATTCCCAGTCTCATGTCCATTCATCCCGTTAAATAGTTAAATTTAACAGTTGCCGAAGAAAACCGATGTCTATTCATCGAACCTAGTTGCAGTGGAACTGAAACAGATACGACTCCGAATTCTAGTTTAGTGTAAAAAGCGTTATTTTATAATCTGTTATTTTTATAAATCCACAACTGGTGGTTACCGTGGCGGCTCGACAACCGTTTAAAAATAACCGACAGTTAAATAACGACCCATCACAAGGGAGGGGGGCTGTTTTAGCATCTTTTTTTTTCTTCAATAAATGGAATTTAACCTAAATGTGCCTGTGTTCACATTAATTTGCACAATACTATATGGGGTGGAAAGCTGGGCTTAAGACTAAGCAGGACATGAAAAGAATAGAAGCTTTAAATGTGGACAAGGCACACCAATCAAAAGGAGAATAAAAATGCAGTGGAAAAGATGGGAGAAGAAAGATTCTTACTTAAAAACAAATTGCAAGTAGGAAGGCAATATTTTTGAGCATAGTTTGAAACATAGTAACTTTCTGTCAAAATTTATTGAGATCCTGAGACAATAACTTTCCAAAGGACACACGCTTGGAAAAAGGTGAAGAGGTAAACCAAAAAGAAAACTTCTGGAAAACCTCGCACAACTGATCTGAGTGTGGAAGCTAAGATCAAATGGAAAGAGCTGCTGGTTGTGCCGTCCAGGCGACATTGCCTTAATGTTGTGATTATTATTTTAATCTATAGAAACTTGCTAAATTTGTGACCAGAACCTATATAAAAATTTTAACAATACTGTTAAATTCTGCATAATTAGTGGTAAAAAAAAAACAATTAAATTTTTACTTCTACATTGTCAATGCGTGTGGAAGTGGGGCATCGATTGCTCTAAAGGGCTGCCTGAACTGACCTTCCTGAACTACACTGTAGATCAGGAAGGTCAGTTCAGGCAGGCCCCTAGAACAATAAGCACCGTCCGGCAGAAGGATGTGGCAACAGCGTGTGAACTCAAACGACAAAATTCTAGTGTGTGAGGACTCGCGAGCATAAACTGCAGATTTACCAAAATCTTTTTTCGCTTAAACGTAGTAAAAAGTGTCAAAACATAAGAAAACATGATTGGAAGCGTTTTTTTTTGTCTGTATATCTGTAGCCACAATAACGAATAGAGATATCGTCTTTAAATTTAGTATACAGTTAGAACTCAAGAAATGAGCGGTTCAGATAATTTTTGGGTAAAATCGCTCTAGGGGGTGGGGAATGAACAAGGTTGATTTGGTGAAAATTGTCATTTTTTGTTGTTAAAACTCGAATAATACGTTTCAGGGTTTGTTTGTTAGAAAACTTTCAATTTCATCACACATCTGGTATTGTGTGTTGAAATTAAATTAGGGGTTGGGGTTGAATATGTGGGGGTAAAATATCGGTGACACAAATTTTGAATTTTGTTTGCTAAAATAGCTTAAAAATTCTCAAAACATATAGAAAAATTGAATCTCGAACGATTTTTCTGGTCTGTCAGTTTGTCTGTCAGTTGGTCGGTCTGTATGTCTGTCTGTTAGTAGGCGCAATAACTTTGGAACGAATTGAGATATCATCTTCAAATTTGGTATCCAGCTAACACCCCACCAAGGAACGCTTTGAATTGTTTTTGGGTAAGATCACTTCAGGTAATAATGGGTGAGTTGGTGGAAATTGACATTTCTTCATTAAAACTCGAGTAATATAACATTTCAAAAGTTTATGTGTACAGGAATAAGAATATTTTCTTTGTGGTCAAGTCATGGACCATAAATTTATTTTATGAGAATGTCTGCCTGAGGAGAGTAGATTATTACAGTTATGTGGAAGTTATTATTCAATCTGCAGCAATATTTTAACTCGAGATTGAAAAAACATTTTTTAAAACAAAAATTTTTCAATTTCACCTTTATCTTAAATAATTTCTTTCTAAATCTCAAGGCCCAATGATGAATAATAATTAAAGTCGAGCCTATGAAAGCAAAAGCAGTTTTTTGTCTATGTTACCAGTTGAATTATAAATAGAAATAAGTACACTTTGAGAACACCCAAATCACCACAACACATATTTTCAGAGACCTTACGATCGTTTCGTTGACAAAGTCAACATCTTCAGAGGAAGATAAATTCATCTGAAGATGTTGACTTTGTCAACGAAACGATCGTAAGGTCTCTGAAAATATGTGTTGTGGTGATTTGGGTGTTCTCAAAGTGTACTTATTAGTGCTCATCACAGGTTCCAGTTTTTACATAGTATAAATAGAAATGTTAGTTTAACAAGCAAACAATTTGTAATCACTGGACGAGTTTTTACTATCATGAATGGTTGAATTCTGTTTTTTTTTTCAATTTGATGAATAATTTCAACTATGTTATAGGGATGAATGAAGTAACATTACGAGATGGTACAATATTTTTAATTTGCTCCGAAACATAACAAATTTACTCTGCTCTGTCAGGGACACAAACCCAATCTGGCAATGGAGATGTCAAACTTGAGAGCTTGTCATTAACCAGTTTGCAAACAGGGCCACAATGGCTTAATTTAGGGGCTAAACAGCATGATTACCACAAATTAATTAGATGTTGGACAATATATTTTCTTACTAATGTAAACCTGCTGCATCAATTTCTGCACATTTGCACAAATTATAGTACAGGAGGATAATTTGCATTTAACTATTAAAAAGTTTGACAATTACAATTTCCAGCCAGCTTTAATCTAAAATGTAGAGGGGAAGAGATAACGGTTCAGTGATAAGAAGGTAAGGTGCGAGTAATTTTTCGCAAAAGGTGTTTACACAGAACAAAGCTTTTCCTGATTTTCTTACTGACATGACATTTCGGGGACGGTCGACTTTACCGCAACTGGAATCTAACAAAACGGCGCACCCCACAAGAAAGAGTATGTAACGTAGATTTATAATCCGGAAAAAATTTTATGGAAAAACCAGAAATAACAATAATTGAGAAATGAAATTCCAAAAAATGCACGAATTTCACGTTTCGAACTGTCAATTTTCAGCAGCGTTGCCACATTTAATGAATGCACTGCCAGGCAGTGCTTACTTACTTATCGGCCTGCCTGACCTAACCTTGACCTGACATTCCCCCAGTATCAAGTAAATAGCTTCGAAACTGACAACAATGCCTATCATGTCAACGAAACAACAGTCATAACCTCAGCTACAAAAATATACGTTTTTGTTGCAAATCGAAACGTTTTAATTGCATTTATCATTGAAAGGTTATTAAAAGCGAAATATACCACACTGTTTTACTTTATTAAGGTATGTACAACTGTTTTTAGGCCATATTCCATTATAATCACGTTAATATGTAGTTGCGGTTAAGTCGACCGTCACCCATTTTTCATTAACTAATATAATAGCTATTAGATGTATCAAACTTAGAAATAATTAAATGCAAATATCATTTAAATACATTTCTTGTAGTAAATTCTATATGTATGCAGAGATAAAAGAATTTGTGTAATTTATATAGGTACTTAGTATGCAAAAATAGATTATACAAGCTAAAATACATAAAAAAATCTCAATTTCACGTCAATTTATTTATTGAAGGTGTTTCCAATGAATCAAAACCTTGCCAAAAAATTCAGTATTTGTTTCAAGTTAGATATCCATATTAGAATTGTAATCAGTGGTTAATCATTTCAATGATTCAACTTCTTTATCACATCATGAGACACACAATAACTCAGCCAACACATCAAATTCCATAAAAGATAACAGGAGTTATCTAAATGGGCTAAAATGATTACAACTTTTTTACTTGAATGTACTTAAGGATGACATTTCAAACATTATTGATCCCCTTATAAAACATAATGAAAATGATACCAAAAATATTTAACTTTCACGAACAAAAAATGCAATAAAAAAATAATTAAGCATAATTAAACGGCATTACAAATTGGCTGATAGGCGTCAGGATTCAATAATTCCTCTAGAACTTGACAGTTATGAAGTCATCAATATGGGTGACTAATGACATTAAATGTGGACTTTTGAATACAAACTAGTGACATTGCCACACTGCAAATAAATTAACACACTTCAAACAATTCGTTTTATAAACTAGCATTGTACTTACTTTATAACGTCTTAATTTCATAATTAAAATAGTTAATTTGCGGAAACAAGCTAATTTCTGGAAAGGATACTGTCATCTACTTGAAATAAAATGATTGCACTTCCCGTTAAAACAACTACAAGCAGTGACAAATGTATAGGTGGTACTCACCATCGGCATCTACTTCATTGATCATATCCTGTAATTCTGCTTCTGTGGGATTTTGTCCTAGAGATCTCATAACTGTTCCTAATTCTTTAGTTGTAATTGTACCATCTCCATCTTTGTCGAACAATGAGAATGCCTCTTTGAATTCCGCAATTTGTTCTTCTGTGAGTTGGTCAGCCTAAAATTAATAACATAATCATACGTGGGCTACTTCGAAATATGTTTGACACCAGCCACATAACCGTTACAACTATAATCAAACGTATTACTTAATTATTTAAAGCAAAGTAAACACCCTACAGTGCAACAGATCAATACACTAACGATATTTCCAGCGTTTTTAAAACACCTTTGGAGTAATAGCCAAAAATCACTTTCCTAGCTAAATTAAAAACGAAATTTCAAACCAGCAGTTAGAAGTTCCGCATTGCGGTAAAATAATACACCGGTGAACGAGATATTACACTTTTGACAGATATTTACAAACTTTCTCCAAAGGTTAGCTGGAAAATATTTGTTGAAAATGATTCCGGATAAAACACAGCAAGTTTATTGTATGGCGATGGTTAAATTCATTCACTCACCATTTTGATATATAAAGATTTAAAGATACAACAATGAAACGCTCCTGATGATTCCTAGTACACTCACAAAATCACTCTACGAAGTGCACCAGCCAACTGTCTTTTCTCGTTTTGTTTAGGGGGAAGCGCGGTTGGTGGGGGAAAGGGATTGTCTCTGCGAAACCACTACCGCCAAAGCGCAATAGTGCGGCTACGACATAAACGAGTAAATATTCCTACGCTTGATAACTGTGAAATTCAAAATGTCATTTTCTAAACCCCAACAACGCAAAATTGTGACCGCACAAATTTAGATAGATAGTGACAGTTCTAGCACAGGTAACTTACTATACACTTGATGGCTTATATTTTTACGTGTGTTAGAAATACTATTTTTTGAAGCGGAGGATATTCATGTTGTAACGTCGGGTGCGGCTTGTTTACAACGTATATCTCGTAAAACCGAGCGTTTGGATTGGTTTTCATCTACCTGCAATGCGTCAAGCGCCGGACGGACCTGCCTTTCGCACGCGGTTAACTATCGGCGCTTTGCGTCGACTACAGGAGGACGCGTCTTTCGTTGCGGGTGCGGTAGATCTCTAGTCCCCAGCCCACCCTGATGTTTCGCAAACATTCAACCCCCTTAATCCCTGGAATACACAGAAAGAGTTATCCTGTTTTTAGTAACGGATATCAAAATAGATATATTTTTAGATGCCTACAGATTTATTCAAATAATAATGTACCGCTAATTATTTTCGTATGTCGTTGGTACAAATAGGGAATGTAAATTGTACGGGTTAAATAATTTAATAGTAATATCTGCGCTTATAGGTATTTACCCAGAATGTAATCACGGAGCTTTTTAAATCTGTGCATTAACTTAATTAAAGTAGGTACCTAGTAGCGCTATATCGGTATTTCATATTAGTCTCGAAAAACCTCCAGCTTTTAATTGCCTATGGCCTACTATGTTATACCTATTAGCTATTCATGAAACTATAACAACGATTTATAAACTTTTCACTTCGATTATTATTTTAAGGATTTTAATTAAATTAATAACATCAGTAACATGTCATATATGTATAGATATAATTTTTGAGTAAATAACTTACTACAGATGAATCTCTTCAGTTGATTTGTTTTAATTTACATCTCTTAAAAAAAATCACCCACGGCGCTCAATAAATTTTAATATTTTGCGAGTTTTTATTTAAAAAAATTCGCTTATATAATAGAGAGTTACCGATGGTGAGACTTTGCAAAATTTTCATCAAATGAGCGCGAATTTGGGCCCTTATAGAACCCGAAAGCAAGATCCGATTGAATTTAGGATATATATATATATATATATATATATATATATATATATATATATATATATATATATATATATATATATATATATATATATATATATATATATATATATATATATATATATATATATATATATATATATATATATATATATATATATATATATATATATGAAACTTGACAAGAAGGCAAGAATCTTTATTTTATTAATAGCTTGGATGAGTTCGTTAGCCAGCCCTATCTGACCAGTTTTCCCAAACAAACAAAATTGTATCTCAAAAAATAACAAAGTTATTTTGATGAAATTTGGTTGATATGATGCCCTCGTAACTGCCTAATTACTACATATCAAAATTCAACTTTCTAGGTTTATAGAAAATTGTAGAAATGTGAAGCATTTAAAGAAAATTCGCTACCATATCGCACTTGCTGCGTCCGGAAATTTTTGTTATACTAGTTAATAGGTATACCTACCTATCTATATAGGTCGTATATACCTATAATAAGTTACTGCATTATGCATCACATTAAATTAAACTAAAAATTCTGGACACAACAAGTGCGTTATGGTAGTGAATTTTCATAACAATTAAATGGCACATATAGGTAGGTATGTATGTCTTCTTTAATGAAAAGCATCAAATTTGGTCAACAGATATATGAAGTTTATAGTAGACACAATGTATATTTCATCAAAACAACTTTATTGTTTGACCTACAAAAATTTTCCGAAAATAAACTTAAAAACAAACTGGACCTATTTTCCTGGCCCACGAACCTATTCAAGCAATTTACAGAAAAACTACACCTGTCAAGATATAATATTCCTCAAGGTTCAGCTTTAGCGCCTACTTTGTTTCTTCTCCACATCAATGACCTCCTCTCTAGCACATCCAACCCAGTTCACAGTTACGCGGACGACATCACCCTCCACTCAAATACACAATATTCTAAGCCTGTCTCTTTAGCCCAACTAGATGAGGATCGCAGACTCATGAAGGGTTCTGTCTCCGTGGATCTTCAAAAAATATTAGACTGGGGAAGTAGAAATCTTGTACAATTCAACCCCACCAAATCACAGTCTTGCTTTCTTTCTCATAAGAGATACACCAGCCCTAGACCCATCACAATAAACAACCAAGTTATTCAAAGTAATGAGTCCTTTTCACTTGTTGGCATTTCTGTGGATCGAAATCTTGGCACCAACATGTCACATCAATTGCAGAAGCGGCTGCTAAGAAATGAGGTTTCCTCCTCCGAGCTCGCAAATACTTTTCACCAGCTAATCTTTATACCTTATATACTTCACAAATAAGGCCAAACCTCGAATACTGTTCCTATATCTGAGGTGCAGCTGCCGCTTCTACACTCGCTATCCTGGACTCCATTCAAAAGAGAGCTATACGTCTCATCGGTGACCCTACCCACACCCAAAGGCTGCCATCCCTTGCCCACCGACGTGCCGTTGGTGACCTCTCCCCCTTCTCTCTCTCTCTCTCTCTCTATCTCTCTCTCCCTCTCTCTCTTATATATATATATATATATATATATATATATATATATATATATATATATATATATATATATATATATATATATATATATATATATATATATATATATATATATATATATCTGCACGGGCACTGCTCAGAGGAGCTTTCTTCCATAGTTCCTCCACCTGCTGCCCCCAACAGATCTACCAGGGGAACAGAGCGAATGCACCCTTTTACTGTCCAGGTCACCAAACATAGAACATCTTGTTATGCCCGCTCTTTTGTCCCGAGGACCTCCAAGTTGTGGAATTCTTTGCCGGCACATGTTTTCCTTTTCCCCCGAACCTCCAAACCTTCAAGTCCAGAATTAACAAGTTGCCTCTTTCCTCCTTGTCGACACCCACGGTACGATAGTATTTAGGCTGTAAGTTCTCGTGGTGTGTTGTTGAAATATAAAAAGGAAGCTTTTTGATCAAACCTATACCTATTCATGAAAATAACGTTTAAACATTAGTTAATTATTATTAAATTAGCAACATTTCACAAAAATTTTACAAAAAATATATTCTACGAAAACACCAAAAAAAGGCTGCAAAAACTAGATGGTTTTTACAGCAAAATTTGCTGAAAAAAAATACATAAAAATCTGTACGCAGCAAGTGCGTTGTGGTAATGAATTTTCATTTAAATGTTTTTAATATCATATATGTTTTTTAAGGAAGCAGGCATCCAATTTGGTTACCAATATAACCTATATAGTAGAAACAATATACCATATTTCCCCAGAATTACTTTATGGTTAGAAAAAGTACCACAATTTTCCCAAAATAAATTTAAAATGTTCCCAAAAAGACTGGTCCGATTTTCCTGGTCAACGTACTTGTCCAAGCTACCTACCCACCTACCAAGATATAATTATATCCAAAAGATTTTCGACAAAAGTTTCAAAAACATTTTTTTCATGAAAATTTGCAAACAGTTTTTTTGACAAAAATCCGAAAACATTTTTTTACAATGGCTTATTAAACATTTATTATTGATTACCAAAATTTCACAAATATTTTACAAACAATGATTTCTACGCAAACGCAAAAAAATTGTATACGGGACCTCGATTTTTTTCTCGAATAATATAAACGAAAAACCTCTGAATGCATCATTTTCATGGGACGTTGCTATATGTTGGTAAAAACGCCGTATCATAATTTTTGATATGTGCCAAAAATGTGAAACAATTGACATAACTCGAAAACGATGAACGCTATTAATTTTTTTTTAGAAACATGCACTATAATTGGATGGAAAATGCAAAAATGCAATAATATAAGAGGTGTTCGATTTGAAAAAAGAAAATTTGTATCACTAACAATTTATGGGCCATTCTGTGATTGTCGAAATAATTATATAAGATGCGGCTCAAGACACACTATAATTAACGTATACAATTTTTCTAGTACCGGCAATATTGAGGTTTGCCGTAAAAATGCGCCACCTTGCATATATGTAAACAAATAAAAACTAAATAATAAAACTCTGGGCGCAGCAAGTGCGTTATGGTAGTGAATTTTCATTAAAATGTTTTTAATAGCAAATATGTGTGTTTTTAGTGAATTTTCTTAAAAAAAATTCACTAATGAGGAGATCCCGACTTTTGAATTTTGAAAAAATTTCTTCAAATGAGCGCTAATTAGGCCCCCCAGAACACATATCCGGGGTCGGTTTAAATTTTTATATGTATATATATATATATATATATATATATATATATATATATATATATATATATATATATATATATATATATATATATATATATATATATATATATATATGTATCACACCGATAACTCAAAAAATAATGGGCCGATTTTGATTAAATTTGGTGAATAAATTCCTTTTGCAAATGGCTTGGATAAGTTCGTTAGCCAGGAAAATCTGTCGAGGTTTTCCCGGAAAATTTTGTGTTTTCTTTCAAAAAAAATTTATATCTCCGGAATTAACAAAGTAAGGGCCACCAATCATATTCATATGCGGATTTATATCATTATAGGCAAGTTACCTACCAAAATTTAGCTCCGTAGGTTAAAGGATAAAAAAGTTACAGGCATTCAAAAAAAAAAAAATTTGGATTTTCCTCAAAACGTCAAAATTGCGATTTTAAACGTCAAAATTGGTGAGTACATTTTCCTTTCGCAAGTCCCTTGGATAATTTTGTTAGCCAGGAAAATCCGCCGAGGTTTTCCCGGAAAAAATTGTGTTTTCAGTTTTCATTCGCAAAATATTTATATCTCCAAAATTAACAAAGTAAGGGCAACCATTTGGTAAGCTGGTTTATATCGTTATAGGTGTGCCACCTACCAAAACTTAGCTCTGTAGGTCAAAAGACAAAAAAGTTATGGGCATTTAAAGAAAAATAAATTGGGGGTTTCCTCAAAACGTCAAAGTGACAATTGAAAACGTCAAAATTCGCAACATTTAGGCAAATAACTTGAATCTAATACGATCTATGGAAAGAAAATGTCTCAAGAAGAATGTTTTACGTACACCGAACTCTTAGTTTCAACCGTTATTGTCCTTCATTTTACTAAAATATTTCCAGAAAATTCATTTCTAATAGACCCTTTCTCTGATGCTTGGCAGTAGCCTTAGCTATAGAGTTTATTGTTTAATGGTATATAATTTTTGTCGAATTTTCGTAAAAAAATCAATAAAGCTCAATATATTCGTTATTATACAAGATATGAAAAAATATTGTATACATTAATTATACGGTGTTTTGAGCTACATCTTAAAAAATTATTGCGACAATCACAGGCTGGCCCATAAGTCGTTGGTGATACAAATAATTTTTTTTGTCGAAAACGCCTTATTTTTTTGCATTTTCCATCGAAATATAATGCATGTTTGTAAGTTAAGAAATTCTGGAGGCAGCAAGTGCGTTGTGGTTGCGAATTTTGATTAAATGCTTCATATTTGAAAAGCTCAATTTGCTATTAACCTATAAGGTTGACCAAGAAACGGATTTTTTCAGTAACACTTTTGGTTTACTTTTGGAAATTTCTGTACGTTTTCAAACAATCAAGTTATTTTGATGAAACATGGCACATTGTTTTTACTATATATGTTATACTGGTAATCAAATTTGATGCCTGCTTTTTCTATATAGGTTATACTGGTAACCAAAATTTATGTCTGCTTTCTTAAAAAGAAAACACACATATTTGCAATAAAAACATTTTAATGAAAATTCACTACCATAACGCACTTGCTGCGTCTTATCTTTTTTTTAAGAAAGCAGGCATCAAATTTTGTTACCAGTATAACTTATATAGTAAAACCAATCTGCCGTGTTTCATCAAAATAACTGTATTGTTTGGAAATTTACAAAAATTTCCGAAAGTAAACTTAAAGTGTTCCCGAAAAACTCGTTTCTTGGTCAACCTTATAGGTTAATAGCAAATTGAGCTATTCAAATATGAAGCATATGATCAAAATTCGCTACCATAACGCACTTGCTGCGTCCAGAATCTCTTTTCTTACAAACATGCATTCTATTTCGATGAAAAATGCAAAAATGCAATAAGATAAGGCGCGTTCGACAAAAAAAAGAAAATGTATATCACCAACGACTTATGACCCACCTGTGATTGTAGAAATATGTAGCTCAAGGCACCCTATAATTGTATACATATATAAATGTATACAATTTTTTTCATATATTGCATAATATCGGATATATTGAGCTTTATTGATTTTTATTTATTAGTGAATTTTCGTAGAAAAAATTCACTAATGGGGAGATCCCGACTTTTGAATTTTGAAAAAAATTTTGCAAATGAGCGCGAACTAGGACCCCTAGAACCCATATCCGGGGTCAGTTTCAATTTTTATATGTTTATATATATATATATATATATATATATATATATATATATATATATATATATATATATATATATCACACCGATAACTCAAAAAATAATGGGCTGATTTTGATAAAATTTGGCATGTACGTTTCTTTTCTAAATGGCTTGGATAAGTTCGTTAGTCAGGAAAATCAGACTAGGTTTTCCGGGAAAATTTTGAGTTTTCATTCGAAAAAAATTCTTATCTCAAAAAGTAATAAGCCGATTTAAATAAAATTTGGCATGTACCTTACTTTTGTAAATGTCTTTGACAAGTTTGTTAGTCAGAAAAATCTGACGAGGTTTTCCGGGAAAATTTTGAGTTTTCATTAGAAAAAAATGTTTATCTCAAAGAATAATAGGTGGATTTTGATAAAATTTGGCATGTACCTTCCTTTTGTAAATGGCTTTGACAATTTTGTTAATCAGAAAAATCGGATGAGGTTTTCCGAAAAAAATTGTAAGTTTTCATTTGAAAAAAAAATTATCTTAAAAAATAAAAAATCTATGATAACCAAATTTGGTAGGTAGGTTTACAATATAAAAAGTAAACTATACACCAAAATTTGGATTTCTATGTTACAAGAAAAAAAAGTTATAATGAAATATTTTGTGCCAGATCATTTCTATGAAAATTCACTACCATAACGCACTTGCTGCGTCCAGGCTTTTTATTATATATCTACCATTAAACAATAAACTCTATAGCTAACGCTACTGCCAAAGCATCAGAGAAAGGGTCTATTTGAAATGAATTTTCTGGAAACATTTTAGTAAAATGAAGGACAATGACGGTTGACACTAAGACTTCAGGGTTTGTAAAACATCCTTCTTGAGACATTTTCATTTCATAGCCCGTGTTAGATTCAAGTTCTTTGCTTAAATGTTGTCAATTTTGACGTTTTAAATCTCAACTTTGACGTTTTGAGGAAAACCCCAATTTATTTCTCTTTAAATGCCTATATAACTTTTTTGTCTTTTGACCTACCAGCTAAATTTTGGTAGGTAATTTACCTATAACTGTATAAACCCGTGTGCCAAATTTGGCTGCCCTTACTTTGTTATTCCGGGAAAGTCTTGGGTTTTCTTTCGAACAAAATTTGTATCTCAAAAAATAAAAAGCTATGGTAACCAAATTCAGTATGTAGGTTTACGATATAAAAAGTAAACTATACACCAAAATTTTGATTACTATGTTACAAGAAAATAAAGTTATAAAAAATATTTGGTGCTAGATCATTTCTATGAAAATTCATTACCATACCGCATTTGCTGCGTCCAGACTTTTTAAAGTTTGATTAAACACACATTATGTATACATTTTCTTAAAACTGGCCAACTCTTACTGGTGTTCGGATTTTTTTGATAGTCAGTATATAAATCTTTTTTAAGACATTCTATAAAAGTCTGGACGCAGAAAGTGCGTTATGGTAGTGAATTTTCATAGAAATGATCTGGCAACAAATATTTTTTTATAATTTTTTTTTCTTGTAACATAGAAATATAAATTTTGGTATATAGTTATTCCTTTTAATATAGTTAACTTACATACCAAATTTGGTTACCATAGCTTTTCTATTTTTTGAGATAAAAATTTTTCCGATAGAAAACCCAAATCTTTTCTGGAAAACCTTGTCGATTTTCCTGGCTAACGAACTTATCCAAGCTACTTACAAAAGGAAAGTACGTACCAAATTTTAGCAAAATCGTACCATTATTTTTTGAGTTATCGGTATATATATATATATATATATATATATATATATATATATATATATATATATATATATATATATATATATAAACATATAAAAATTGAAACCTCGGATATGCATTTTAGGGGTCCTAGTTCCCACTCATTTGAAGAATTTCAAAATTCAAAAGTCCCTATTAGTTTTTTTCTAAGAAAATTCGCTAATATAGTATACTCGTAAAATGATTATATTCTATAACAACTGCTATCTATAATGTTATAAGATACACATTTTTCCTTAATATTAACGTCACTGTTTGATTACCCTAAAAAAGCAGTTTAACTGGAGAAAACGAAATTATACCAGACAATTAAGATACCTATATAGTATTGGTTCATATTTCTACCTAGTATCTAAATATCTAGATATAAAATATCTACACGATAATTCCTTTACTTTACCTTGAGCGATTATACATTAGATGATAATGCACAAATTTTAAAAAGTTTTAAATTATGTTAAACTGGACTGGAATGGAGGCATAGGCGCAGTATTTTAGTGAATTTTCTTTAAAATATTCACTAATTAGCAGATCACGACTTTTGAATTTTGAAAAAACTTCTTCAAATGAGCACGAACTAGGCCCGGGGGTCAGTTCTAATTTTTATATGTATATATATATATATATATATATATATATATATATATATATATATATATATATATATATATATATATATATATATATATATATATATATATATATATATATCACACCGATAACTCAAAAACGAATGGACCGATTTTGATCAAATTGGGTGAATACCTTCCTTTTGTAAATGGCTTGGATAAATTCGTTAGCGAGGAAAATCAGACCAGTTTTTCCGGGAAAATCTTGGGTTTTCGTTCGGAAAATTTTAGTATCTCCGGAAATAATAAAGCTATACCAACAAAGTTTGTTACACTAGTTTCTATCATAAAGTGTATCCTATGTACCGAAATTCAGATTTATAAATTAAAAGACCAAAAAAGTTATAAGCCTCTGATTACGAAAGTTGAAACGTCAAAATTGATAATTCTGGTGGTCGTACTAATGCGCTTTGTAAGTGATAAATAAAAATTGTTTGGTGTAAATAATAAAAAAGTCGTGGACGCAGCAATTGCGTTATGCTAGTGAATTTTCTTTAATGTTTTTAATATAGCAAATCTGTCTTTTTCTGAAGAAAGAATGCATCAAATTGTATTACCAGTATAACCTATATACTAGAAAAAATGCACAATATTTCATCAAAATAACCGTATTGTTTGAAAATGTACCAAAAATTTTCGAAAATAAACTTAAAATGTTCCCGAAAAAACTGGTTTCTTGGTTTAGGGTGGATAACTTTAGATTAAATAGCAAATTAAGTTATTGAAATTTGAAGCATTTATTAAAAATTCGCTACCATAATGCACCTGCAGCGTCCAGATTCTATTTTCTTACAAACATGCATTATATTTCGATGCAAAATGCAAAAAGTCTGGACGCAGCAAGTGCGTTATAGTAGTGAATTTTCATAAAAAGAAAGTAGGCATGAAATTTGGTTACCAGTATAGCCTATATAGTAGAAACAATGTGCCATGTTTCATCAAAATAACTTTATTGTTTGAAAATGTATAAAAATCTCCGAAAGTAAACTTAAAGTGTTTCCGAATAAACTGATTTCTTGGTCAACCTTATGGGTTAATAGCAAATTGAGCTATTCAAATTTGAAGCATTTAATGAAAATTCGCCGCCATTACTAACTTGCTGCGTCCCGAATTTCTTTTCTTACAAACATACATTATATTTCGATGGAAACTGCAAAAAAATGCAATAACATAAGGCGTGTTCGACTAAAAAAAAAACGAAATTTGTATCACCAACGACTAATGGGCCAGCCTGTGATTGTAGAAATATTTTTTTAAGATGTAGCTCAAATACCCTATAATTAATGTATACAATTTTTTTTCGTATCTTGTATAATAACGGATATATTGAGCTTTATTGATTTCTTTACGAAAATTCGACAAAAATTATATACCATCAAACGATAAACTCTATAGCTAAGACTACTGTCAAAGCATCAGAGAAAGGATCTATTTAAAATGAATTTTCTGGAAATATTTTAGCAAAATGAAGGACAATGACGGCTGAAGCTAAGACTTGGCTTTGAAAAACATTCTTCTTGAGACATTTTCTTTCCATAGCCTGTACTAGTTTCAGGTTTTTTGCCTAAATGTTGCCAATTTTGGCGTTTTAAATCGCGACTTTAACGTTTTGAGGAAAACCCCAATTTATTTTTCTTTAAATGCCTATAACTTTTTTTCTTTTAACCCACAGAGCCAAATTTTGGTACGTAATTTACCTATAACGATATACACCCGCTTACTAAATTTGGTTGCCCTGACTGTGTTATTTCCGGAGATATATTTTTTTTTCGAAAGAAAATAAAACATTAAAAAGCCTGGACGCAGCAAGTGCGTTATGGTAGTGAATTTTCATAGAAATGATCTGGCACAAAATATTTTATTATAACTTTTTTTTCTTGTAACATAGAAATCTAAATTTTGGTCTATAGTTTACTTTTTATATCGTAAACCTACCTACCAAATTTGGTTATCATAAATTTCTTATTTTTTAAGATAATTTTTTTTTTTCAAATTAAAACTCAAAATTTTCCCGGAAAACCTCGTCCGATCTTTTTGATTAACGAACTTGTCAAAGTCATTTACAAAAGGAAGGTACATGCAAAATTTTATCAAAATCGGCCTATTATTCTTTGAGATAAAAATTTTCTTCGAATGAAAACTCAAAATTTTCCCGGAAAACCTCGTCCGATTTTCTTGACTAACAAACTTGTCAAAGCCATTTACAAAGGAAAGGTACATGCCAAATTTTATTAAAATCGGCTTATTACTTTTTGAGATAGGAATTTTTTTCGAATGAAAACTCAAAATTTTCCCGGAAAACCTCGTCCGATTTTGCTGGCTAACGAACTTATCCAAGCCATTTACAAAAGAAAGGTACATGGCGAATTTTATCAAAATCGGCTTATTATTTTTTGAGTTATCGGTGTGATACATATATATATATATATATATATATATATATATATATATATATATATATATATATATATATATATATATATATATATATAAACATATAAAAATTGAAACTGACCCCGGATATGGGTTCTAGGAATCCTAGAACGCGCTCATTTGAAGAAATTTTTTCAAAATTCAAAAGTCGAGATCTCCTCATTAGTGAATTTTTTCTAAGAAAATTCACTTAAAACCTAAGCCGATTTTTCTGGCTATCGAACTTATCCAAGGCCTTGAAGAAGGAAGGTACTCACCAAAATTTAATCAAAATCGGCCCATTCTTTTTTGAGTTATCGTTGTGATACACACACACACAAACTATATATATATATATATATATATATATATATATATATATATATATATATATATATATATATATATATATATATATATATAGATATAAAAATTGAAACTGACCCCGGATGTGTTCTAGGGGGCCTAATTAGCGCTCATTTGAAGAAATTTTTTCAAAATTGAAAAATCGAAATTTTTTCAAAATTGAAAAATCGAAATCTCCTCATTAGTGATTGTTTTTTAAGAAAATTCACTAAAATACACCAACGACTTTTTAGCCACTCTGTGATTGAAAAAATAATTTTATAAGATGCAGCTTGAGACACCCTATAATATAAACGTATACAACTTTTTTTCGCATCTTGTATAATAACGGATATATTGAGCTTTACACTATATATATTCGCTAAAAATTATACACCATTAAACCATAAACTCTATAAGTAAAACTACTGCTACAGCAAAGGGTCTATTTGAACTGAATTTTCTGGAAATATTTTAGTAAAATGATGGACATGGCGGTTGAAGCTGAAACTTAAGGGTTTGTAAAACACTCTACATGCTACATTTTCTCTGCATAACCCGTATTCGTTTCAGGTTCTTTGCGTAAATCTTGTCAGTACCCCAAAAATAAAAATCCATGGGTGTTATATCAGGATTTCGAGCACACCAATGAACCGGCCCATTGTTACAAATGACACGATTATTAAAATTTTGTTACAAAAATTATTTGACGATCCTAGCATTGTGAGCTGGACAACCGTCTTGTTGGTACCAAATCTCGTCTATCATGAACTCTTCGAATTGTTGGTAAGATATGATTTCTCAATAGATTAAGATACCTTGCCCCAGTTAAATTATTTAAAAAAAAGAACGGACCACCAATGAAGTTACCTGAATTTTTTTTAAATGAACTGTCCAATCTACAAATAAAAATAACAGTTTTTTACCTAATAAGCCGCAGCAAACATTAATACCAAATCTGTCTTGCAATCGTCTTTCTTCCTTTAGATGGGGATTTTCATTTGCCCAATAATGCCTATTATGGCGATTATACACACTACAATTTGTAAATCTGGATTCATCAGTCCATATTATGTTCAAATGAACCATTTGCAAAATTGAAGTCGCTTAGCGTAATCGTCAACATTTAAGCCTTGTAGGATTGCAGGTTTGTATGGATGGTAATGTATTTGTTTGAATACACGGTATACCGTACTTTTTGGAATGTCAATTTGTTCACCATAAAACCGAACAGATTGCAGAGGGTTTTCGTTTGAAACCTGTAAGACGGCATTATTTCTTTCTTCATTTCTAGGCATTGGTAGTTCCTTTGCGTGGAAACTACCGTCGTTGAATATATTGGCCACTATCCTGCGAAATATTTTGGTGTTTGGTTGTCGTCTTTCTGGGTAGTGGTTTTGATATGAATTTGCAGCTGCCTTAGTATTTCGGTTAGAACGAATATAACATTCCAACATGTCAAAATATTCTTCATTACTGAACATATTGTTGAATAATATTTAAAATAAACAGTAAACAAACTATTTAGTACAAATTTTAAGCAACGTGTTAAATACACCTAACATTGTTCAGGTAATTAAGAATGACAGTATGCTTAATTGTCGCGATAGTGTTATATCCATAGCAACCTTTCTACTTTTGTTTTTCAGTTGACTTACGTTTAAAAATCAAACAATTTTCAGAGGTGTCTCCGTAAATCATTAGTCTGCTTTTTAGTGAATTTTCTTAAAAAAAATTCACTAATGAGGAGATCTCGACTTTTGAATTTTGAAAAAATTTCTTCAAATAAGCGCGATCTAGGACCCCTAGAACCCATATCCGGGGTCAGTTTCAATTTTTATATGTTATATATATATATATATATATATATATATATATATATATATATATATATATATATATATATATATATATATATATATTGTTACAAAGCACTTTAATAGACGTAGGTGCGGTGTTGCCACATCTCCAGGATTTCCCCCAACAGCTGGGAATTTTTGCACAATCTGGCAACACCGCCTCTCCACCCCCCTGGGGGTGCCTGGGGTGACCCCCCTCAGGCGAAGTCTCAACCCTCTAGGACCAGAAATAACGAAGTTACCAACTTGTACCCCGTCGGAACGGATAACTGAGGTCTGCACATTCCGAACACCCTGTATACACACCCTGTATGCGCAGAGAACCCTTACACCCTGTATACGTAGAGAGATCTTATATTACGAGAAACACCTCTTGTGTAACATAGGAGTGATGACCACATTTGGATCACCTGTATATACATCCCCCTGTATACATACGGGACCGATCTGTATTCACAGAATCTTCTAGTAAAAGAAGGTCCTGGAACATTCTGGAATAGAATGCTCGAGAACCAACTGGAAGGTGCGATGGCTATATAAAGATGGAAGTAAGCCAGCGGAGGCAGTTCAGTAAGAGAATGTGGTAGTGACTTGAAGAAGCAGTGTAAAGTGTTAAGAGAGTAGCTACTGTAGTACCAGTGTAGAGACTTGTGTGCAGATTAGTAATTGTAGACAGTAAATTAAGTGTTTTGTGAGAGAGACATTCTAGAAATTTTATTGTATCCATATTTAGAGTGTAAATAAAGTTTTTGTTAAAATTTAAAGTCTCACTTATCCAGAACCCGGAGAAAACGCAACAATATAATATATATATATATATATATATATATATATATATATATATATATATATATATATATATATATATATATATATATATATATATATATATATATATATATATATATATATATATATATATATATATATATATATATATATATATGTATCACACCGATAACTCAAAAAATAATGGGCCGATTTTGATAAAATTTGGCATGTACGTTTATTTTGTAAATGGCTTGGATAAGTTCGTTAGTCAGGAAAATCGGACAAGGTTTTCCGGAAAAATTTTGAGTTTTCATTCGAAAAAATTCTTATCTCAAAAAGTAATAAGCCGATTTCAATAAAATTTGGCATGTACCTTCCCTTTGTAAATAGCTTTGACAAGTTTGTTAGTCAGGAAAATCTGACAAGGTTTTCCGGGAAAATTTTGAGTTTTCATTCGAAATAAATTTTTATTTCAAAGAATAATAAGCCGATTTTAATAAAATTTGGCATGTACCTTCCCTTTGTAAATGGCTTTAACAAGTTCGTTAATCAGAAAAATCGGACAAGGTTTTCCGAAAAAATTTTGTTTTCATTTGAAAAAAATTTTTATCTTAAAAAATAAAAAATCTATGATAACCAAATTTGGTAGGTAGGTTAACGATATAAAAAGTAAACTATACACCAAAATTAAGATTTCTATGTTACAAGAAAAAAAAGTTATAATAAAATATTTTGTGCCAGATCATTTCTATGAAAATTCACTACCATAACGCACTTGCTGCGTCCCGACTTTTTATTAAGTTCTGTTAGTAAATTTTGTTATTTACTACGTTTACCTATTTAATTAAATTATAACCATTTTTTAGGATAATGTTGTAATGTAAAATATCATTTGTAATAATGGACCGATTCATTGGTGTGCTCAAAGTTCCTTTTTTTTATCGTGAACCATTACGGACAATTATGTTATAAGTAGAAGTCTATTGTTAGACTCCATGGCCTACTGATTTTTGAACACTTTTTTTTTGTCATTTGTTTTCTGGTATTGGAATTCATAGCCTACTATCCTCAAAACGGTTTTTCTCAAAATTGTCAGTGCAATTACACGATTTCTCAAGCATGTTGTACATCATTGGAAAGCTCTTTTCACAGGCTATCACATGAGCAAACATTCAATATGACTGCCATAATAAAAACAAACGTTGATACCTGTAGCTCAAAACCAAATGAGAATCTAAAGTTGAGAATAGCACAAAAAGATTACTCTGTAAAAAATGTCCTGGTAATGTGCGAGTCTTAGACATGTCAGATCAACGCCTACTTAGATATTGAAAAAAAAAAAAGAAATCGACAAATTTCGTTTTTTTTTCAAAATAACTCGAAAACGAAAAGAGGCAGGGCAAAATACAAGTTATATTTGGAACGAGCATGAAATTCTACAAAACATTGCTAATTTAACCGTCTCCCTATCTCTAATAATAACGCAGATAGCAATACATTCCCATCCAGTTTGGGACTCACTGTCTATAGGGAGTTGTTCAATTAAAAAAAAAAGAGTTACAGCAGTTCGAATTTTTACAAATTCAGTCACTATTTGAGGGCGAAACGGTATCTCGATTTTTTCGACAAATAATATTAAACGGAAACCTCTCTGCGAATGCGTCACTTTCATGAGATTCTCGGAGCTATTGGTAAATATAATTGAAAACCTTCCTAAATGCCTTATTTTCATTGGAGTCCGATTCCCATAGGTGAAAACGCCGTATTACAATTTTTGATATGTTCCAAAATGTAAAAAGTTGAAAAACAATTGATATAACTCGAAAACGATGGGCGATATAAATGTTTACTCCTTACAAGCATGGATTAAAATTGCATGGAAAATGCAATAATACTACAATAAATGGGCTGTTCAATAAAAGAAGTCTGAACGCAGCAAGTGCGTTATGGTAGTGAATTTTCATAGAAATCATCTGGCACCAAAATTTTTTTATAAGTTTTTTTTTCTTTTAACGTAGAAATATAAATGTTGGTATGTAGTTTCTTTTAATATCATAAACTTACGTGCCAAATTTGGTTACCATAGCTTTTCTACTTTTGGAGATAAAAAATATTTCCGAAAGAAAACCCAAAATTTTCCGGAAAACCTGGTTCGATTTTCCTGGCTAACGAACTTATCCAAGCTAGTTGTAAAACTAAGGTACGTGCGAACTTTTATCAGAATCGGTCCATTATTTTTTGAGTTATCGGTGTGATACATATATATATATATATATATATATATATATATATATATATATATATATATATATATATATATATATATATAAACATATGTAAATTGAAACTGACCCCGGATATGGGTTCTAGGGGTCCTAGATCACTTTGAAGAAATTCACCATTTGAAGAAACTTTTTCAAAATTTAAAAGTCGTGATCTCCTTATTCGTGATTTTTTTCTAAGAAATTTCACTAAAAAAGAAAACTTGTATCACCAAGGACTTAAGCCATCCTGTGGTTGTCAACATAATTTTATAAGATGTAGCTCAAAACACCCTATAAATAACTTTTATAATATTTTCCTGTATCTTGTATAATAACCGATATATTGAGCTTTACGGTACAAATGCACCACCCTGTATATATCTAAACATGTAAAAACTGAAATTGACCCCCGAGGCGCCTAGTTCGCTCTAATTTGAAGAACTATTTAAAAAAAATTTAAGTTGCGGTCTTCTCAATAACGATTTTTTTCTACGAAAATTCGCGAAAAAGTATAGATTATTAAACCACAAACTCTATAACTGAAAGTACTGCTAACTCATCAGAGAAGGGGTCTATTTGATATGAATTTTCTGCAAATGTTTTAGTAAAATGAGGGTTGAAGCTGTAACTTAAAGCTCTGTAAAACACATTTATTATGACATTTGCTTTACATAGCCCGTATTTGGTTCAGGTTCTCAGGCTAAAAATTGCAAATTTTGACGTTTCAAATCGCGAGTTTGACATTTTAAGAAGAAGAACTATAAAATTTTCAAAGTAATTTTTCTCTTATTTCTTGACCTTTTTGCGTCAAGAAAACCTAATCTTTGTCTGTAATATACAATAGATCTTGTTATCCACACAAAATATTTTGACTTTGTGCATTTCTCTGGTCATCAGTGGCCCCCCATTTTTTGAAATGTCTATAATTTTTTTTTTCTTTTAACTTAGATCTTAATTTTGGCATGCAGGGTAAGTTTAATAGTGTAAACCTAAGTACCAAAGTTGGTCGCCATACGCCATAGATTTTTTACTTTCGGAGGTACAAAAACTTTCTGAAAGAAAACCCCAAATTGTCCAGAAAAAACTAGTCCGATTTTCCTGGGTAAGGAACTTATCCAAGCCACATGCAAAAGAAAGGCACCTACCAAATTTTATCGAAATCGGTCCATAATTTTTTGAGTTATTGGTGTGATATATATATATATATATATATATATATATATATATATATATATATATATATATATATATATATATATATATATATATTCAGAAAGATTTCCGCGGTCTTTAATGTGATACATAATTGGTTCTCGGGTTGAACCGCGTCCAGAATTTATGAAAACTCGACGTTTCGGCCCCTGTTTTGGAGCCATTTTCAAGAGGTAAAGGAAATATGTAAATATGTAAGGACACTCTAAGGCCTCAATCTGACTACTCCTTGGAGTGGTGGACAAAGGTGGGTAAAGGAAATATGTAAGGGCACTCTAAGGCCTTAATCTGCCTACTCCTTAGAGTGGTGGACAAAGGTGGGTAAAGGAAACATGTAAGGGCACTCTAAGGCCTTAATCTGCCTACTCCTAAGAGTGGTGGACAAAGGTGGGTAAAGGAAATATGTAAGGGCACTCTAAGGCCTCAATCTGCCTACTCCTTAGAGTGGTGGACAAAGTTGGGTAAAGGAAATATGTAAGGACACTCTAAGGCCTCAATCTGCCTACTCCTTAGAGTGGCGGACAAAGGTAGGTAAAGGGAATATGTAAGAACACTCTAAGGCCTCAATCTGCCTACTCCTTAGAGCGGTGGACAAAGGTGGGTTGGGTTGTTGTAGCTCGATTACGGGGCCTCAATCTGCCTACTCATCAAATCTCGCGGGAGATCGCCTGTGAGGTCTCAGTGTGTTCAACCCTAGGCCTCTGAGAGATCTGGCAGTTCGTTGCAAGTCTTGCCTTATATATGTCGTTCCGTCTACCTGCTTCGTTATCAGTGAAAGTAGTGCGGTCACCGTCAATTAAGTGGGGGGCTTCGGTCACTGTACTTAGAGGATGAGGAGGATTAAGAGGGTCACCGTCATTTGTTGAGGCAGATAATGGGGAAATAAAATTGTCTGTGAAATTTATTTTCCTTTTGTGCGTTTGTAAAGAAGATATAATAGGTTTCCAAGTAGTCGGAAGGCGAAGACCATCAACTCTCTTATTTAAACAATCGGGCCGTTTTTCAATCTCGATTGCTTCGCGGATAATTCTCGTTTTGAAATTGTAAACCGATGCTGTTGTTTTGGCATTATCGAAGTCTATTTTGTGCCCTGTATGAATATGATGCATGGCCAGCGCCGATAAGGGGGTCGGATTTTCTAACTTCGTTTGTGAATGCGTCTATTTGTTTGTCCTATATAAGTTCGGGAACAGTCGCAACAAGGAATTTCGTAAACTCCGTGGGATTCGTTTGGAATCGTATCCTTGGGAGTTTGTATCAGATTTGGCAGTTTTTGCTCTGTTGTGAATATGGTTTTGATACTATGGGTTCTAAAAATTCTGCTGATTTTGTCGGTAACACCTTTAATGTATGGTAAAAACGCTGTGTGTTGTGTGGATTCTGTTTGTTCTTGTTGTGGTGTAGTGGTTTGTTGTTGTGCGTTTCTAATGTTTCGTAGTATGTGATTGTTGTCGTATCCGTTTTCTAGCAATGTCTGAGTGAGTACATAGCAGTTCACTGCAGCGGTTGGTAGCGAGGAGAGAGAAAGCTCGCCTGGTGTATCTTATATGCGGTATTTCTTGACAGCTGGCTGTCGCATAACGTAACGCAACGTTTAGCTGTCAAATGCAAAAACATAGAGTAGTGTTGACGGAAACACTGCGGTCGGAACCACCGCCACATACTCCCCTCTCAGTGGCAACGCTATTAGTTCAAGTATCTTCGTGGAAATCGAACTCTACGTCCATGGCGTGTAGTTTGAACGGGAACGGGAACTTCACTGTCACTTTCAGTTTTACTAGGTGTTGGACTTTCACTGTCACTTTCAGTTTCACTAGGATGTCTCTGAGGTTGGAAAGTTGTCTATTCGTTATCACAAAGAATGAATGCGGGTTTAAGACGGTCAACAGAAATTGTCTCTTCTCCGTGTGATTTCTTGATTTTGAAGACTTTGTCAGTTCGGAATAACACTTCAAAGGGGCCGTCATAAACTGGTTCGAGGGTTTTTCGGGGAATATCAATGCGAACAAAAACAAAAGGAGCTTCCATAAGCTTAGGATGGACAAATACCTTTTTTGCAGTATGATGTTTAAAAGGTACTGGTCGAAGTTTCCTTATGTCTTCTTTCAGCTGAGATATAAGTGGTGGAACATGATGAGCTTGTGTGCTGTTGAAAAAGTTGGTGGGAAGTTTGATTGATTTTCCGTAGACTATTTCAGCGGGTGTTGAGCGATATTCTGGAATTATGTACGATCTGAGTCCTAGTAACACAATTGGCTATTTAGCGACCCAGTTTTCGTCCATATGAGCTTTCAATGCCTGTTTCAGAACTCTATGCCATCTCTCGATTACACCATTTGCTGCTGGGTGGTAAGCTGTGGTCTTGATGTGGTCTGCACCTAGTGTTTTAGTGAGGTGTGTGAAAAGGTTGCAATCGAATTGTTTACCTCTGTCTGTGGTGATGTATTGCGGAACACCGAAACGAGAGATCCAGCATGATAAAATAGTGTTCGCTACTGTTTCTGCTGTAATATCTGACAATGGAATTGCTTCGGGCCATCGAGAAAATCTGTCTATTATTGTTAATAGATAGCGTTGACCTTGTGATGGTGGTAATGATCCCACAATGTCAACATTTATATGCGAGAATCTTCTCATGGCTGGGGTGTATTGTCCAATGGCACTGGAACTGTGTCTCCATATCTTGACTTTCTGGCAGGGAATGTAAGTTTTAGACCAAAGAGATACATCGCGTTTCAATTTGAGCCAACAAAATCTATCCTGGACCAGATCGACTGAAGCTGATATGCCTGGGTGTGATAAATTGTGGATAGAATCGAAAATCTTTTGGCGAAATTTGAGCGGAATGAATGGGCGAAGTTTCTTTGAAGAAGAATCGCAAATAAGATTCAATCCGTTGTCAAGAGGCATGTTTTGAAATTTGTATGAGGAAGATTTAGACTGCAGAAGGTGTTTGAGTTCCTCACAAGATGACTGAGCTTGCGCAATTTCTTGGAGTGACACAGTGGAAGAAAGTGAAATTGTTTCAATGCGAAAACAATAGTCTCCGGGAATGTTTGTAGGACCTGGTATGTAGCGAATGTCTGTGGTAAATTGACCTAGGAAGTCTAAATGTCGTAGTTGCCTTGGAGATGCTTTATCGACGCGTTGTTCAAAAGCGTATGTCAAAGGTTTGTGGTCCGTATAAATGGTGAAATGGCGACCTTCTAGGGTATATCTAAAGTATTTAACTGCCTGATAAGCAGCTAGAAGTTCGCGATCGTAGGTGCTGTAAGATTTTTGGGCTGAAGTAAGCTTTTTATAGTAGAAACCTAGGGGTTCTAGTGTTTGATCACGTAGTTGTTGGAGCGAAGCGCCTACGGCATAATCAGAAGCATCGACATGGAGAATCAGTGGTAGCGAAGAAGACGGATGAGCTATTAGTGTAGCGTTTTTTAGTGCCTCTTTCAAACTTTCGAATGCTTCTCGAGTCTGAGGAGTCCACTCGATTTTACGTTTGTCGCGTTTTTTGGGATTCTGGCAGAAGTCGAATAGTGGTTGCTGAATTTCCGCAGCACGTGGAAGAGAACGACGGTAGAAATTTATGAGACCTTCTGAGTTTTTCAATGGTATCGGGAAGAGGTAGGTCGGTAATAGCTTTGATGCGTTCAGGAAGTGGAAATAATCCAGATTTATTAACACGAAAACCTAAAAATGAAATTTCGGCCACTCCGAATTCACATTTAGATGAATTGATACGGATGCCGTTGTCTTGAAGTGTCTGAAAAAGTTTTGCTAGATGCTCTTGATGTTCTTTTTCAGAGGCGGATGCAACTAGAATATCGTCAAGATAGGAGTAGGCAAAGTCAAGATGTCTTAAAATTGAATGTA
Source organism: Tillus elongatus (assembly GCA_964006375.1). Classification (NCBI taxonomy): domain Eukaryota; kingdom Metazoa; phylum Arthropoda; class Insecta; order Coleoptera; family Cleridae; genus Tillus; species Tillus elongatus. The sequence continues at coordinate 60,015,728 of OZ023262.1, read as the reverse complement.
AATATCTTTGAAATGTTTGTGCTGAATTACGAAGGCCAAATGGGGTTTTAACAAATTCGAATAACCCAAATGGAGTTATGACTGCTGTTTTGGGAATATCTTGAGGTGCTACTGGGATGTGATGGAAAGCGCGAATATCTAATTTTGAAAAAATACGTTTGCCTTCTAACTGGGCATTAAAATCCTGCAAATTTGGAATGGGATATTTGTCTGGGATTGTTTTGGCGTTTAGTGCTCGGTAATCCCCACATGGTCTCCATGAGCCATCCTTTTTTTGCACCATGTGGAGGGGTCTTGACCATGGACTTTTGGAGGGTCTACAAATTCCCAAGTTTATCATGTGCTGGAATTCTAGCTTTGCTTGAGCTAGCTTTTCCGGAGGCAATCTTCTAGCTTTTGCAGTGACAGGTGGTCCTTCCGTACTTATAGTATGGAAGAACTCAACCTCTGGAAGGTTGCTAGAAGAAGTTTCCTTAAAAAGGTCAGGAAATTGTTGTAGCAATTTGAAGTACTGGTGTGTCGGGTCTACGAGATGAATTTTAGAATTAATTCCTGGTGGTGGGTTAGCACCGGTCTTAGAGAGGTTTGTCTTTGTATCGATTAAACGTATATGTTTCATATGCACAAGTAAAGCAAACTCTGCGAGAAAATCAGCGCCTATAATTGGTTGCTTGATATCGGCAAGTGTTAAGGGCCAGCAGAACCTACGGCGTAAACCTAGATCCAAATCTAATAGTTGTTCGCCCTAGGTATGAATAGGGGTCCCGTTTGCAGCATACAAGGTACGTTTCGATTGAAATTTCCGTTGGTCGTGAGTAGGTGGAATAACTGAAATATCAGCTCCAGAGTCGATTAGAAATTTCATATTGGAGCGTTTATCAAAAATAAAAAGGCGGCGTGTTAGGTGGCTCTCGTCTCCTGCCGCGTGGAGGGAGTGCCTTATTAGTTTTCCGACACATGTTTTGCTTTAAAATTGCAAGGTTGGATGCAACGTTTGGCCTTGTTGCCAAATCGTTCATGATACCAACACGTGGAGGTTGAGGAATTTGTGTTTATGGAATTTCGAGAAAGCTTGGGTCTTTCTCGGGAGGTAGATCGGGAACGCGTTCGCAATTCGTTGACTGATGCTGTTAGCTTCTCTAATTGCGCTTCTAACTTGGCTAGCTTGTCGGGCTCGCGTGACTGAATTTCAGCCACGTTGTATTTATCTCCGGAATATTCTACGATTTTGTCTGCTATAACCGACAAATTTTCTAGAGAATCGTTGCTCGAACCCAAAATTGAACGAACGTTGACTGGTAAACGTTGTAGAAATAAAATTTTAAGGAAATCCTCTCCAATCCGACTACCGGCTAAAAACTTCATTTCGCGTAAAAGTTGCGATGGTTTTCTGTCGCCTAATTCTAATTCTGTTAAAAGTTTATTTATTTTGCGACTATCGGACTCTTCAAATTCTAATAAAAGACGTTTCATTAGATCTGAATAGGGGGTTGATGATAACGGTTGGGTTAAAAAATCTGAAATTGACTCTGCGACATCAGGATCGAGTATAGCGAGTACATGACTGAATTTTGTCTTTTCAGAACTGATCTGCGATATATCGAACTGGGCGTCAACCTGCATTTGCCAGATTTTCACGTTACGTCTCCATATAGGAGGTAATTTTATTGCAACCCTTGCCATGATTTTGCTGCTTGAAGAATCTTCGGCCATTGTGAAAGAAATCAGATAATTTTTAAATTAGAAAGGACTGGCCTGTTTATATATTCGTTTTCTGCAGGCATGAGCACGTGCGTGGAAGTTAGGCGACGTCGGCTGGAACATCAGGCTGGGCATCTTCGGCTTGCGGCACGGGGTCACTAATATGGATGTTAATTGCACTTGTTGATATTAAATCCATACGTAAACATTTAATATAACTTTATTACTTCACTAACTGAATAACCTATACGATACATTTAACTATAATACACTTTAATAACAATTACAACAGTACACGAGTACATAGCAGTTCACTGCAGCGGTTGGTAGCGAGGAGAGAGAGAGAGATCGCCTGGTGTATCTTATATGCGGTATTTCTTGACAGCTGACTGTCGCATAACGTAACGCAACGTTTAGCTGTCAAATGCAAAAACATAGAGTAGTGTTGACGGAAACACTGCGGTCGGAACCACCGCCACATATATATATATATATATATATATATATATATATATATATATATATATATATATATATATATATATATATATATATATATATATAACACAGATATCCTCATTACTAAAATGTATACGCTAATTATAGGGTGTCTTGAGCTGCATCTTATAAAATTATTTTTACAATCACCTGTTGTTCCATAAGTTGACATATTTTTTAAATCGAACACACCTTATGTTATTGCTTTTTTGCATTTTCCATCGAATGCATGTTTGTAAGTATAGAAACTCGGGACGCAGCAAATGCGTTATGGTAGCGAATTGTTGTTAAATGTTTCAAATTTCAATAACTCAATTTGCTATTAACCTAACGTTCGTTGGACAGGAACCAGTTTTCTCGGGAACATTTTAAGTTTATTTTCAGAAAAGTTTTCAACGTTTTCAAACAATAAAGTTATTTCGTTGAAATATGGTACAGTGTTTCTACTATATAGGTTATACCAAATTTGATGCCTGCTTTCTTTAAAAAAAGACATATTTCCTATTAAAAACATTTTTACGAAAATTCAGTACTATAACGCACTTGCTGCGTCCATGCTTTTCAATTTATAACAATATCAAAGTACCTACCATAATATTGGTATTGGCCAGTTCACCAAGAGCCAAGGGTTGAATAGTTGTGTCTACGTTTGCGTTCACCATTCCCGCTGAGTTTCTCCTTTTTGTTGGAACTCAACTGTTACCGACTTGGCAAAGCGGAATGACAGACAAACATTACAAAATAGAGCTTGTAGTCAATAGTGAAGTCATCAGTCTCCAAACGCTGAAATGTATGTCGGCAGCCAGCAGATGAGCGCAAAAAGACAGCTGTTGAATAGTTGTGTCTACGTATGCGTTCATCATTCCTGCTGAGTTTCTGCTGTCTGCTGGAACTTAACTGTTTTTTTTTCTCCCTCAGGGCTCGTCCGCGGCTTTGCCGCCCCGACAGCACTGCCGTCCCTGGCCAACTCAACTGTTGCGGACTTGTCAAAGCGGAATGACAGACGAACATCACAAAACAAAATAGAGCCTATAGTCAATATTGGGGTCATCAGTCTCCAACCGCTGAAATGTATTTCGGCAGTCAGCAGATGAGCGCAAAAACACAGCTGTTGGGGTCTGATTAACTCAACCATTAACGGATATGAAATTGAAGCTAAAATAAGATAAGGTGTACGGTAAGGATGTCCATCATCGCAATATTTGTTCAATTTATCCATAGAAGATCAAATAAATAGACTAATGGAAAAGACAGCAGAATTGAAAGCAGAGTTCTGTTGCATAAGGTTACATACGCAGATGACAGGCTGATAGAACAAACGGAAGCATATTTGCACATTCTACTGTGTAGTGCATATACCTGGATTTTTTTGAGGGTTTTATTATTGGCCAATTTCGTCGTTTCGTCGGGATGTGAGTAAGTGCGATGAGTATCGGATGATCGCATTTTGACTTGTTGATTGTTGATGTCGACTTATTAAGCGAGTTCACCAGACGCCAACAGCTGAATTGTTATGTCAAAAAATGTTGCCATTTGTCAACATAATGAGTGAGTTCACCAGGTACCAGCAGCTGCATTATATGTCAAAGAATGTTGATACATGTCAACAATGTAGCGTTAAAGCCTAGTGAACTCATGATATAATGACTTAGAAGAGATATGATATTGCGCACATGCCCCGCCCCCTCCTATGACGTCACGTGGTGAGTAACGTTACAGAAGTCCAACTACACACTTAAAACAAAGTCATTCTCAATCAAAAAGTTTCTATACGTCAGTTTAATGCGGTTGAAGTTACGCCTATATTGTCTTTTTCAGATAATATAGATCGCAGCACTAAATGAAATCTTTTTCATTTTTATTACTTCCAACTGTATGCACTTAAATATTAGTAAAATACGTAATTTGTTAAGAGGTTGTGATGAAACGTCAAACCCCACTGCACGACAGCATATTATTGTTGCATTGGACTCATCACTTGACACCATGCGCGTGACAGGTTTAAAAATAGGTAGTTTGAATATCATATCTGTCGTTATTTGTATCATGTAGTGAACTCGCCATTGTCCACATTTTTTTTACAACAATTTAGCTGCTGCGTTTATGTTCGTGCCCAGTGTTGTTCCTGCTAGCACGATGGTGCCAGATTTAGCACTCTAGCACCCCTTTACACTTTTCTGGTACATTAAAAAAATCAAACTACGCGCCATTCTTAAGTCAGACACGGATATAAACATACAGCACACACACACACACACACACACACTCATGAACCGCGTTGACCGCGTTCGTATTTTCTGTTTTACTAATTTACACTTTGCATTATAGAGAGTAATTTTTATTAATAAATAATCATAATTGAGTCTCCATTTTTATTTGTGTGTTCGACATCTCCAGATTATAAGACCTGAAGCCCACCTTTTATTTACATTACATATTAGCTTACCACTGACTAGCTAGGTCACGCTTTTCTTCTTACAATTAAAGTTTAATTTTTTATCATTGCATCATCAATAAAATAACCACTCACTTTGAGGGTTATACAATGGGAATGTGCAGTGGTCGAAATTCGACCGTAATTCATTAAATTTATAAGTTTGAAGATCATTGATATTCTTTTGTCATGAGTATACCTCTATAATGCCAGTGCGACTATTTGACCACAGACTTTTATGTGTTTCATATTCAGTATGAACGTATCCATATACATCTGTTCAACCATAGAGTAATATGTGTTTGACACTAACAGATTAATATATTAACCGTCAGCTCATAACTGGCATTGGGATGGGAATTCGACTGTCTAATTAAAACAAAGCAATGTTTAATCCATTTGTAACACGTAATATACATACATATTATCTTTCTGCTCTCCTCCCTTTGAATAACTTTAACGATGCTAAATCTCACACTGCTCCTGTTAAAATTAGGTACAATTTTTTTTCTTCGCGTATCCACATACAGAATAATCACTATAACTGAAACTACTGCCAAGTATCAGAGAAAGGGTCTATTTGAAATCCATTTCTGCAAATTTGTAAGTAAAACGAAGAACAATGACGGCTGAAGCTGAAACTTAAGGTTTTATAGAACACACTTCTTACAATATTGGTTTTACATAACCGGTATTAGTTTCAGGTTATTTATCTAGAACATGGGAGTTTCGAATAGATCAGGCGATTCTACATCAGAATCCTGTACCATACACCCACTATTCTTCAACACATTCACAAAAAGCGACGGGACTCGTGCACTTGACAAGGTGTGTAAACGGTGCATTTAAACATTTATTGTGTCGGATCGACTTAACGGAGAATATGAAACTGAGTTATCCTAATAAACACGCTGCGCTCTATTTACCCAAATGAATGAAGAAAGTTAGGGTAATTTCACAAGTTAGAAACGATATGTATACGTAATCACCCACCCAGAACCTGATACTCTTATTACTTATTGTGAGTCTAGTGTTATAACTATTACTCAAGAAGCTTATAATAAACCTGGATATATTCAATTAACTGTAACTTGTAATTGTTACTTAAGTGTAGGTAAAAATACTTTAATTACAAAAAGAATTCCATATGTTAAAAACTCTACCATTGAAGTAGAGCTAATTCGTGTTACTTTCTACACGGACTAAACTTGATTCACTTTTTATTACACCCTTAAGAGTAGATACTTACCCAATTACTTATCACAACGTATGTAAGGCTAGATGCATTCTCACCATAATCAGAATCGCCGGTTTCGCTTTCTTATTAGAGCTCGTCACTGCGCTGTACTAATTATAGTCAGAATACACCTAAAGTTATTTCGGCTAAAGTAGCCAGCCTCCTAGCACACTGTGATATGTACGACAGGGTAGCCATCTCGGTGAGGAACCAGGTAGTATGTTGTCACGGCACGACATTAGCCAAAGCAGTGCTTACACCATACCCCCTCCTGAATCCACATTGTACACCGAAGCAAATTCTTATCATTAAAATAACCAATTATTTGGTTATACATCATTCTCTCAAAAATTTTAGACAAAATTGGCAAAGTTCTGAGGCCCGAGAATTTATTATGGTCATTTTGCTTAGTCAGTGACATTCCGTTAGGAATCTTCCACAAAAGAGGAAAGTACTTCCTTTCTATACAAGTTTATAATATGAACAGTTAATTTATTGATAAAAGGACTGCAATACCTAGATTAGATTAGATTAGATTTATTGTGTGGGCTATTCCAGTCCCTCAGCAATACCTAAGCATAGCAGAAGAAATGTTATCAGCCCCAGTTGCGTTAGTTTTAATACTGTTAACTATCCTATCAACCTCTTTTTCACTAGTAACTGTAAACACAAAGGAGTTTGCTTTACAAATATTATTTTGACTATAAAATTCTATCACGTTGTCACAATTATTGTTCACATTTTGAAAAAAAGGAGCGAAAAAATCAGCTATTTTTTGTGGGTCAGAAAGGTGAGATGGCAATTGCTCAGGAGAGCTACGAATTATTAAATATTTCAGTGCCTGCCAAGATTTACGTGGATTATTCTACAACTCCACTGACTGTAGATATCCCCTCTTTTCATTTCTAACCATCATGAGGGTAAATTATGAAGGTCTTTATAGGCTTCCCAGTTGACAGTTATGAGTTAATTTAAATTTTTGTAACGCATCATTCCTCTGCTTCATTAATAGCTTGAGATTATCTGTCAGCCACGAAGCAGGGGGCTTCGTTACTTTTCTCTCAAAAATTAATGCTGCATGTTTGTCAAACAGACTCAAAATTAATTAATCTCTCGTACCAGATTATGCCAAGGTAACTGAGACATGTCACGTAAAAAATTATTTAAAATGAAATTTTTAAAGCTACAGAATTTAACAAGTTTTGGTTTCATTTTCTTGACTTATATTTTAAGTGTGACAAAAACCATATAATTAACTGAAATACTGTCTGTATTTAATGTTCCAACATTCTGTACAAAGTCAGCATTAGTAAATAATATGGGATCTAGAAGTGTACAGGGCGTTTTTGTCACCCTTGTAGGTTCATCTCGACTACTGTTTTAAGCCATATGTTTCAAAACAAGAGACAAGAGGGTTATCCAGATTGAAGAAACATACACGCATGTCGCCCAGACATAGAATCTCATCATATAGTGGATATATAAATGAAATAATATTATCAACATCACTAATAAAAGTACCTAGATGAGCGATGGTCTATAAAAGTGAGCCACAATGATGATCTTCCTACCCTGTTGGATATTAATTAAAATAAAATATTTCTGCTCATTCACTAGTTCATCACAAATAACTTCTTGAAAAGAAATTGTGTTTCTAATATACACTGCAACCCCTCCTCCTCTGCTACCTCTATTCTTATATATAAAAGAAGATCATTCTATTTCAACAGTTTTAGCATTAACTTGATCAGACAACCATGTTTCAGATAAAGCAATACCTAATATCCAAATTATTGTCTATTACAAAATTTTTAAAGTCGTGAAATCCTGTAAACATTGAGCGTATATTTAGATGAGAAATTTTCATATATAACAAAAC